>WAAB01015116.1:4821-46458 GCA_013389865.1 Piaya cayana | reverse complement strand
ACTTTGCCCAGCACAAAGGTCAGACTGACCTGCAGGCCTGCAGTTCCCTGGATCCTCCCTGTGACCCTTCTTGTAGATGGGCACAATATCAGCCACCTTCAGTCCAGTGGAATTTCCTCAGTCTTCCAGGCCTGTTGGAAGATAATGGAAAGGGGTTTGGCAAGCACATCGGCCAGCTCCCTTAATACTCTCAGGTGGATCCCATCCAGCCCTGTAGACTTCTGAGTGTCTAATGGGCAAAGCAAGTCTCTAACCACCACCTCTTGGATTGTAGGAGCTTTGTTCTGCTCCTCTGGCTCATGAAGGTGTACACAGAGGGAACAGCTTTCTTTGCGATTAAAGACTGAGGCAAAGAAGCATTAAGTACATCAGCCTTGTCCTTGTCCTTTTTCTCAGTTGTTCCCTTTGCATCCAATAAAGATTGAATATTCTCCTCTGTCCTCTTTTACTATTGATGTGTTTGTAGAATTATTTTTTAAATATCTTTCAGAGAATTGGCCAGTCTGAGCTCTAGTTGGGCTTTAGCCCTCCTGAGTTTTCCTCTGCATGATCTCACTTCCTCCTTGTAGTCCACTCAAGACGCCTGTCCCTTATTCTGAAGTTGGAAGACATTCCACTTCTTTTTGATGTCCACCCAGATCTCTCTGCTCAACCAAGCTGTTTTTTCTTCCCCAACAGCTCATTTTCCAGCACATGGGGACAGCTTGCTTCTGTGCTGACAGGATTTCCTTCTTCAAGAGCACCCATCAAATACCTTCTTTTAAGTGCAAACAAAAAGCAAACCTACACTTCTGTTATATTCAACAGATCTTACAGTTCGCTTCCAGCAAGTCCAGGCTACTGCTCAGCCATCTCAAAAATAAGATGCAGAGAATCTACTGAGAGCACTGGGGGACTGTCAGTGAAAAAAAGACCAAGTCATTAGTATTCCCTTCCATGGTCAGTCAGAAGTTGTACCTTAATTACCCTCACAATTTTCTTACACTTCACAGACTTTTTTAGCATAATTTGTTCTTTTTTTCCCCTGCCCTATTTCTTCCTTTATTTTGTAAAAAACACACATATGCAAACAGGGAATGTTGACATGACTTTTATTTTTCATAAAATAATAATAAAATAAAAATACACAAGGGAGACGGGAAAGGAAAAGGACAAGCTATTCTTTTTGTAGTCTTTTGATTAAAAGCATTGACAGCAATTTCACCTAAGGAAAGTTGTATTTTACAGAGCACCTGTCTAAACACCATATGTTTATAGGCTTTCTTCTTCTACGTTTCTGTATTTTTTCTAAAAAAGAAGCTTTGATTTCTTCTAACTGTTCTTGTATTTCATGACACTAATTCTAGGTGGCACCATATGAATGTCATTAGAGGTGAGGAAGGACCAAAACATCTAAAAGCATAAAACAAATTTCCCTTCTTTCAGAGAAATGAAGTCATTCACATCTTATCAATTATTCCTCTGTGGAATTTTGTGCCTGAATAGAAAAGACCTCCTTTTTTGAGCACATGGATGAGATGAACTGCAATAGGAAGAAAGCACATGTCTCAATAATTTAATTTCAATTTCTCATTTATATCAATATGAAATTACTGTAAACAATGCAGTTGTTTTATTTTTAGCAATGTACTAGGATAGCTGTAGATGTCTGCATCAATATACAATAGGATCTGTCTGATACATTCCATTTATGCTTTTATGATTTTGTAAGGAACAATGTAAGTCTTATTAGATTCTTCTGCATTAACTTAATGGGAAAAAATAAAATCCCAACATCTTCCTTCCCCAACAAAATCTGATGTATAAGAATAAAGTCACTCTGACTGCAGACTGCAATGGGATAAGAATAAATTGCAGCTCATATCACCCTCCCAGCTTTCCTGCCTTATTTAACAAGTTGATACTGACAAAAGCAAGCATTAACATGGGATGACAATCTAATGGGAAAGAAATTATATTTCAGCAAATGACATCATGAGTATCTCTGTTCTATGCAACTCTGATAAAATTTTGCATCTGAAGTATTTTCCTATTTTCTGTATAAGAAAATATATTCTACTTAACCAAACTAATTCCGCAATAAAATCCTAAATGGTAAAAAGAAATATTTCTCTTCCTCTACAGGAAGTTTCACTGGGTGAAAAATAGAAGGGAGAAGTAAACACAATATTTCTGGAAGGTATTTCAAAACCAAGCAACAGTTAATTATTTTTTTATGTACATAATAAGAATGTCATGAATTAATTAACTATGTTTAAAAGACAAAAATCCTCAAAAGACATAAGAAGTGGCTGTACTGGTTCAGAAAACTATCCAATCAGTCCGTCATTTTGTTTTCAATCACAGCTGAAAATGGATGCGTAGGGGCAAGTAAGACCAGACCAAGCAGTTATGGTCCTTCTATCCTATGCTTTTTTTTGGCCCACTTAGTAATTCCTGATGGATTCTTCCTCTAAATTTCCACTCTCTCTTTAAACCAGTGGAACTGTTGGGCATCCATCAATGGATCTCAAGATCTTTTCTCAGGGAGTTTCACTGATCTACAACCTATTGTATGAAGAATGAAATACTGGTTTTTTTTTTTTCCTTTTGAACTGGGCTCTTATTAGCTTCATTTGATTGCCTCTAGTTCTTATGCTGAAGGCACAGTCAAAAGTTACTCCCTGTCTGTTTGCTTCATGCCACTCATGACTGCAGACCTCTGTCATAGCTCCTTTAAATTACCTGTCTTTCAAGCAAAAGAATTGTCAGGCTTCTAGAGGAATCATTAAGCTATTTTTTCTCATGAGAAAGCTCTTCCAGTTCTTTGGTCATACTTATTACTTTCTCTGATTCTTTTTCTTTTCTAATATAACTTTTGGAATGAGGGGAACAAAAACTGCCCAGTGTATCTGATTTGTGGATTAACCATGGGTCTGCAGAAGAACCACTCTGAGTGCTATCATGGACTAATTCATAGCATCAGGCCTGTTGAGCAGCATGTTATAATAGTGAGCTTTCCAAATCGTTCTCTAGAGTGAGAAATCTGGTTTAGTGATGGGAATAATCCTATTCATTTTAATGGGGGTTGCCTGCCATTTCTTGATTATATTTGACTCGGGAATGTTAACTGTGCCTCAGTGGGTGGGAAGGGTGGTGTTGGCTAGTAAGGACACTTGGATAGTGTGGGACTTCATCATGATGTACATGGTGTGGAATAAAGGATATAAATTTTACTGATTTAGTCTGGAATATAGTTACTTTTCTTCATAATATCTTCAATTGTACTCTGTTTCAGATTTGTGAGGAATACAGTGTTGATAATACCAGGATGTTTCCATTACTTCTGAGGACTGCTTACCAAGGGTCAAGGCCTTTTCTGCTTCACATACCTCCCTACCAGCAAATAGGCTGGGAAGGTATAAGAAATTGGGATGGAACAGCTGATTCCAGCTCACCAAATCAATATCCCATACTGAAGGACATCGTGCTCAGCAATAAAAGCTGGAGGAAAGTAGGAAGACATAGAGAGATATTCAGAGTTATAGTGTTTGTCTTTCCAAGCAGCAGTTATGTGTGCTGGAGGCCTGTTTTCCAGAGCATGGCTGAATACCTGCCTGCCAATGGGAAGTAGCAAACAAATTCCTTGTTTTGTTTTGCTTGTACGTGGCTTTTGCCTTACTTATTAAAATGTCTTTATCTCAAGCCACAAGTTTTCTCACTTTTACCTTCCCAATTCTCTCCCGCATCCCAGTGCGGGGAGTGAGAGAGCAACTATTTAGTGTTTAGCTGCTGGCTTGGGTGAAACCACCACAGCCACAAAGTTATTTGTCCCACTTCGTGGTTCAGTGCAATAGTTACCGTTTTGTTACACCAAAGCCTTCCAATTATTCCTGATCATTTCTTTCTCCTTTGAATGATGGGGCTTTGCAGTTACCTGCAATTAAACCACAATAATCACTCACGACTCTGCTATATAAGGAGTGTCCCTCTGTTAGACAGTGTGGTGGGAACTTCACAGCACAGGCTACAGGTTTGCTTCTATCTCAGTAATCTCTATAGTCATAAGTATAAGCATAACCAGGTTCTAACATGTCATTTAGTGGTCTGGGTATTTTTTCACTGTTGTTAGAGACACGCCAAACTGATAACCTTACCATGAGATAACCCATCCTGTCTTCTCACACAAATTTACTCACCTTCAGTAAATTTTCCCTTTCTGAGGAGTTGTTCTAAAATGTCAACAAAACTGGTTTGACAACTTTTTCACCTTCCTTCAATCTGTAAGAGCTCATGATTTCCAGATGCACATAGACGTGTTGATGAGAGCATCCAAATTCCTAGCAGTCGTGTCAATAGAAAATAAGTCGTCCTCTTTTTCCCCCATGAACAAAGAAATTATTAAGCTAAGAAAATTAATGTTATCACTTCTGTCTATTTTTCCTTTCTTTTTGTGTTCTTGAATTCATGCACTGAATTTTACAATTCTCCAATTTTGATACAGGCTGTAAGTTTAAGATGGTAGCCTTTAAGCATTCACTATGGTCTTCTGAACTAGCAACTACATGAAACTGCTCTCTATTCTTTTAACACTCTTATCTAAAAATATTCATATTTCCTCTAAAAATATCTTCTGAGGTGTATACAAGACTTTTTAAGTTGGTTTGTTATAATTCATTGCTGCTTTAATTTTTTTTTTCCTCCTGTAAAGTGCACTCCATAGTTTCTGTATGATTGCCTATTTATCTATCTTTACAACAGAAAAGAATTGGTAAGTAGAATTCAAAAAGAGTTTTTAGGTCTGAGATACAAGATTTGCTGCCCAAAAAGTGACATTGCATAGAGGCATGATGATATGTTACAGAGAAGAACAGAATCATAGCAATATATTATCCATTACTCTCTGGGCTGAATTCACCGTGGTGGTGTACTGACTTTCTAGTATAATTCTTGAGGAAAAAAAAGTAAATGAACACTTTTACCCATTTATTAGAAGAAAGAATATAATGCCATTAATGCTAGGCCTGTTCTTAGGAAATAAAAATTAATATCCTAGAATGTTATTTTCTTTGTTTCTTAGGTACAAAAATTAGTCCTGTTTCCCGAGTCTCTTTCCTATGGCCACCATCATGGCATTGTGCTAGATGTTGTTCTTCACAAAATCAAGCCCTTCTCTTCATCGAAAGCCAATTTTGAGCTTTTCCAGGTAATGCAGGTGTTACATTGAATACTGTGATCACCCTAACGAAGGGTTGCACTTACCAACTGTTGTCACAAGACAGTAGCTAAAACGTTGAAATATATTTCTATATTTGGAAGAGGAAATTGGGTGTTTCCAGTCAATTAAGGGCAATGCAGTCTTTTTGGTGTGACTGCTGATGATATCAGGATTCTAAGAATGGGCTTTATATACACATGACTAGATCCTCATGTGACGTTAGTCAGCAGAACTGTATTACCTCTAGAACCATAACATATACTGGATCGTAATTTGATTCGTGATATTTTTTTCCTTTTAATTAGACTTTCTTCTCCCTTTATGTTTTATTTTCTCCTTCCTTCCCATCTGCATATGCTTCAACCATTATTGAAAAACAATCCCTCAAATATTCTAGCAGCATTTCTAGTATTCAGCTGATTTTAAAGTTAAGCAAAACGTGTTCAACCAGCCTTATTTCCAGACACTACTCTCCTCCTCTCCTCAAAGTAATGACTTTCTATTTCAATAACTCATTCCAGACTACAAAACCAGATGGATTGCTCTCTACTACATAAGAGAACATATTCTTGATCAGAAAGTAGCAATCATTGAATACATCATGTACAATGAACCCAGGGAGGGGATTGTTTTTCATTCTGCCCAGTGAAGCATGTTGGAACACCTGCTTCCTATCTTCAAAATGTTTGCAATGACTAGCAAAGAAGTTAGTGCTGAAACAGCATCATTAGGTCAAGTTACCCTTCTTGGCTACCTGTTGAAGGAAAAATTCTGCTGAGGCAATTCCAGACCTCAGCACGTCCCAGGGATGTTACTCCTATTGCTTCCTATGGGCTAATTTCCTTATCAATGATGATGTCTGTTACTTGAGGGAAAGAAAAGCATAAAGGGAAAGGTTCTAGTTTATTGAAATTCTTTGTTATGGCAAAGAGTTTCTTTGGCTGGGTAACGATCACAGAAAATACCAGAATATAATATTGAATACTGGTGAATTTGAAGAAAATAATGTACACTCCATTATTTGCAGGTGGAAAACAGATACCTTGAGCCTGAACTACAGTCAGAAATGGGATTCAGGAAGTTTTCTAATTATGCATTTGTACACTTTGGTTTTTCTTGCCTGTGTTAAGTAGCTGCCCATTATTAGGCTCGAATGCAGACATGTGTATTTAATCAGATTATTCTCACTCTCCATACTGACCAAATGAAGAACACAAGGTATGAAGAGCGTATAAGAAAAACCGACACTGGACACCTGCTATTAAGGTGAGATGAGGTTGTTACCTCTACCATTTAATGTGGTTTTGTCTTGAATGGATAAAAGGGAAAGTTTGGTGATACTTGGCCTTGGAGTGACAATTTTTACAGATACTAGGTGCTCTGCCCTTCACATTTCAGAAAAAGATTGGTGAGAAGGTAGTCACAGGAAGAAAATGAGGCTGAAAATCTGAATCTCTCAAGTGGAAGAAAGTTAGTTCTAGATTGATTTAAATTCAGAATACTAACTAAGAAATGTGAAAAAAAAGAACACCTCTGGGACTGACATTAGGCAGTTAAGTAAGAAAATATTCACACTGGACTCAATTTACGTCATCTTTAGTTGGCTGCTGAATACCTGTGATGTATGGTGGGTTTCATTGTCCTGAAAAGATCTGTAATGCAAATATTACCTATAATTAGTGGTTGCTATTTGGTATCTCTCATTGCAGTGATCTTAAAACATGATACTTAATTGTTTACTCTAAATATTTTTTTTTCTTGAATAAATTCAGAAACTTCTAATAAGAAATAATTTTTGGTATTACCATGCATATGTAGACAATGGTACACAGCTTAAAGAATTATAAGGCATCAGGGTGTGATAACACAGTGCCAAAGCTGCTGCACCACACATGGGAATTTTATTCTGTCATACAAACCACTAATACAGACCATCATTCACAATGACTAGGTAAGACTAGGGATGTTGTAGCATGCCTGAGAAGATCATGGTACAGATGCTCCCAGAAGCTATGCTAAAACACGTGGAGGACCAGAAGGTGATAAGAGGCAGTCAGCATGGCTTCACCAAGGGCAAGTCCTGCCTGACCAACCTAATGGTTTTCTGTGATGGGTTAACAACATCAGTGTACATAAGAAAGTCAACAGATGTCATCTATTGGGACTTCAGTAAAGTCTTTGACATGGTCCCCCACAACAACCTTCTCTCTAAATTGGAGAGACATTGGTTTGATGGGTGGACTGTTTGGTAGATAGGAAATTTGTTGGTTGGTTGCATTCAGTGAGTAGTGGTCAATGGCTCAATGTCCAGATGCAGATCTGTGAAAATTGGTGTCCCTCAGGGATCTGTACTGGGACTAGTATTGTTTAGTATCTTCATCAATGATATTGACAGCAAGACTGAGCGAACCCTCAGCAAGTTTGCAGATGACACCGAGATGAGTGGTGCAGTTGTCACAGTGGAAGGATGGGATGTCATCCAGAGGGACGTGGGCAAATTGGAGAAGTGAGCCTGCAAGGACCTCATGAGGTTCAACAAGGCCAAGTACAAGGTCTTACCCCTGGGTTGAGGCAATCCCCAATTTCAAACCATGATGAGGAATAATGTGATTGAGAGTAAACATGAAGAGAAGGTCTTGTGGGTGCTGTTCAATGAGAAGTTTAACATGAGTTAGTAATGTGTGCTTGCAGCCCAGAAGGCTGAAAATATCCTGGACTTCTTTCAAATGAAGAGTGGTCAGCAGGTCAAGGGAGGTGATTCTCCTCTTCTGCTCCACTCTTGTGAGACCCCACTAGGAGTATTGTGTCCAGTTCTGGAATCCTCAGTATAAGAAAGGCATGGAATTATTAGAACGGGTCCAGAGGAGAGACAAAAAATTATCAGAGGGCTGGAACACCTCTGCTATGAGGACAGGCTGAGGGAGTTGATGTTGTTCAGCCTGGATAAAAGAAGACTCCAGTGATACTATATAGCAACGTTTCAGTACCTCAGGGGGCCTACAAGAAAGCTGGGGAGGGACTTTTTACCAGGGTATGTAGTGGTAGAATGAATGGCTTTAAATTGGAATAGGGGAAGATTTAGGCCAGACATTAGGAAGAAATTCTTCACAATGAGAGTAGTGAGGCACTGGCATAGGTTGCCCAGGGAAGTTGTGGATGCCCCATCCCTGGAGGAGTTCAATGTAAAGTTACATGGGGCGTTGAGAAACCCGATCTAGTGGGAAGTGTCTCTGCCCTTGACGATGGGCTTGAAACTAGATGATCTTTAAGGTCCCTTCTAACACAAATCATTCTATGATGCTATGATCCTATGATTCAATGATCTCAAAAATATCATCATGTAAATAAATCTCTGGTGAATATTAGAACTTAACAATTTATCATTACAACATTATACTACTTAAAATGTATTTATCATCAATGCATTAGAGCTAAAATGAGAGCTAAATCTATGTTTGCAATATAGTCACGTTCCTGTTATGATTGTCCTGAATGTGTGACACTCCACTGGAGTGCCTCATACCACTGGAGGGCCTTAATAATTTAGTAAGTCTTGAAAGTAAGTCAGAACTATCATTATTTTTCAAAACACACATACATAATCTTGCCTGCAGTCAGCAGAAGTGTCACTGCTACCTGGTGGATACTAGGTGGATACTGGTGGAAACTAGGATATGACCCCTGATGGCTATTGGAGTGCAATTAGAGCCCTTGCAATTATAACATAAAACTAATATTTTTAAAAAGCAATAACCTTTTGATTATGAACCTTCTAAGTATTTTATTGACGTACCATTATCCCTGATCTGCAAATATCAAACTGTAGAAGAATTTCAGGTACTTTTCAAGTGAAAAATTGGAGTCTTTGCCGTTCAGTCTATTCACAGATCTTTTAATCCTGAATATTTTGCTGAGAAGAAGAGTGTAGTGTTTTTGTTTCTTTACAAAGTATATATACCTGTAACTCTTTGGAATCAGTGAAGCACTTTTTGAGAGTGGGTAAGTGTTTTGGCTGATAAAACATTAGATTTGGTTGTTTTACCTGCCATCAAATTAAACTTTAGGCCCTACAGTCTAGAGTTGGAGGGGACTACAATTAGAGAATAAAATAACTCAAGTTGGAAGAGACTCAAAAGTCTCATCAAATTGCACTCCTGCTCCTTGCAGGTCTACCTAAAATTAAACCATATGACTAACAGCATCACCCAGATGTTCCTTGAACTCTTACTAGTTTTGTGTCTTTACCAGTACTCGGAGGACCCTGTTCCAGTGACTGATCAGCCTCTCAGTGAAGAATTTTTCCTAATATCTGGTCTGAACATCACTCAGTGCAGCTTTAGACCATTTCCTCATGTCACCAGAGCACGGAAATTGGCACCTCCCCTTCTGCTGCATTCCTTGAGGAAGTGGTAGACTGTGATGAGGTCACCTCTCAGCCTTCTCTTCTCCAAGCTGAGAAAACTGAATGATCTCAGCAGTTCCCCNGTGGGCAAATTGGAGAAGTGAGCCTGCAAGGACCTCATGAGGTTCAACAAGGCCAAGTACAAGGTCTTACCCCTGGGTTGAGGCAATCCCCAATTTCAAACCATGATGAGGAATAATGTGATTGAGAGTAAACATGAAGAGAAGGTCTTGTGGGTGCTGTTCAATGAGAAGTTTAACATGAGTTAGTAATGTGTGCTTGCAGCCCAGAAGGCTGAAAATATCCTGGACTTCTTTCAAATGAAGAGTGGTCAGCAGGTCAAGGGAGGTGATTCTCCTCTTCTGCTCCACTCTTGTGAGACCCCACTAGGAGTATTGTGTCCAGTTCTGGAATCCTCAGTATAAGAAAGGCATGGAATTATTAGAACGGGTCCAGAGGAGAGACAAAAAATTATCAGAGGGCTGGAACACCTCTGCTATGAGGACAGGCTGAGGGAGTTGATGTTGTTCAGCCTGGATAAAAGAAGACTCCAGTGATACTATATAGCAACGTTTCAGTACCTCAGGGGGCCTACAAGAAAGCTGGGGAGGGACTTTTTACCAGGGTATGTAGTGGTAGAATGAATGGCTTTAAATTGGAATAGGGGAAGATTTAGGCCAGACATTAGGAAGAAATTCTTCACAATGAGAGTAGTGAGGCACTGGCATAGGTTGCCCAGGGAAGTTGTGGATGCCCCATCCCTGGAGGAGTTCAATGTAAAGTTACATGGGGCGTTGAGAAACCCGATCTAGTGGGAAGTGTCTCTGCCCTTGACGATGGGCTTGAAACTAGATGATCTTTAAGGTCCCTTCTAACACAAATCATTCTATGATGCTATGATCCTATGATTCAATGATCTCAAAAATATCATCATGTAAATAAATCTCTGGTGAATATTAGAACTTAACAATTTATCATTACAACATTATACTACTTAAAATGTATTTATCATCAATGCATTAGAGCTAAAATGAGAGCTAAATCTATGTTTGCAATATAGTCACGTTCCTGTTATGGTTGTCCTGAATGTGTGGCACTCCACTGGAGCACCTCATACCACTGGAGGGCCTTAATAATTTAGTAAGTCTTGAAAGTAAGTCAGAACTATCATTATTTTTCAAAACACACATACATAAACTTGCCTGCAGCTAGCAGAAGTGTCACTGCTGGCTGGTGGATGAAATTAGGATATGACCCCTGATGGCTATTTGAGTGCAATTAGAGCCCTTGCAATTATAACATAAAACTAATATTTTTAAAAAGCAATAACCTTTTGATTATGAACCTTCTAAGTATTTTATTGACGTACCATTATCCCTGATCTGCAAATATCAAACTGTAGAAGAATTTCAGGTACTTTTCAAGTGAAAAATTGGAGTCTTTGCCGTTCAGTCTATTCACAGATCTTTTAATCCTGAATATTTTGCTGAGAAGAAGAGTGTAGTGTTTTTGTTTCTTTACAAAGTATATATACCTGTAACTCTTTGGAATCAGTGAAGCACTTTTTGAGAGTGGGTAAGTGTTTTGGCTGATAAAACATTAGATTTGGTTGTTTCACCTACCATCAAATTAAACTTTAGACACTACAGTCAAGAGTGGGAAAGGACTACAATTAGAGAATAAAATAACTCAAGTTGGAAGAGACTCAAAAGGCTCATCAAATTGCACTCCTGCTCCTTGCAGGTCTACCTAAAATTAAACCATATGACTAACAGCATCACCCAGATGTTACTTGAACTCTTACTAGTTTGGTGTCATTACCAGTACTCTGAGGACCCTGTTCCAGTGACTGATCAGCCTCTCAGTGAAGTATTTTTCCTAGTATCTGGTCTGAACATCACTCAGTGCAGCTTTAGACCATTTCCTCATGTCACCAGAGCACGGAAATTGGCACCTCCCCTTCTGCTGCATTCCTTGAGGAAGTGGTAGACTGTGATGAGGTCACCTCTCAGCCTTCTCTTCTCCAAGCTGAGAAAACTGAATGATCTCAGCAGTTCCCCATAAATCTTGCCCTTGATGATTTTCACTATCTTGGGCACAATCCTCTAGACACACTCTTAACAGTTTGATGTCCTTGTACTGAGGTGTCTAAACCTGCACAGAGTACTTGAGGTGGGGCTTCATTAATGCAGGATGACTCAGGTCAGCAGCCTTGTAAGTTTTAACTATGCTGTCCAAACAGCAGTGTTGGTGTTGTTTGGGTACCCCAACATTTGCTTGACACTTTCACAGGTCTGGTAGATAGGATACAAAAGCTGTAGATGGCCTGTGTTCTTCTGGAGGAACAGGCAAGATATCTGAGTGTAGTGATGTGTTTGCAACATCGATCTAAGAAAAACAAAGTTACAAAGCGTTAGAAGAGTATACTCCCTAGTATGTGTAATACAGCAAACAACTGATGTCAGCAGTTCCTGGTGGAATGCAATTATTCAGCTTTTGTAAACATGGTGAAAATAATTTCCTTGATTTTCAGAGAAAAAGAAACACTACCTGTTCCATCTCTTCCAGATTTCCCAGTATATAAACTCGCTTGCTCACTCACTAACTCACTGACTCACTGACTCACTCACCTGAGATACCATTTTAATCTTCCTGGTCCATGAAAGCTGTGCTGATGTGCAGTCAAGTTGATTTTCAAAAGCAGGTTGCATGCCATGCAAGTCATGGCTCAAATAAGTTCATGACTCAATTAAGTTATGGCTTAGTAAATCCATGGATGACACTAAGCTGGGAGGAAATGTCAATCTGCTTGAGGGTAGGGAGGATTAGAAAGAGATCTGAACAGGTCGGATCAATGGNGTACGCGGCATTGGTGAGGCCAAACCTTGAATACTGTGTTCAGTTCTGGGCCCCTCACTACAAGAAAGACACTGAAGTCCTGGAGCATGTCCAGAGAAGAGCAACAAAGCTGGTGAAGGGGCTTGAGAGCAAGTGTTACAAGGAGCAGCTGAGGGTATTGGGATTGCTTAGCCTAGAGAAGAAGAGGCTGAGGGAAAACATTTTGGCTCTTTACAACTACCTTAAAGGAGGTTGTAGCAAGGCAGGTGTTGGTCTCTTCTCCCAAGTGACAGGTGATAGGTCAAGAGGGAATGGCCTCAAGCAGTGCCGGGGAAAGTTCAGATTGGACATCAGAAGAAAATTCTTCACCAAACTGTGCATTTGTGAAATGTTTTCAAGGTTTCTTCTTAGTACCTGTTCAGAAGTGAATACAGAGTGTATTCAGATAGCTAAAACTGACACAATTTCTTTTATTCTCAAAAAGGAATACAACTGGAATAAGAAATTAGAATTCTGCAGTCTAACCAAGTAAGGCTCACAAATAAGTAACATTACATTTACTAGCACACAAACCATTGCAACTGTGGAGCATCTACGTAAGATGTGTAATTATTAAGGCCTAGCTTATTAAGCACATTTGGAAATTGGCTGAATTGCTTGATTTGGTAAAAAATTACATGCTACATTTAATCAGCCCTCCTTTAAGGAACAAATGTCATTAAACACCACTTAATTAGCTGTTCCTACATCCCCACTGTGTGAAGAATTGTATCCTTGATGACTACAAAACATTTTTAAGGTCAAATGTGGTGAATAAAAATATCATTGAATGCCCTCTGGTAATAGTCTACACAAAAGTGCAGCTCATTTGCATTAATTGAAAAGATTATTCTGTATCACAGTTAATCAGAATCTGATGTCTGCACTGTACAGATGAAGAAGACCTTCCATAGTTAAATATATTTTCTTTTTTTATCATTATTTTTCATAAGTCTGTTAATTTGTCATGGTGGATAGATACAAAATACCTTCTTGCTCTGTTAATTTAAGATGCTTTTTACTACACCAGCATGCCATGTTTGGAAAGAGGAGAAATGGATAGCAAAAGACAGAAACTGACCATTGTGAAAAAGTAATGATTCTTTTCGTGTCCCCTTTTTTCTGCTTTGTAACTAACATAATTTCTCCTTCTGCATCTGCATGAGATCTGTTATGCATCTCACACTCTATCATTCACTCACTAAAGCTTTTCCTGGATGTTTAATCCCCCCTTGCTTCCCCTTGCCTCTATGTAATGTGCCATGTCATGCGCTTGAGACTTCTCCCTAGTTATTTCACCAAAACCTCTGAATGTAACTCTTTTTTAGAAAGGATATATCAAGAGCCTGATTTTTGGCAAGCTTCAGCAAAACAGTCAAATAATCTGAATCACTGGTGTCATCCCTTGATGTATAAAAGAGAGAAGAAAAATGTGAGACATGAAGATCAGATTTTATTTTTAGGTTGGAAGCTATGGCAGGTGGTGTGGCTTGTGACAAAGATTTCACCTCTTCTCTATGAAAATTGTGAGAAAGACGTCAGCATGCTCCCTGGCCAGAACTGAAGCACAGACCCTAGTAGGCTTGCAGAGAGTCAGATTTACTTAGCTAGTAAGAATGAGTTCAATATTACCTGAAAAATGTACTGATCCAAGGTTTCATTGTGATATTCGATTTCACTAGATGCACACACAGCAAGGTATTTTTTCTCTTGATATATTCCTAGAGATATCAACCCTAGGACAGTGAGCTTGCCAAGGGTATTTAATAGAAGCATTCTCCCTGATGGGAGATACTTGGTGGCTTTATTTCAATCTTGAGGTACAAGTGGATGAAAATCTGGGAAGAATTATTTTATTCCACGTTAATGCCTCCTGTATTTTGGGATTCTATAGGGACTTCCCTAAATTTTGGTTTAAACAAACAAAACAAAAAAACCCCAAAAAGATGCTAAACACTGTAGTCTGATTTTATTTTAGGGTTTTCAGTGTCCATGGACTTCAGAGCACTTGAGGTTATGTTGATGGGTAAGATTTTAGTAACTGCTATGTAGGATGGATCAGGGGTTGTACCAGTCTGCCTCTATGTGAATGAGGTTCATGAAACAGTAGTTTCTTTAAAGGGCTCTGCCTGTCCCCTTTCTATCCCTTCCTCCACCCAATCAAAAAAAAAAAAAAAATCTCATTTTTCTTCTGTTTCATTGACTGAAAACATCTGAGGAGATCATGTGGAGATACTGCCTCTTATTTTCAAAATTATTCTTGTTTTTTCCTTTAAATTGGTGGTGAAAGAGTGATTATTTGTATCTAGGAGAAAGTACTAAATGTTTTATTATGGTATAAAAGTAGTATATGCCTCTCATAGGATCTTCAAGAAGATGTTTTGTGGTACAATTTCTTTTGTTGTAACTTTTCATAATCTTCTTCAGTTTTAAGCAAAGGTAAATGGCACAGATTAATTAGTCAGAATACCCTCTTTTAAAGCCCACACAAGCTGTGGAACAGGATTCCTAGAGAGGTTGGCGATGTCTGACAGCGCATAAGAGGCCTTTAGGCAATGTCCTTGAAAACTTGCTTTAACTTGGTCAGGATGATGCTATTCTGAACTGGTCAAATTGGACTGATCATTGTAGTTACTTCAAAACTCAAATAGTCTAGTTCTATTCTGTTCCATTCCACCCTTTCTTCCCCTCTTCTCCTCTATTTCCTCATCTCCTTTGCTTTCTCCTCCCCTAATAGGGGTTTTTCTAAGTAGTCTCTTGAAATATAACTAGGAACAAACTCTGATGTTAAAGTGTAACAGATTTCTTTATCAGCAACTCAGTGCCTTCAAACTGTCCCTCAGTCTCATCGTGATAAACCTTTGACTGTTATAAAATTACACTTAAGGCCTAAATATTTTGAGGTTTAATAGTGAAGTTATTTGTGATATGAACTTTTTCTTGGTATTATGTTTTTCTTTAATGTTTCTTCTATGTTTTCTAATGTCATCTCTTTTTTTCCTTGCATTCAAAGGTTTGGGTACTGTAAGAAAGCAGATTTAGTACACTAAGTTCCTCTTTCTGATTTACAAAAACCTTGTGGTATCTATGTTTGATTTTTTTAGTACTACAAAAATGTTTAAAGTCAGAAATTACCTCAATAAAGCTCTACTCTGCTGTGCTCTGTGAACCCATTATTTTCTTGCACATTATCAAAATACTGCAGGAGTTTTAATAGGCAGATTATGCATAAAATACCTAATATGGCACAATTGCTAATAATTTTATAAACATATGCATGTGTATATACATTAGTTCTTATCTATTTGGTAGTGTTTGTCAGATGAAAATCTGAAGTTTTTATTAGAAAATGATTTTGTTTCTAAAGATTTTCCTAACATTTTTGTGATTTACTCTCAAAGAAAATTTAATGTTTACAGCTTCCTTACTCAAAAAGAATATTTTGTAGACTTTATCTTCACTATTTTTTTTTGTAAATGTATGAGCCTCCCTTCCCACTGCATTGCATTATTTATTAAGCGATGTTTAGTTAAAGGAAAAGTTTCTTCATGTCTGGTCTGAACCTTCCTCATTGGTCTGTCTCCATTTTCCCAGCATTATCTTGTAGTGTCAGGGTTTGTTTAATAAGAACATAGACAAGGAACCACTGTTGCAGGTACTTTATGAATACAGATTAAAAAGTTCTACCAAGGCAGGTACAAATTTACCAGTATCTTATTTGTGACCCTTGGCAGAGTAGAAAGTGGATATGCATCATGTATTTCCTATTCCCATGAATTTATCTCTCTTCATTATGTTTAAGGTATATTAACATAATATGAGGGAAGCTCTGAGGGAAGTTAGTGTTATTCTTCTACATAAATTGCACTACAGCCATTGCTATAAATGGAGTAGCTTATATTCACTTTCTGGAGATCAATCCATCTCCTTCCAGTAAGGTGAACATTATGTATTTATTTCGTTAAATAAGATGAGACAGAACATGCAATTGTGTTGAGCTTCTCACAATACTCTGTGTGTGTGTGTATCTTTCTGTGCACCATCATGATCTGGAGCTAAACCTTCCAGAAAATTTTAAGCATCTGATGTGATTGAAATTAAGCATTAGATGTTCACTGATTGCGTATGTTATACTGATTAGTCTGACTGGTCTATGACTGACAAAGAACACAGAGTTAAGAAATGTCTTGTGCTTGGCCACAGGCTGTAACAGACTCTATATATGTAAATAACTAAGGCATGCATGGAGGCTCACAGTCTGTATCTGGAAGAGGTGTCTGGGAAGCTTGCAATCTGTCCCTGGTAGCCCAAAGTCCAAATTTATCAACAAATACATCTGACTACTTGAGAGCATGAACTGTAGGTACCAAGATACGAGTCCACTTGGTTACACAAGCATTTCAAAAACAGTGTTTCCAAGACATTATTATTCCTCATGCATGACTCACAGTTGGAGTAAGGAAGGAAAATTCTATAAAATCTCTTTTCCAGTGGGCACAGTAATGCAGTAATGCAGTAACGGGGAATACTATGAAAATGACAGGGGCAAGGGGGAGAACTACATGATATTTAAGGTCCCTCCTAACCCAAACCATTCTATCATTCTATGAATTTGTGTAAAAAAAAAAAGAAAACCAAACACAGTCATATTCATCTCCTTNTTGCAATCTGTCCCTGGTAGCCCAAAGTCCAAATTTATCAACAAATACATCTGACTACTTGAGAGCATGAACTGTAGGTACCAAGATACGAGTTCACTTGGTTACACAAGCATTTCAAAAACAGTGTTTCCAAGACATTATTATTCCTCATGCATGACTCACCGTTGGAGTAAGGAAGGAAAATTCTATAAAATCTCTTTTCCAGTGGGTACAGTAATGCAGTAACGGGGAATATTATGAAAATGACAGGGGCAAGGGGGAGAACTACATGATCTTTAAGGTCCCTCCTAACCCAGACCATTCTATCATTCTATGAATTTGTGTAAAAAAAAAAAAAAGAAAACCAAACACAGTCATATTCATCTCATGTGGCTGCTGAATCTGTCACTCTGCCCTGGCTGTGTGAAAGTGAATGAGATCGCTATCATATCTAATATTTATCTAATAATTTTCTTGATTATAATATCTTCCTGAGCAATGCTATTTCTTGAGAGAGCCTGCAGGTTTGCCTGAGTGGAAGAAGGAGACATCTTTTATCTGGTTTTGACTTTAAGACCACTGGAAGCCTTTTAGTTTGATTGATGAACAATAGCACTAAACAGGACTTTGAGACCTCAGAAAATAATGTTTTGTTACATTAGCTCCAGGGCATTTTATTTTGGAAAAAAGATCTAAACAAAAACGAAGCCCCTTTTCCCTTCCCACACAAAGAAATGTGACCTTCTATCTTTTTCTGGGGAACTAGCAGATATCAGGAAAATTTTGTAATTAATTTGTCTTGTGATAATCAAACTGACCCTCCCTTCCAAAGTTGTTCTTGAGCTTTTTTTTGGGGGGAAGGATAATCACTATGTACTCATTCTGTGAAAGATCTTTTTTACAGTGGTGAACAGCTGATTTATCTTCCTTTTATTTTAAGGGCTGCAGTAGATTTGAAGGTTGATTTATTTTGTCTGTATTAGTATGGGCAACATCACTTGGTGTAATGATTAAGTATTCATGTCTGGATATAAATTACTTTCTTTGCTCCAGATAATAACAGATTATTTTTCACCCCTGCTATATGTGAATTATGAAAGATAGTTCTTTCTTTAATCTTCAGCATATCTTGCTATGAAAGGGTTTATGCATTTAAGTCACTTGGTTCAGCGAAAAAGTGGTCTTATAAGACAAACTAGGATGGATGTTTAGCTGTTGTCAGAAACCTTTTTCCTTTTTAAATATACTTTAGGAGACAGAGAAAAATGACACGAAGACAGAACATTTATTTTGCCTTGTTTTCGTAAAAGTTAAATTCAAGTGGATACATAATAGTATTTGGAAGCCATTGAAAACATCAGACTATCTATTTACTCAGCCAGGATATTTAATTCTGCTGTGTTCAGTATCCAACCCTTCAGCAAGCAGATGAATCTTCCCTCCCTTGAGGTGTCTGGTGAACTAGCTTTGTTGACAGGCTTTGAATTAGACTATATGTTTGGTCAAATGTCTTCCTCAATCTTCGTGCCACTTCTGCTGACCAAGATGGCATCATCCACACATCAATATGTTAAAAGTAAAATAGAATATCAGGGATTTTTGCACAGACACCAGCCACCTCAAATTCATTGAGTTCTTTTCAAATTAAGATCTTTTTCCCTTGGGCACCATGAAGTAACTAATCTTAATAAGGCCTGCTTGTTTTCAAATTAAAAAAAAATGTTGTTATGAAGTGCAAATGCTGTTGGTAAAATACTACTGTATTAAACTTCCAGAAGTCAGTTCTGCAGAGGTAGCCATCAACTATTCATGACATTGTAAAAACATTTTTCTTGATGATCCATTTATGATGAAGTATTATGCTGCCCTCTTGACAGGTAATGCAATATTATGTTAAGTATAAATAAATCAAAAATACAGATTTAGTTGCTTGAATTATGATGGTCACTAATGGCATTTTGTGAAGAAAAAGCAAATTTGAAGTCTGAGTAATGTCCTGGTAACTCCTATCTGGCATTTCTTAAGTGCCCTGAAGTCCACAGCAACAGAGTAGAGCTTCATGGGATCAAGTTTGTGCTTGTGCGATAACCCAGCTGGAGACACCCTCTTACACATTCATCCCTCTGTTCTAAGATGCCTAATGGGAACTGTGGTATAGCAAGACCATTGACCCCTCTCCAACAGCAAAATTCGGTGTTTGACCAGGATGGGTGGAGAGTGGACCAGCTGGGTTTGCTAATTCTAAGGTACAGGCCACAAACCCAAACTCAGCTTGGTGCCCTAGCACATAGCCTCTTCCAGGCAATGTTAGTGGTAATGTTGCTCAACAGCTTATCAGCTACAATTTGTTCCAAATTGATTTTACTCTGTCAGTGGAAAGGAGAGTATGTGCTAGATAAACAGATCTAACTTCAAGAAAATGTAACCTTCTAAGAGGAACTGTTTAACAGATAACTAGCATTCTTCTGGTGTTATTTGCTTTTAGATGGATACCCATAATGCAAAGATTTTTTTGAGGCTAATCTATTCCATAACACATGAGAAAGTACAGTTAAAAATGATTAATATTTCTTGGGAACAGGCTAAAAAGTAGTTTCATCTGTAATAAGTTTTCATGACAGCATGATTCATGATAGCATAATATGTAAACTGCATAAAATATACTCATCTTTTGAACCTGTTATCTTGCTAGCATCTCAAATGATGGATCTTCATAATCCACTGGTTTATTGTAATTTCTTCTCAATGTTTGGGAAGTACTATTATCACTCATTGGCTTATTTATTATTACATGTAGTGTATTAAAAAGAGAGTGTTCTGTTGACTTTAATCTCTGAAAACGTAATATATGAGAGTGAAAAAGCAGTAGTCGGAATTAATTATAGATGCAGACATGATGAAGAACTCTCTGCCAGTGTATATTGGCCTAGTCCTATTGAAGTCAATAGAGTAAGACCAATTTACATCAGCAGAGGAGCTGATTTAACAGGCATTGGAAGAAGTAGTACTGGGTTTCACGACTGTGAAGAGAGAGGCAGAGTAGTGAAAACACCGGACACCTTTTTATGTATTTGCATGTATGCTATTAACTTTCACATCTGTTTGTGGAAGCACTACAAAAGTAACTTTTTGAACATGTGCAGGAAAGGTGCAAAATTGCAAGGATGTTGGCTGAGGGATTTGCATGAATACAAAGATTGATGAAACCCAATCATGGTGCCTCTTGAAATGGTAAAGCTCTTCCTTTCAAACATCAAAGAAGTACATCAAAGTGTACCTCCTGATGCTATGGAAGCTGGTTAAACAGATTCAACAGTTATCCTGTAATAAGCTTTGAAAAAAATATCTATGCATAAATGAGGCAGAATATTTTGAATCATGGGAACCTTTCTAAAATTATGTAGGGTGAACAAATAGTAGGTGTAGTTCTTACCTTCCTTTCATTTTACTTCAATGTACTTCCACTGATTTCAATGGCAATGTGGTAGATTTGTAAGGGCAACTCAAAACAGACGCTGAAAGGACAAAGTGTTAAGAGATTATTTCTGATAAAATGCAGGAGAGCAGTAGGGAATAATCGGATAATGTCTTTCAAATATTAGTATAAAAATAAGACTGATTTTGATTCTACTCCAGGAGTCAGATTGCCTTTTCCTCATGCTTTACAATCTGACTACAAGGAAACCTACTTAGCATGGAGGGTTTGGTGCAGACGCTGTTTTTGTAATGCAATGATTCATGCCTCCTGTTTCATATAAAATGTTATTTTGTGCTAAGCATGGGGCTCAGTTCGGCAGTCTGGGTGCCAAAACTACCTATAGAAAATAGAGGCAGTAGAGGAACTTGTCCTACAGACAAACTCCAGACTCTTTTACTGGAAAGAAAAAACTTAGAAAAACGCATTAAAAATCAGCTTTGAAAATTAGTTGTTCTTATTTATTTAGCTCTACTTTTTCTTCAAGCATGAATGATGCTGGCGTAAGTCCAAAGACTTAATTTACAGTTAGAGGAATCTCTCTATTCTCTTTCCTTCTGCAGCCATGAGAACACAGGAATGGAGATGATACCTGAATGTCCTCTGATGTTCTAGGCAGCTGCACAGAGCCACCTGGGCTGTTTCAGAAGTCAGGTTTCAATGAGCTATAGTTTTTTTTCAAGGATAAAAATGGTGCTATGTTTGTCATGGGACAGGAAGGGGCAGAAAGAAGAGCATGAGAAAGGTGAGGTGGAGCATCCATGGAGACTGCAAAGGGAAAATGATGGACAAGAGATGCCTCTGACCTGAGAGAGCCAAGTCCTGCTATTCCAATCCTCTGGAGGCAACAAACGAGAACTGACAGGCAAGAAAGAGGTGAACAATCAAAATTTGATCATGCATCCACGTAATTTCCTCCTTTGCAGCATGTACAAGACAAATATCCCTCTTGCTTACAAAAGTCTATGTCAGTCAGTAATCCATGGTGTTTAGCTGTGCCATTATCAGAGGACTTTGATCCCCTACCTTGGTAAGTCTTCATCATGCATTGCCAGAAAATATAGTATGATCCCACAAACAAGAAGTCAGGATTTTTCTAGGGAGAAAATACATCCAGAATAATTGTCATAAAGAACATAGCACACAAAGAAGACTTAATAGAGTGCATTTAGATGTTCATAAAAAGTTAATTCATTAGTCTTGATATAAATCAGCTGAGACTCTCAGATTTCAGCTGGCTGAAGACATGGCATTTTTAGTTTACATTCATAATGGTGACTTTGTGTACAGCCTTTTTGCCATTTTGCATTTCTCTGATATACCACAGCAATACATCATCAAAATACCATTTCTCTGATAATGTATTGCTGTGTTATGCTGTTAAAGTGACTTTGCTTGATGACACACTCAAGTAATACATCTTTAGACAGATGAACTGCAATAGCAGTGGACTCTGTCACATGTAAGGGAGTGTGGGAAAATAAAAGATATAGTGGCAGGGCCTAGGGAGAAACATGAGGCTGAGCATGTGCCAGGCTTTGTGGAACACAAAACACACTTATCAGGAAATACATAGGAAGTCACCTAAAGGACAGATTGAATGGGCATGTCGTGGGGCCTCAGAAAGCAGGTGGAAACTGCTTATGTCTGGTGTGGTAGACTTGGAAAAGTCAGCAGCAAGAAGTACCACAAGAAAAGTCAGAGTATATTAAAATGCTGACTATAAAGAACATTCCATGGGGACACAAAGTATTGGATTCTCTTAAGACCAAACTAATACATTCAAGATACAGCTCAGTGGACCTAACTTAACATCTAGGTAAAATGAGTTGGGCATTGCAAACCTGTTTCTCCAGTGAGTTTGTCTTTTTTCAATTGTTCTGCAGTACAGTAGTTCAGGGCAATTAGAAAGTTGTGCACAGCATCAAAGGGACTTCCTACTGCTGAATTTCTCAGTGCTAGCAGGGATATGCTGGAAAAACTTAGTGATCTTAGAGTCAGGAGGCTCCTGCAGAAGAATGTGCATAAAAGATGATGCAGTTAGACACAGCAAGACACACTGAGATTCGCGTTTCTCCTTTTACTGAAAGTAAACAAAACAAAATTCAGGGAGAGTAGACATGCAATTCAATTCAAAGGCATATAATTTTTCAAAAAAATTCTCAAAGAGTTATGTCTTTCATTGAAAACTGGATAAGTCACCATTGTAATTCGTTGCTACAGGAAGGTGATGTGTCAATACCAATGGGTAGCTTTGTAGATTTAAGAATAGAGCTGAATTGTGCCATAAACACAAATAAAAATGGTTTCATAACAGCAAGAGTGCAACTACGAGAACTATCCAATCCTGTTTTTAAGGAATAGTGCGACCCATTGAGGTTAGACAATATTGTCCTGTAACATATCACACCAGACAATCAGATTCACTATAATTTTGCCCTCTCTTCTGAAGCAGTTACACTGACAGCTGTTAGAGATGGGGACGTGTTCCAGCTACTCGATTGATCTGTTCCTAGTTGACAATCTCTTTCTGCCTACAAATAAATCCAGGGAAGCTGTAAAAGCTGCCTAAAGTGCAAACTGAGCAATGCTAAGCTTAAAGAATCAGCCTTTCACAATCAGTTTGCTCTCCACGTATAATAAAGTGAGGTAACATGGCTAACAAATAATAAATGAATAATTCTTAGGTCTTTTGTAGCACCTCTTATCAGAGCAGCTCTGAACACACTAAAGGGAATACGGAAATTAATTCCTGTAGTATGCCATTGGGACAGATATATTTGTACAAGCTTCACAGCTTGCGTTTTTATGCTTTTCTAATTAGTGTAGGCCATAGTGAACACAATCATAGAGCAGTCCTCTATGGTTCTAGATGTCCTGTAAGCTCTGTGATCCCTGCAAGCTGAGTGTACAATCAGAGTATAAGACAAAGACAAGAATTACTCACAGGCCGCTGGGAGGAACAACTGGCAACAGGGAAACGGCTGTGCCTCCATTCCCCAGCTAATTTCAAGTTTTCTGTAGGCATGAAGAACTAACAGCTATGGTTTTTTGTCAGCACTCGACAAGATAGTTATGGATCAGCAAATTCAAGAGTAGTTTTATTTCCATTGGGAATCAGAATTTATTTCATTTATTCATTTCCCCCCACAAAATCCTGAAATAACAGAATGATTTTTATTCAAAAGGAAATTGCAGAAACTCCTGGAGAAGATAGATCATTCCTTGCACCTTTACTTTTGATAGGCCATGACCTTATGTGAAGTGTATCTGGCATTATGTATCACAGTTAGGAAATTCTTGCTGTACAATTTTCCCTTTTCAAAAACAAGAGCAAGATAAAAATTGGGGCTGCAGGGGATATAACCTATCTAGTCATCTCTCCAGCTGACACTAATGAGTCCATGGGGAATGTATACAGCTTCACAAAGAGCTACATCTTTGTTGCAAATCTTTCTCTCCAGCTCAAACTTCTCCGTAACCCCCAAATTTATTTTCAAGTAATTTTCTTAAGATATTTTTGCTGAAAAAACAACTTTCCATCATACAAACAGCAATGTGTTATTTGGGTATCACTTTTTGTTTGTTTTGAAACTACGTAACACTCTGTAGAGGAACATAAGGTGCTGAGCACTTGAAAATCTAGCCCCAACTATTTTGCTGTAGGTCACATAACAAGACTCTGTCACTAGCTGTAACTTGGAGAAAAAGGGTAAATGAATAGAGACAGTTCATTGCTTATGTTTCATAAAGCTGGGAGAGAGCAAACATCACAGCATGACAGGATACATTTGGAGAGACAAAGAATGGGGGACATTCACTTCTAAATCTTCAGTTACTATTCTAATATCATGTAGAAAATATTAATGAGAAGTTCAGTGAATTCAGTGAAGCAAGTTAAAAAGGTTCCTTAAAAATATTTTCTATTTCTATGGCCAATAAAAAGACAGAAGCTGGAAAGCCTTGCAATCTTAAGCCTCCTGTCCCCAACCACATTCCCCCATTTCAGGTAAAAAGCAGCTTGCAGTCTGGCAAGATATTTTATTGGTTTTGGTGGTTTTTTCCCCTTTCTTCTGCTGCAATTCATTAATTCTTTCCTTTTACTTGTCCAGGCTTATGGAAATTTTTTCCCATTTTTCATGTGAGGTAGATTCCACGATGGCCAAAAAGGTAAAGCTATTTTTCCTAACGAATAATTTGTAAAGTAAAAACACATGTGAAAAAGTAAACACCAATGACTATTAGTTAAAAAAAACCCCCATTTTAGTAACCCGGAAACTAAGAAAATGTATAACAGTGGGCTAATCTTTTTTTTCAGAAAGGAATTTAAATGAGTACATAACTTTTCTTATCTGTCTCAATGCTTTTTTACTGAATCAGACAAAGGTCATCCAGGGAGGATTAAACTGGTATTTACAGAGTGTAAAATAAGGCAGTTAATACTTAACTCAAACTCTCACAGCATAATGTTCAGTAATACTCCACTCCTCAAATGCAAAGTAGCTATAATTAAGGGTGTAAGTATAATCTTCACCATTTCTTCATTCATTTGCACATGAATAAATTAAAAGATAAAAAAATCTGAAATAAAATTTATTTATATCAAATAAATCATAGAATCATAGAATCACCAGGTTGGAAGACACCCATCGTATCATTGAGTCCAACCATTCCTATCAAACACTAAACCATGTCCCTCAGGACCTCATCTACTCATGCCTTAAACAACATCAGGGAAGGAGAATCAACCACCTCCCTGGACAGCATATTCCAATGCCTAATGACCCTTTCTGTAAAAAACTNACACAGGATTCAAGGAGCGGTCTCACCAGTGCCGAGTACAGAGGGAGAATAACCTCCCTGGACCTGCTGGTCACACCGTTTCTGATACAAGCCAGGATGCCATTGGCCTTCTTGGGCACCTGGGCACACTGCTGGCTCATGTTCAGTCGGCTGTCAACCAACACCCCCAGGTCCCTCTCCTCCTGGCAGCTCTCCAGACAGACTTCTCCCAGTCTGTAGCTTTGCAAAATCCACCATTATAATATTGAATCTCAACTGTATACGGCATTCATATTTGCTGTCTTATAAAACATAATATTACTGAACTCTTGTTATTGATTTATAATGTGGCAGTTAAAGTGGCTTCCATCTTCTATATTATTAACATATTGAATAATTTGCAGACACACAAATAGTTGTTATCATTTGAGATGAACTGAGTTACCCTCCTTTTGCCTGTCCAGGAAAGGACAGGTCTGCCATTGGTCATGTAGGCTACTTCCAACCTCCTATGCTTCACTCGTACACCCCGAGGTATTTGACAAGGTGCTTGACATCAACCGGCTTAAAAGTCGATGAGAGAGTCATACGACCAAAAAATCCCCACTTAGGTTTTCTATGAGGTCAAAGATAAAAGTCAACTCTTCTGGAGGCTGATTTATCTCTCCCTGGGGGCCCATTTTAGGACACAACAAATTAACTTCTGGAAGCATTTGTCTTTGATCACAGAGGCTATCTGAGATGCTAAGAATGTTTATTCACTTTTTCATTATGGAAATAGTTATCTTTCCTTAAATTTAGTCTTAAAGGAAAATTGTTTTAACTGTGAACTTCTCAACCTTAGCACGTTATCATTGTCTGATATGTTCAGATTCTCACATGCCACCCTTGTTGCTGTACTGCTTTTATACTTTCTGGGAACTACACGACATCTTTATATTTGAAGTGGATATTTCATACCTCCTAAAAATTTGTAGTATACAAAATACGTGGGAAATAAAGTAAGATTTTATCTAACTCACCACATTCATGATTTTGCATTGCTGTCTATCTTGTCCAAGTAAATCTGATGTCAAATGGCTGCAACAAAAGTGCTGCCTCTCTTCCTACCTCTTCGGCTCAAGAATTGTTTAGAGACAGAGTTCACCAAAGGAAGGATGCTTTGTGAACTGCTGGCAGATAAGTAGAAAAGACTAATGGACATGTTCAAAGCACATTTGGTTGTTTTTTTTCTTTAGACAAATATCTCATTATAAAAAAACCCCCATACAGTACAAAAGTCCAAACCAATGAAATCTATTGAATGCATCCCAGAGGAATTTAAATGTTACTATGAACTTGAGTAATTGTTTACAGTACAGAGGGCAAAATCACAGATCAAAAAAAAAAAAAAGACAAGAAGGAAATATTTTTACTAGGGAAAGAATAAAACCCACATGATATTTTCTACAAGATGAAAAAAAGACAAGAAGTTTTTTTCAAGGTGTCCCTTGAGAGCTGGGACACAAGTACATGCTATAGATCATCTACTTAAGTTCCAGCACTGTACAAAAAATACTGTGTAGAACTGTTAAGTTAGCTACAGCACCGATTAGAGAGGGGAGCAGCTAACTTCTGTTACTTTACACAGTAAGGCAAAGCGCAGCTAGTACAGTCAAACAGCAAAAGGTCAGTTCAGTTTCAGTTCAGTTATTGTGACCAGCAAGGCTTTAGCATTTATAATGCTGCATGAAATTTACTGCAGAAACAAAGAAAGCAGTTTGTCAGCCTAGCAGATTACTACTGGTATAATTTTACTCTAAGAGTTAATTATAACAACATGATGTCTGCTTGTTTATCTGCCTTGTTATCATTTCCTCCCTTTAACTTAAAAAAGAAAAAAAAAATACTGGCCACCTGAATCACATTTGGTGGAAAGGAAAAATAAGCTAAATTGAACATTGTAAGGTTTAGCATAATAGTGCTAGGATCCTGTTTGATTGAGTTTCTCATTTTTATTTTTGTGGGTTTGGGTGTTGTTTTGTCTGTTTTGAGGTGGTTGAGAGGGGTGTTGATGTTTGGTTTTGTGGGTTTTTTTGTTGTTGTGGATTACTTGCTTGTGATTTCTTTTATTGCAACTTCCTTAAATTTCATTTTTAACTAAGTCCTGGCAGAACCCTTCTGGCAGTCATACACTATTGCTGAAGGCTACTGAAAAGCATCCTTTGCTTTTCTGGTGGTATGGACAGACCTAGTGTTTTGATGTTGAAATGTTTTTTACACATAATTGCTTTGAAATTCTGAAACTTAGTGAGCAGAAGAAAAGGGAACAACCACATTGTCTATAATACTGCATATGAATATATATTTATGTGCAGAGAGTTTGATACCATATTTTCTCATCTAATCTTTTCACAATAATCCTTATTCTTCCTTTTGGCTCTTTTTTTGGATTTAAAAGCTCAGCTATTATCTTTTCATTTGTGGCCCATTAATTCTTCTAGAGGAATTAATGCACAGTCAGCTCTCCCGTGCTAATGACCAGAGCGGAATAATGGCTACTGCCCACTGAGAGAGATATGCATTGTTTTAGCTAGTTTTTGATTTATTGAAATCCTTCAGTACATTTCTGCATTTTCTTTTTTTTTATGGCATCTGAGAGAAGAAAGCACTTCAGAATCATCCAAGATAATGGCCCATTTCTGGTCAGTGTGAAAACATAGACCTTCCTGGAAGGGGTAATGAGAGGCTGAGAAAGGAGAGAAAAAAAACCAAAAACCAAACCGATGCAACGCAATACAGTACCTATCTACTGCATTTGTAATACAGGAATGAGGACTGTCCAAAGAAATTGTCAGTAAACACATGAAAAACTAGACAAAATAAAGGTGGTTTGTTTTTTTTCTTACACCACATGTTTTAATGCCAGAACATAGTGGGTCTGGGTAATGTGGGTTGTGAAATAACATAAATTAACAAAACCAACTTAATCAATAGACATACCTGTATCTAAGGCTACGAAAGACTGAATCAACTTCCAGTTCAAGAAATCACTAAGCTACTGCTTACTAAAAACTGTGAGGATTATAACTAAATCTTTTCCTAATACTCACTATTAAACATCAGCTAACACTTATCATCAGACTAAGTGTATCCCTGGTCCCATAGAGTTACATTCTTGTAATGCTGCTTACTTAACAGATCAAAGAAAAACTCTGCAGTGTACTGACCATGAAACAAAGCTAGTCAATGGGCAAACACAAATAGACAAGATTAAATTAAAAATCAAGACATTAATACATTCAGAAATTAATTTAATAAATTTATTAAGATATTAATTTAATTAGAAAATATTTAAAATAATTAAGAAATTATTAAAAAGTCCTCCTCACATTTCACTGGCATTACATGTGGGTTTTCTGTGGTTCTGGTTCGAATTCCATTCCTTAAGCAGTGTTGAAACACTATTTCTCATTTTTGTTCTTCCACTGGTGGATAGTGTTGCTATCCATTCCTAAAAGATTTCAGGTTCTACATGTGGACTGTGCCACAGACCATCTGGGAAGGAAAAATATTGTCTTCTGTATAGCTTGAAAGTGTTTTAAAATACTTGAGTAAAATTAATGAATCTAGAGGCTGTCATCATATATTAATGCTTCACCTTTTTGAGATTCAAACCTTGACTATCATNACCTTCCTGGAAGGGGTAATGAGAGGCTGAGAAAGGAGAGAAAAAAAACCAAAAACCAAACCGATGCAACGCAATACAGTACCTATCTACTGCATTTGTAATACAGGAATGAGGACTGTCCAAAGAAATTGTCAGTAAACACATGAAAAACTAGACAAAATAAAGGTGGGGTTTTTTTTCTTACACCACATGTTTTAATGCCAGAACATAGTGGGTCTGGGTAATGTGGGTTGTGAAATAACATAAATTAACAAAACCAACTTAATCAATAAAGGACATACCTGTATCTAAGGCTACGAAAGACTGAATCAACTTCCAGTTCAAGAAATCACTAAGATACTGCTTACTAAAAACTGTGAGGATTATAACTAAATCTTTTCCTAATACTCACTATTAAACATCAGCTAACACTTATCATCAGACTAAGTGTATCCCTGGTCCCATAGAGTTACATTCTTGTAATGCTGCTTACTTAACAGATCAAAGAAAAACTCTGCAGTGTACTGACCATGAAACAAAGCTAGTCAATGGGCAAACACAAATAGACAAGATTAAATTAAAAATCAAGACATTAATACATTCAGAAATTAATTTAATAAATATATTAAGATATTAATTTAATTTGAAAATATTTAAAGTAATTAAGAAATTATTTAAAAGTCCTCCTCACATTTCACTGGCATTACATGTGGGTTTTCTGTGGTTCTGGTTCTAATTCCATTCCTTAAGCAGTGTTGAAACACTATTTCTCATTTTTCTTCTTCCACTGGTGGATAGTGTTGCTATCCATTCCTAAAAGATTTCAGGTTCTACATGTGGACTGTGCCACAGACCATCTGGGAAGGAAAAATATTTTCTTGTGTATAGCTTGAAAGTGTTTTAAAATACTTGAGTAAAATTAATGAATCTAGAGGCTGTCATCATATATTAATGCTTCACCTTTTTGAGATTCAAACCTTGACTATCATATTTATAAACAAGTGTCACAAACGAACATTTCAGAACAGAATGTAAAAACTGAGAATTAATAAGAACTTCCTGAAAAGTTTGACAACACATAAAATGCAGACAAGCAAGAGAGCACCAAGAGAGTACCTTTTTTTTTCTCTGTATGAAAAAAAAATTGAATGCTGGCAAAGCTTTATTTTGTGAAAACCATGAAATGTGATATATCAGGTTATTTTCCCTTCAAAAAGTACAGATTCTGATTTGACATTGTTTTTGTGTACAGTTTTGGCCGTCACAGTCATTTTTAGTTCAAACAGGTAACATAACTATGCAATCTATTTGTAACTTTTAAGAAGTGTATTTACAAAGGATTTTAGTGGCAACTTCACTGACTTCAAAACTCTTCTCAACATACAATTTTTTCAGGTTGTCATGAATTTAAGAGGATTCTCTGATCATCATTTCCACATCCCTGAACCTCTGCAGCTTTCAAAAGACATGTTAAGAGCTAAGCTTTCTGAATGATACAGATTTTTGGTGGACAAGCTTTTAGCCAAAAGAGTCCATTTAAACTAATAATACATTTGGCTGAAATCTGTCTTCAGTACTGTTGACTATACGCAAAATAAACTACAGAGCTGGGTTTTCTTTGTGTATGACTTTTTTTGAAATTATTTTTGGTACTAATTGAATCTACAAATCAGTCTAACCTTTAAGCTGATTAAAAAAGAAATTGCTAAGAAAGAAATTAAAAAAGCACATAGCAAGATCATTTCCTCAGGGGATATTGCTTGTAGCATGGAAGCAAAGGAATCCTATTTACAGTTCAGCCCAACTAAACATGAGATAAATCCTGCACTTCTTAAAGTTGTTATCTCTTCCTTCTTTCACTAATGCAGCCAGCTTGATTTCTTTTTCATGAGCCGCTGAAAGGGAAAGAAGCCAGAATGGAAGTTAACTTTTTGTTGATCATGAGCTAGAAACTGCTATTGTTTCTTTTCTGTATTTCCCTTGCTGCCATATCTGAAGCTGTGTTAGAACAAGCCAAAAAGAATCCCCAAAACTCAAGCCAACCAACAAAACAATAAAAAGAACTAAGAAAAGGAATGTAGGAGATTTTTTTTTAAAAAAAAAAAAAGATCTTTTCAGCATAGCGCAAATGAATCAATATTTAGCAAATATAATTTCAGTAAAAAAAATTCATAAAGTGATGAGCATATAAGAAAATCTCCATTCCGCCAGTGTGTTTTAATTCCTCTACAGTGTTTCTGTTTCTGTGGCAATGTTTACAAGGGCCCATTCATGAAGGTGTGTTGGAAAAGCATCTTCTGGATCCTGAAGCCTCGTGAGAGAAGGAAAATCAAAATTCTCCTTCAGGGTTCAACCACTAAATTATTCCTTATCATAATCAGATCTTTTACATCTAACTGAGAGGTAAACACCTACATATAGGTATCTGAGCATAGAGTTGAAGTGCCTCCCTTCAAATTCAAGGCAGATGAATTTCAGTTCAGTAATATCTGCTCACCAGGGTTAATGATCTCTTTCAAATGTCTAAGTACATTTGATTTCCATTTCATTCAGAAGGAGTGTGTATAATGTGTGAAATTTTAGGATGTGACTCAGATGCTTGATGTAGTTGTCTAACTGTAGGCATTAACTGCTGTTTGAACTGCTCTAGGATATTTTAGTGATCTTTGGTCTGGAAGGACGTGGGTGTCCTTGTAGATCCTGTATCCCGAGTTGTTACTAACATTGGGATGGCAAAGGGTAGAAGTGATGAATTGCATTCCAGAAGTATTACTGCTATATTCAGTGTAATACTAAAAAAACCCAACTCCCCAAACCAACCGAAAAAAACAAAAGAGACAACTTCAAAACCCCAAACCAAAACTGTGTTACCTAAGAAGTATCTATCTGGACAGGACCAAATATTTCTATCCTGCCTGGGAGCATTGGTCAGACTGTTTTTAGCTAGCATGACTGTTTTGAAACACGATAATGCACAAAGAAATGCAGCTTTCCACCTGCATCAGCCCATACATAAATGTCTTCACTTGAAAAGTCAGGTTTTGGTTCCCGCTGTATTGGAAGATGCTCAAGATAGCAGGGAAGAGGGAGTTTTAAGCAGAGTATTCTGGTGCTGGTCAGGAGCTTGCTTGGCTCCTGCTTAAAGTTATGCCAGACTAAATATTTCTATTATTTTCACCACTTTGTATGTTTCTAATGTGTAGATTTGTAACACTGAAATTTGACAAAAACCCACACTACTCCCACAGCTGGTAGCATGAGTCTGGTGGAAAATCTTTACGTCTATAATCATCTGCAAGCCATGGGGTCATCCTCAGTGAGTCTTTTTCTCTTTAATGTCTCCATTATATTTCAAAGAAGGTGAAGGGGTTAAGCATACCTTGGCGTAATTGCAAATCAGTCCTATTCTTTTTTATATAAAAAAAATATCTAAATTAGAAATGAGGGAACACATAATTCTTTATCAAAATGATGACTAGGTCCACGAAGACCATACTGCACCTTTGTAATGACAAAACAGGTAATGCTGCATTAACAATTTTAATTTATAAAGAAATCAGCTTTGTGAACTTTTGATAAAGTAACATATCTACATGAAATGTCAAGTCTGCTAAGTGAGTCTCTTCCTTACAGAGCCAGAGGAGCATAAACTGTGTCCATGTATAGCTAGAATCAGACATTATGAGCATTATGATGTGACTTGACTTTCTCCTGTACTGCTTTTACTGAAGTATTGGATATATTGATATAGAAATACATAAACTAATTTAAATCCACTTTCATTCAAATCAAAACAAACAAAAAAAAAACTTGAAAAAAATACTAGTAAGGGAGAAAGAAAATTTTCCAATTTTGATATACTAAAAAATTCCTCTTACTGGAAAATATGTTTTAAGAAAAATCAGATTTGGAGGCTGAATGCAGGGCAAATGAACACAGTACTTTGATTTGTTATGGAATCCTTCTGACTTTAAATACTAAAGATTAAAAATTCACCAGTACTTGAAAGAGTCCCTGCAGAGCAAGATATGCAGATGTTTAGTAGCTAAAAAATTAATCTTTTTAAAAACCTTTGCTCTAAATATATAATCTTAGTTTATTAGGATGTTTAGTTTGATTATAATATGTTTCGTGTTTCTTTTTAATACCTCAGTGAGGATAACAGTCACCTGAGAAGGCTGATAATATTTTAGATGTTGAGAACTTTTTCAAATGGTGTGCATAAGATCTTTGGATACAGAAAATTTCAATCTTGAAGATGGAGAGGTGACGTAGAACAAACAGAAATGAAATAACACAGCTTACTCCTTAGAGGTAGATTGCAAGCCTGTGACATGGATTTTGACATGGAGAAGGACTTGGGAGCACTGTTTGATGCGAAGCTTGACATGAGCTGGAAATGTGCACTTGCAGCCCAGAAGGCCAACAATATCCTGGGCTGCATCAAAAGAAACATGGCCAGCAGGTCAAGGGAGGTGACTGTATCCCTCTACTCCAGTCATGAGACCAAAGCTGGAATAATGTGTCTAGTTCTGGAATTCCAAATACAAGAAGGATATGGAACAGTTGGAACGTGTCCCAACAAGGCCACAAAGATGGTGAGACGTCTGTAGCACCTCTGCTATAAGGACAGGCTAAGAAGGTTGGAGTTGTTAAGCCTAGAGAAGAGAAGGCTCTGGAGACACCATATAGCAGCCTGAAGAAGCCTTCAAGAAATCTGGGGAGGTACTTCTTACAAGGGCATGTAAGGAGAAGGTGGAATGGCTTCAAATTGGAAGGGGGTAGATGTAGATTAGACATTAGGAAGAAATTCTTCATGATCAGGGTGGCGAGGCACTTGAACAGGTTGCCCAGGGAAGTTGCCCCAGTGCCTGGAAGTGCTCAAGGCCAGGTTGGATGGGGCCTTTAGTGACTTGGTCTAATGGGAGTTGTTCCTGCCCGTGGCAGTGGAGCTGGAACTAGGTGACTTTAAGGTCCCTTCCAATCCAAATCATCCATGATTCTGTGATTCTATAGTTATTCATATCCCAAGGAGGCTTGCTCTTTGCAAACTATTCCAAAGAAGGAAACAAAAAACAAAACAAAAAGAAAGGAACTATGAAGAGTGCTTGTCATTTGCATATAACATTGTTGCCATGTGTGGNATCCAGTATTCAGATAAAGTTGGTTGTAGTAAGTGTCTGTACCCAAGCTGAGAATTCCTGTGGGTAGGTTCTAGCATCTCTGGGAGATTCACTTGGGAACTGACTACATCTTCATTCACAATATTCAGGATTCATCTTCAAGAACATTGTATGTTTGCTGAGAAAAACGGGAGTAAAGAAGTGCTGCCTATATTTCTGCACATCCTTCTACTTTCAGTAATTCACAGCTACAGAAGCCTAAAGGAGGGAAGAGTATAAAAAAATATGAAACTAATAAAATTAGTTGGGAGAAAAGGTGAAAACATTGAGATACATACAGAAAAATAAACCCAAACCAATGAAGCAGATATGCAAGTTAAAGAAACTGGGTTAGAGGAAGCGTAATATGTGCAAGCTAAGGAGAGAAAGCAAATGTGATTACCCAAAAGAAGAAATATGGAAAAAGCATGCTGTGAGTCAGGTAGGCATAAAAAAGGGCTAGATAAAGACCCACCTGTGGAGACAATCACATACACATCACTTGGTGGGGGAACATCTTACCTGAAGGCAGAGATTCAAAGCACCTCTAAGGTGCGAGAAGAAAAGTTCCCTGCCTCTATCACAGAAAAACTGGGAATAAAAAGACCTGAAGAATTCTAATAAGGTGATGGTGACTGAAATCCAGACATATAACTGGGCTTAGAAAACATGTTTATATTATTTGACATTAATATCAGGAAAATGTCTGAGAAAGTGATAGAGAGTGCGTGTGCTACCCCATAAAATGCCTGTTTCATGCTACTCGCTGTCCCAGCTGGTGTATTTTTATCTAATTCCAGAGCTGATTGTGGTTAGTACAGCTTCATATTTCTAATATACATTATTCTACTGGGAAATAAAGCAGCCATTGCTAAGATGCATAGCTGCAGATGGCACAAGTTTCAGTACCATCCTTTAAACTGTTGTAGAAACACGGGGAACTAGCTGTTGTACAAATAAATGCTAACATAGAAGGTCTCATGGGGTTCTGGGGATCAGTAGCAGCCTTTTAACCTATGGGTAACAGAGTTCAACACCAGTTCAAACAAGTAATAGCAAAGGTGTCTCCCTTCAGAATGCTCTGTGGCCTGAATGACTTAAATTGGTGGTTTCAGCCCACATCCTTGTAGACGTGTTGCCACAGTTAGGAAACATTAACATTATAGCTCAGCTGTCATGGGAACATGTTACCCATATGCTTTGGGAATAAAAGCCTTAGAGATTTCTGAAAGGGGCTGTGGTAGTGGTGGCTGAGACCTCAGGGCAAGATGCCAACGTATCTGTAATTTAAATTCCAGACACTGAAAAGGCATCAAACCGCTCGTATAACTGAAGTCACAAAATACATGCAAAAGAGTCATTTGTTCCACCCTGAGGTGAGAAATCCTCACAGTACACTTTATTACTGTCCAAATGAAGCCAGTCCCATTGCTACTAAATGGAAGTGAAAGGTGCATTACAATGTTAGCAGAAATTAAAGGTCTTGCTGCTTTTTTTCTCCCTTTAATTTCTATGATTTACAAAGTCTGTCTGTAGTGTTCTTACATCTGTTGAAATGGTGAATACATTGTAATTCAATGCATTAAAGACATATTGTTGTTATTTTTGTGGTACCATAGGCTTGTCACTTCTATTCCTGACATTTTTACCCCAAGGAGCTTTTACTTTAAATAAGGAAAAACATGCCAGGAGATATGTAGAGCAGTGCTGTCTAATGAAGGCTGGTGAAGATTCAAAACAAATAAAGGAAGCATGACCCCTTTTGCAGACTGTGTTCATCATATACCTTTACTGTGATTTGGTAGATATTGGCTTTTATATTTTCTGTTTTGTCTTTGTTATCTTCACTTCATCCTGAAAGTTAAGGAAAGAGCATGTAAAAAAATCTTCTGTAAGAAGCAGCTTACTGGAAGAAACAAAGTTTTACAATAGCTCTTTAAGAAGAGGATGAATTTTCTCAGTGTGTAGGAACAAATTAATTTGTAAAAGAATGGGTGGAGCAAGAAAAGATTCAAAGACTGGCATCAACACACTGAATTGTGTCAATTTGATTTTAACCAACAATTTAAATTAGATTTATGGTTCAGTTTGAATTCTGTGGTTTTGGTAGTTCCAATTTAAAAAAAAAATTACAAGGACAGTTCTGTCTCCAAATTCTACTTGCATGACTGCTTGAGAGAAGAGGCAAATCTGGAATTGCTTTGTGCATATATTTACACTACATCTCATCTGTTAACATTTCTCATCTGAATGATTTAGTGGATTTAGTGTAATCACTGTATGTAACAAGCAGAAAAGGGATTTGATAATGTTTTATGTGTACTGCATGTTTTATTTGTACTTTAGGGAGTTTGGCTGTGATCTTGAATGACTGATAAGGTGAAATTTAATAGCATAGAAGTATGGACATACAGAAGAAATTTGTCTCATAGCCAAGCCAAAAGGAGATTTCTTTAATAAAAGCAGATTTCTGCTACTGAGTGAGAGGTTTCCTGTGTCTTGATGTCCTATATCCGTCTGGGAATATGTTATGCTCTTGTTTCTTCTTTCAACAGAGCTATTGAGCAGCTTAATTTGTTATTAAGGATATCAGTGGGATTACTATCATTCTTTAGAAATAGAATCTTTATTTCTACTGGAAATTAATGCAAAATACGCATATGTTCTATTATTGTATATATAAGGACCTAAAGATCACAATTTTAATAGTATTTCATGTTTGAGCTTTAAACTTTAGTTTAACCTCTCATAACCCTGAAATGCATAATAACATAATAAATTCCTCACTTTGATTACATCTTTCTGTATCATACATATACATTATGGCTTGTGCGTACATACATATGTACATACATATATTGTGTTGCTTCTTTTCCAGTGTATAAGTATTTCTGCTTTCTCCATCTTTCTATGCTAAATCAATTGAAGCAAGGAGGAACAAATATAATTAAAATAATTTACTTCTCAGAGCAGATGAGCATCACGGTCTGTACACAGATATTCTTATTAAATTTTCTCCTAAAAAAATTTCTAATTCAGGAATGTCAATATTTTTCTGATCTTGCATTACATCTATTTATTACTACCTACTGTTTACATTAACATAATATTTAGGAGACTCATTAAAAAAGATACATTAACATTTTTTAAAAGTTAATAATATAGTCACATAGCAAGTTTCCAATATATTTCCAGCAAGTTTCCAGGTATTGTTGGCAGGCTTAAAAAAGATAGTATAGTAGGATTAAAGCTAAATGCAGGGAGAAGTTTTCTGAATACCACCCCCCTTCAGTGGCTGAGTAGAAAGCAGTTTTTCTTTAAATGCGAAGTCACTAAAGGTGCAATAAGTACAGGTGCAGCAGACTTTTCATCAGATGACTAATTGCACCTGCTGCTCTGGCAATCCTGCCTTCCAGTTGTCCTGTGCTCCTTATAACATCATTATAACATCATTATAATATAATTATAATATCATTATAATATCATTATAATACTAAAACACACCTCCACACCAAAGGCTGCACACCTCCTCCCTGCTTCCTCAGCAAACCACTCCCATAACCACTTCTACTGAACATGCACAGTCAAGTTTTGGATTATGAAGCAAGCACTATTTCTCCACCAATCAGCAGGGATTTGGAGTTAAATAGACATCCTGTGCTTTCGCCATTTCTTGTAGAGCTGTGAAGTTAGCACTGATGTCCTTTTCTGAACTATCAATAGTATTTATTTCTGTGTTTGGAGCTTGTTTGTTTGCTTTTGAAGTTATTTAACTTTATTACCTTCTTACATGGGTAAAAAGAATGAACCAAGCCAAGACAATTATTCTAAATTCAACTAAAAAAATGAAATAGTTTCTTGTTATTGTTGTTCTTAATGTAAGGCACTTCAATATTTTGAGTGTTTTTTCCTACACTGTAGAAATGAACTAAGATAATCTGTTCATTTCTTTCTACATCTTTCACAGTTATCCAAGAAAGAAAATTTACCCATTCTGGTTTTCACTTTTCAAACCAGTGCTGTATGTGTGGGTTGTCAAGTAATTAGTGATAAGTACAAGACAATGATTGCTATAAAATGACAGTGCTGTATTTCTGGGCTTTCTCATAGGTGTATCGACACTTTCACCAAAAAGAAAGGAGTGTAAATAAATAACTTCTCCAAAATGTCCTGCACTGTACCTCACATTAAACAAAAATCATCACTGCCAGGCAATTTACAAATGCTACATGATAACAGCAAAAAAAAAGGTACCTCATTCTCTTTTTTGGTGGCCTTAATATAGCTTTTTATTCAGACATGCTAAAATTTTAAAAGCCATAGGATGCAAGCAGACATTTCAGTGAGAGTTTAACTAACAAAAAATAATTCAGTCTCACAGTCTCATTTGTGCAGTGATGCTGCAATAAGGCATACATTTCCTATCCAGATTTTTAAGAGATTCATCCCGTGTAAAAAAAAAAATTACGATGATTTAAATCTTCTCCTGAGGGAGCCTTGTGAGGAAGGAAAAAAATAAAAGAGAGAAAAAAAGGGCAGAGTTACATAAAAGAACCTGGGTAGTCTTTATTCAAAGAAAAAGAAACAAAAAGAAAGATAGAAAGAAAAACAGAAGGAGGAGGAGAAGGAGGAAAAGGAAAAGGAGAAGGAGAAGGAAAAGGAAAAGGAAAGAAAAAAGGTAAGTAAAATAAAAAGCAAAAAGAGCTTAGAGAATGTTGGAACTTGTGAAAAACGTGTGGAAGAAGAGATTTTTTGTAGATGGGTTTCTCTTCTCTGTCTGATTGAATCCTGTTTACATAATACCTGCAAACCCTTTTAAAGAGAAAAGAATGTAAATAGGATGAATCACACTGCAGCAAGGAAGAATTAGAGAGGAAAACAACGCAAAAAACCCCAAACAACAACTCCAAATCACTACCTCTCTGAAGCCTCTCTTTCAGAAGCCAAGAAGATTTTTAAAGTGCTATGTTACATTAGAATTCATGCAATCAGCCTATGTGAAAGTGGGAGAGTTGGGAATAAAAGATTTCTCCAAATTGACAAAATACTTGGATCATTTGTTTAAAAGCCAGCCTGGGTTTCTGAGTGCCGATTGCCTTATGCTGTAGATATTCCTCTACAATTCATGACATACATGCTGATCACTGCTGGAAAGACAGTAACCTGGCATGAATGTCAGCATTCCCATGTGAGGCAAAATACTAAGAAACGGAACACAGTTGTGCTACAACAGACTGATGTAGCAAGTAATCTCGGGAAGGAGAAGAAATAAATAGGACTGTTGTAGCAAGACTATTGTCATTAAATGAACACCTGTTTGGTTTGTCCTTTGCCTTGATAGTTGTATGAAAGTGCTTCTGCTTTCATCCGCAATGTCTGAGTGCTTTTGTCACACTGCTTCTTATATGTCCTTCAAAATCTGAGATCTCATTTCTTGCAAAATATCATGCTGTAATTCAATGGGGCTGTTTGTGGGCAGGAATCGGTATATACTTACATGTTATCAGCTTCAGAGCCTTAGGTGGTAAATATTTTGGATCTGTTTGTTGCAAGTACTGACTTTCTGTAAGTGTAAATGCAGCACAATGGAAGCCTGGTTTGGTTCCAAGGTCAAGGAGAAACTGTAGGCATTTCAATCTCTCTCCACTTGAGGTGACAATGCAAGTGGCAGTTCTGGATATTTTGTGCAGCAGTTTACAATCTGATTGCTCATGCTTTAATGTTTCTTTAGATTAGAATTCTCTGTATTTGCTTGGGAGGAGGGTCAGGAGGAATCTGTGTAATATACATTTTTCACTGTTTTTCTGGCTCATGCAGAGAAAGATTTGGTGATATTAGTTTTAAGAAGTCATCAAGGTGTTATGAAATGTTTCACATTTTTCTCTACGCTCCAAGAAATGCAAGAATCATCTTCATCAACTTTTCAACTGTACACACAGTGAGTCTGAAACAAAGACAATTTTAATGAAAACAGTCTACAGCCATACTGTTTTATCATTCTTAAGCTAGAATAAAAGAGAAAAGAGATTTTTTTTCGAAATAAAAGTACATTAATTTGTTTGATGGCAATGCAGAGATATTGGACTACTTCCTGGCTGCTCTTTGCAATTTGTAGTACTTGGAAAGTCTTAAAGGGGTGTTGTCGGTGACAAATAGATGTTTCTAAAATGTCAAGTAATTCTAAAAATGAATTTTCATTTATTTGTAGACCTGCTCTGTTATCTCAAATGTTACAGAGCTTCTGTAGGCAGTATTTACCTTTCTATTAGGATTTTTAGAAACCTCAAATGCATTGACATCTCTCAGGAAGATAATGTTCCAGTGACAAATCTCACAAATAAATTAGATAAAATTAATGGTTAGCAATTTTTCTGAGTGCATTTTCCATACCTGAAAACATTTTCTAGAGGAACTGTTACCTAAACTGGCCAATTTCTTGAGTTATTCTGAAATCTCATTATTACATAAGGATTAATTGATAAAACTACTGAAATAAATATATGTTCTTTAATTTTAGCTGGATGATCATTAAATAAATACAACATTCTAGTGTAGTCTAAGTCCAATATCAGGAAATGTAAATCTTTCATGACCCTCTGTCATCAGGAGTAATTTTTTTTTTTTTTTTAATTGTATGATGTTCCCAAGTAATAAACCCAAGTCCAACCACTTGTATCTGCCATTAAACCATGTTCCTGAGCACCTTGTCTACCTGTGTTTTAAATACTTCCAGGGATGGTGACTCAACCACCTCCCTGGGCAGCCTGTTCCAGTGCCCAATGACCCTTTCTGTGAATTTTGAGTTTTTTTCTGACATCTAGTTTGAACCTCCCCTGGTGGAGCTTGAGGTTATTCCCTCTTGTCCTGTCCCCTGCCACTTGGGAGAAGAGGCCAGCTCCCTCCTCTCCACAACCTCCCCTCAGGTAGTTATAGAGAGCAATGAGGTCTCTCAGCCTCCTCTTCTCAAGTCTAAACAACCCCAATTCCCTCACACACTCCTAGTAAGACTTATTCTCAAGTCTCTTCACCAGCTTCGTCAATCTTCTCTGGACTCGCTCCAGAGCCTCAACATTCTTCTTGTGGTGAGGGACCCAGGTCTGAACACAGTATTTGAGGACGAGTCTCACTAGTGCCGAGTACAGAGGGAGGGTAAGCTCCCTGGGTCTGGTGGCCACACAGTTTCTGATACAGGTTAAGGTGCCATTGGCCTTCTTGGATACCTGGGCACACTGCTGGCTCATGTTCAGTCAGCTGTCAATCAACACCCCCAGGTCCTTCTCCTCCAGGCAGCTTTCTAGCCTCTCTTGCCCTAGTCCATAGCACTGCATAAGGTTGTTGTGCCCCTAGTGCAGGACTTGGTATTTGGCTGTGTTAAACCTCATGCCATTGGACTCTGCCCAGTGGTCCAGCCTGCTCAGATCCCTTTGCAGAGCCTCCCTGCCCTCCAGCAGAT
>WAAB01015115.1:0-11566 GCA_013389865.1 Piaya cayana | reverse complement strand
TGGGCCCCTCAGCACAAGAAGGATGTTGAGGCTGTGGAGCGAGTCCAGAGAAGAGCAACGAAGCTGGGAAGCAGATCGAGAACAGGCCTGATGAGGAGCGGCTGAGAGAGCTGGGGGTGTTTATCCTGGAGAAGAGGAGGCTGAGAGGAGACCTCATTGCTCTCTATAACTACCTGTGGAGAGGAGGGAGCTGGGCTCTTCTCCCAAGGGACAGGGGACAGGATGAGAGGGAATGGCCTCAAGATCTGCCAGGCGAGATTTAGGCTGGACATTAGGAAAAAAATTTTCACAGAAAGGATCATTGGGCAGTGTCAGAGGCTGCCCAGGGAGGGGGTTGATTCACTTTCCCTGGAGGTCCTTAAGGTGCGGGTGAATGAGGTGCTGAGACACATGGTTTAGTGATTGATGGGAATGGTTGGACTCGATGATCTGGTGGGTCTCTTCCAACCTGATTATTCTATGATTCTGTGATCTGTGTGGCAAGGGCTTAAGGAAGAGTTTCATGGTGTTTCTCATAATGTGTGGAAAGGAGGCTCAGGAGATACGTAGATAAGTGGCTGCCTCCGGGGGAGGTGGCTTCATCGATGCTGGGACTCCATGACCAAAACAATACCTATTGATCCTATTTCTTAGTATCTTTCTGTAAATATTGGTAGTCAGATTACCAAAAAAAAAAAAATAAAACCAAAACAGGCCCTGTGGGAAGTTCTGAGGTTTTTGTGTGGATTTTGAATCCAGATAGAAATAATAGTGTAATATTGCAAAGTGAAACACATTTCAATGGTTTTATTTATTTTTGGTGGGATTTCAGATTTTACAGGGAGATTTCATTATGTCATATATTTTCGTAAAATTCCAGCTGATGAACTGAGAATTCCTTGACTTCCTGTGAAATGAATCAAAACTGTGAAGTTTGATAAAATGCTGGGTTTTTTTTATGAATCTGCGTTTTCAAAGCACCATGAACTCTTAGGGTGCCTCAATGGGATGTTTCTTTTTCCCTCATGTGTGTCCCTGTGAAGAAGCATATAAATACTATGGGCATCACCTAACTCTCATTGATCCCATTTCTGTGTTTTTCTGTTATATCTCATTTTCTGGAGTGTCTCAGCAACATTTGAGTTTTTCCTTAGTGATCTTTTAAATCTAAACAGCATTACTGCTTTCTCACGCTTGTTAATGTTGTGTTCTGATTGGCTTTTTTGCTTTATTTTGAAGTGGTGTGCTAGGAAGATAATGAAGCTGAAAGCAGACTGATAAATCATAACCGTCCTCCAGAAAAAAAAAAAAATCTGGAGGATTTTAGAAACCTGATTAAAACATGGACGTGAATAAGTAGATATTGCTGTTAAAACGAAATAATTTACTGTTCTAAAAGCATTTCAATAATTGTACCTGCGTGTGTGTATATTCCTATTAGAGCGCAGCAGTTAGAGCTAACAGCCCGCTACTCCTTTTGAAATTCAAATGCATAATCATCTTTCCATTATCTAGGTCAACAGAAGGCTGGGCTATGCCAGAAAGCGCGAGAAAACAGGTAAAAATGGGATTCACTGGAGAGCTTGATGCCTGCCAGCTTGGATGAAGGCTGCTTTTGTGAGTCTGTGTCTACAAGGGGCTTCCTAGTGCTCCTATTTTTTTGGGGAGGGATGTTCTGAGCGCAGGGTAGCATGAGTATATGAAGCTAGTGGGAGCGCTGAGGTGTCCAGTCCTAGAAGCTGGGGAGATGCCTCCATGAGGTTGTGGCTGCCTCATCCCTGGAGGGGTTCAAGGCCAGGTTGGATGGGGCTTGGAGCCCCTGGTCCAGTGGGAGGGGTCCCTGGCAAGGGATTTGGAACTAGATGATCTTTAAGGTCCCTCCCAACCCAAACTATTCTAAGATTCTATGAAACCAAAAAGCCAAGATTTTTACTATGCTGATTCTAGGGCACGTAGTACTATGAGTGCAGAGTTCTCTCGGTTATTTATTTCGTGCCTGTTCTGAATTGTGCTGCAGATTTTTGTCTGGAGAGCCCAAAATGACTCTGCGGTGGGGAGCGTGTGGGAAAACTGGAGTTCTGCACCTTCTGCAAGGTGTGGGAAGTGGTTTCAGTCGCAAGCTGTGGATTTGAAATGGAGCAAGAAATAATTACGCTGTCGAGAGAGTTTATCCTTAACGGGAAACATGAATTCTGAATAGAGGGATCATACCCAGGGTTGGATCACAGACGCATTTCCTAGGGATCTTTCCTAGAATAAACACGAGTCCCTTGAAACTTGCAGCCACGAGGAAAAAGTAAGTTGTGGACCTCTTGTTGGATAAAATAGTGACAAGGGATGCTGACCCTGCTTTTCAAGATTTGATGAATCTTTACTTCCCTAGATTTTTTTTCTCTTAAGCTGCCAATTCACATGAAAAATTCAACTTCCATGTCATCGCTGGGAAGGTGGCATCCGCTCCTGTCTTTTCAGCTACCGTATGCAAGCTAGGGCGCTCAACTCTTCTAGCTGAGTTTGCACGAGACTGTGCTTTCCACAAAGCCTCTGTTTTGAAAATAAAAGGATCTAGAAACATGGAGCTGAGACTCTTGAAATTCAGAGAGAGAGATGAAGAGCACCCATTTAACTGAAACAGGGAATCACTTGAGGCGAGAAACTAACTTAGTAAAAAAACTAGAAGAACTCAGTTTATATCCAGTTTGAAACTAAATGCAGACAGAGGTGTAGGTAACTGTGAGGTTTTGTGCTGAAATCTTTCTTTTGCCAAAGTAAATGGTTGGACTCAATGATCCGGTGGGTCTCTCCCAACCTGGTTATTCTATGATTTTATAAATACATCAGCTACAGGTGTGATGAGGGCAGAGCAGGGGGTTATTCATTGGCTGGACAGCACAGAGTGTAGCATCTTTCCAGGCAGCACGGCCTTTGGCTTCTGGAGGGATGGCTGGAGGGGTCCAGTGGAGTCCAGAGAAGCCCAGAGAAGCGCTCAGTGGAAGCAGGAGCAGCTCCTCCTAGCTCACCCCCTGCCAGGGCTCCACTTCTTGTCACATAACAGAAATCTGACAGGACAACTGCCCTTGAGCTGCTTGCTGCCCATAGGGAACTCTAGAAATGTTGACTTTTGACTAGCAAAGACATCTTGGGACATAGAGATTGTATTCATGGAATCATAGAAACATAGAAGGGGCCTTAAAGCCCTGGACCAGGCTGTCCAAGGCTCATCCAAACTGGCCTTGAACCCCTCCAGGGATGGGGCAGCCACAGCTTCCCTGGGAAACCTGTTCCAGGGCCTCCCCACCCTCAGTGTGAAGAATTTCTTCCTAATGTCTAGTCTAAATCTTCTCCTCTCCAATTTAAAGCCATTCCGTCTAGTTCTGTCATTCCATGCCCTTGTAAAAAGTCCCTGTCTGGCTTTCCTGAAGCCCCTTCAGGTACTGGAAGCTGCGCTAAGGTTTCCTCAGAGCCTTCACTTCTCCAGGCTGAACATCTTGACCTCTCAGGCCAGGGTCTGCAGCGATAGGTTGTAAACTGGAACAGTCCAGGAATTAAAAATCAAAGCGTCAAACAACATTATTCTTGTAGCTTGTGTTGTATACAAGACTGGGATTGACTGGGGGGGGGTCTGAGCCTGGCATTCTGAAGGCTGTTGTTGCTTCTCCATTCTCCCCCAAGGCACTGTTGGTGTCCCACTGGGACAATATGGCTGGGCTATTTCCTCACAGCCCTAACATACAGGAGGAGTTTTATGATACCAAGATGTATAGAATCATAGAATCACCAGTTAGGAAGAGACCCATCGGATCATCGAGTCCAACCATTCCCATCAGTCACTAACCCATGTCCCTCAGCACCTCGTCCACCTGCACCTTAAACCCCTCCAGGGAAGGTGACTCAACCCCCTCCCTGGGCAGCCTCTGATACTGTCCAATCATANTTTCAGGGAATTGCAGAGAGCAATGAGGTCTCTCCTCAGCCTCCTCTTCTCCAGGCTAAACACCCACAGTTCTCTCAGTCGCTCCTAGTGAGACTTGTTCTCCAGCCCCTTCAGCTTCCCTATGTTTCATAATATCGTCCTGATTAGCAGAGTGTAACTTGCTAAAATTCCAAATGTACTTGTTGGGTATCATACACACTGCAAAACCATTTTATGCTCTAGCAAACAGCATAAAAATAATGCTGAGATGCTCTTGTGAGACCCCACCTGGAGTATTGAGTCCAGTTCTGGAATGGCTTTAAATTGAAAGGGGGAAGATTTAGATTAGAATAGGGAGGAAATTCTTCACACTGAGGGTGTTGAGGCTCTGGAACAAGTTTCCCAGGGAAGCTGTGGCTGTCCCATCCCTGGAGGGGTCCAAGGCCAGGTTGGATGGGGCTTGGAGCTCCTGGTCCAGTGGGAGGTGTCCCTGCCCATGGCAGGGGTGGGACTGGATGGGCTTTGAGGTCCCTTCCAACCCAAACCATGCCATGATTCTACATTCCCTGTTCATTGCAACCCCCTCAGAATCTTTGCTTGCAAAACACTTTTTGTCTTCCTAGTTGTGAGACTCAAACCTGGCTCTGCAAGTCAGACGGGGTCGTTCCCATCGCACAGATCACGGTAGGACTAGACGTTCTGTTTGGCAGATGACGTCCCCAGCCACTTGTGTGTCACCCTGTTGATCTGAATGTCTGCCCCTGGCAGCCCCTGTGCCGGCGCGCGGATGGTACTGGGGCTGCACAGATGCCACCAAGGGCATATCCTGACATCCAGGATGTTTATTACCGGCGGTGATGCATGAGATGGAAGGGATCCAGGGCTCGGGCTGGGCTTGTGCAGCTGGCAGTTCGAAATTTACTTGCAAACTGAGCTCATTGGGAAGGAAAATCAGTGTGATAATGAATCCTGACCCCCAGTGCCACTTTTACCAAATCAGACAGGAGAGCAATTTAGAAGAGATCTGTCTCTTATTAAAAGTGTCTGTAAATTTTACTTGGAAAAAAAAGAAAGGGAGGGAATCATAGAATCACCAGGTTGGAAGAGACCCACCGGATCATTGAGTCCAACCATTCCCATCAATCTCTAACCCAAGTCCCTCAGCACCTCGTCCACCCGCACCTTAAACCCCTCCAGGGAAGGTGACTCAACCCCCTCCGTGGGTATATTGCAGTTATTTGATATCAGAAACTACTTTTATTGAGCTTGTTTAAATAAAACTGTTTATTTGTTTTACCCTGAAATCTTGAACTCTGTAAATTCAATGTGTTACTTTAACACAAAAAGTATAATTTTAACTGGATTTTTATTAAATACTCAGTAGCCAATTACAAGAGAAGTTATTTTTACCACGTTTCTTTTGATTGATATGAATTCTTCTCCAAAATTTAAGGCATTTCAAAGTGACAGAGCTTTTTCACACTATACTTTTATATCGCTGGCCTGTAGACACTGAAATCCACGGTGTTTTAGCCAGTCTCTCAGGAAAAAAAGTGGTGTACTTGGAACCCATTAGAGACCATCTCTGGTTAAATTGCAGTGTGCTTAATACGGGTAATTTGATGTTGTAAAGTACTTGTCGGTACCCTAGGGTAGTCTCTTAGGGTGCACGGGTTTCACTGTATAATATTTCACACTCCTATGTGCGTCAGTTAATCTGCTTTGGTGCAGACTATTTACGACTCATATAGGATTTGTTACCTTATAGACTTAATTTATGCAACATGCTTAAAGCTTCTCGTTATCCAGTCTACAATAATCATAGTTATTGTATTGGATTTACATGCTGTTATTTTTTGGGGGGGGGGCTGTGGATATAGTCCAGTAGGCTTCTTGGAATGTGGAAATTTAGCAAACTATCCCAAAAATGCATGACAGAGGTTATGGCATTAGGCATCACACCAATATAACTATAAAATCATGGATTCATAGAATCACCAGGTTGGAAGAGACCCACTGGATCATCGAGTCCAACCATTCCCATCAATCACTAACCCATGTCCCTCAGCACCTTGTCCACGTGTCCCTTAAACTCCTCCAGGGAAGGTGACTCAAACCCCTCCCTGTTCAGCCTGTTCCAGTGCCCAATCACCCTTTCTGTGAAAATATTTTTCCTTATGTCCAGCCTAAACCTCCCCTGGTGGAGTTTAAGGCCATTCCCTCTCGTCCTGTCATGTTTGTGGTTGAATAGATGCAGACACAGATTTATCATTTACCTCTTCTAAAGGGCCATAAAGTATTATGGACAAATAACTTTTGAACCTCTAAAACGGACACAAAATGAGATTTTTTTGCTCTGTTGCCTTGAATGGGGCAGCAACATGACCTGCAAGGAGGGTGAGGGTGGTGATTCCCGCCACTACTCTGCTCCCTGAGACTCCACATGTAGTACTGTGTCCAGTTCTGGAATCTCCAACAGAAGAAGGAGATGGAGCTGTTGCAGTGGGTCCAGAGGAGGGTACAAAGATGATCCGAGGGCTGGAGAACCTCCCAAACGAGGACAGGCTGAGAGAGTTAGGGTTGTTCAGCCTGGAGAAGAGAAGGCTCCGAGGAGATCTTATAGCCCCTTCCAGTACCTGAAGGGGCTACAGGAAAGCTGGGAAGGGTCTGTTCATAAAGTCTAGTGGTGATAGGACAAGGGGGAACGGGTATAAAGTGGAGAGGGGCAGATTTAGGCTTGATGTAAGGAGGAATTTTTTATCATGAGGGTGGGGCGGCCCTGGCCCAGGTTGCCCAGGGAAGCTGTGGCTGCTCCATCCCTGGAGGGGTTCAAGGCCAGGTTGGATGGAGCTTGGAGCCCCTGATCCAGTGGGAAGTGTCCCTACCCATGGCAGGGGGAGTGGAAATATGTGGACTTTGAGATCCCTTCCAATCCAATCCATTCTATGATTCTATGATTCTAATAGACTAAACAAGTCTCGTGTCCCACGTGCTCAACCAACTGTGAATCTGCTAATAGCTGCCCTTTGTATATACTACCAGAAAGCAAGTGGAGAAAAAAAAAAATTCACAGAAAGTGTCATTGGGCACTGTCAGAGGCTGCCCAGGGAGGGGGTTGAGTCACCTACCCTGGAGGGGTTTAAAAGATGTGGATGAGGTGCTGAGGGACATGATTGAGTGATCGATGGGAATAGTTGGACTTGACGATCCAGTGGGTCTTTTCCAAATTCACAGAAAGTGTCATTGGGCACTGTCAGAGGCTGCCCAGGGAGGGGGTTGAGTCACCTGCCCTGGAGGGGTTTAAAAGACGTGGCGTGGACGAGGTGCTGAGGGACATGGGTTAGTGATTGATGGGAATGGCTGGACTTGACGATCCAGTGGGCCTTTTCCAACCTGGTGATTCTGTGATTTTTGAGCTGCAAAAGCACTTTGTGTGAAGAGTGGAGCCCAAGCTGATGATCTGGGTGGTGTTTCTGCTGGCTCTGAGCCGGGTGGTCTCCTTCCTCAATATCTGTGAAGCTTTGTAGCAGAGGAAGGGACTACTTGGAGCATTGAGTAAGAGCATCTGTGAGGTGCCCTGGCTGTGCTCCCATCCAAGCTACCTCTGGCCACTTCAATCTGAGGTTGGCTTGGAAAAGCTGGGGATGCTTCCTCCGCTGCCCTGACTTCTCCTTCCAGGCAGACTTTTCGTGCTGGACTTGCACTGGCAGAATCCATGTGAGAGAAGCGCAAGAGCTGCACTGTGGAAAGGGAAATTAGAGCTTCGTNCTTGGGAGAAGAGCCCAGCTCTCTCCTCTCCACAACCTCCTCTCAGGTAGTTGCAGAGAGCAATGAGGTCTCCCCTCAGCCTCCTCTTCTCCAGGATAAACACCCCCAGCTCTTTCAGCTGCTCCTCATCAGGCCTGTTCTCCAGCCCCTTCACCAACCTTGTTGCTCTTCTCTGGACTCGCTCCAGAGCCTCAACAACCTTCTTATGGTGAGGGGCCCACAACTGCACACAGTATTCAAGGAAATACTTGGAGCATTGAGTAAGAACATCTGCCAGGTGCCTTGGCTGTGCTCTCATCCAAGCTACCTCCAGCCACTTTAGGCCGAGGTTGGCTTGGAAAATCTGGGGATGCTTCCTCCGCTGCCCTGACTTCTCCTTCCAGGCAGACTTTCCATACTGTACTTGCACTGGCAAAATCCAAATGAGAGAAGTGCAAGAGCTGTACTGTGGAAAGGGAAATTAGAGCTTCATTACTGACCGAAGAAGCAAACCACATAATATTCCTATTGGCATTATATATTTCGAGGAAAAAAAAAGGTTATAGGAAGGTCTTCATAAAGCTCATTAAGTCCTTGTTTTGTTATGTCCATGTAAATCTTCCTATTCCCATTGTTTCCAAAAGAAATAAATTTCACAAATGTTTTATTGCCTATTTTGGTCCAAATGGAAAACAAACAAACCAACCAACTTCCTAGTAATAAATAATATCAGCTGTCACGAGGAATTGTGCAGTAGCTAAATAATGAAGGCGCATAGAAACGCTGTTTGTTTGTTTGATTCCTGCACGGGGTCCCACTGAATTCACAGGAATTAATTAAATATGGTGAGTTGGGCTCTGGGAAAGCTTGTTAATACTGGTTTTAATTTTCCATTTGTGCTAATTTGTTGTGAATTTGGATAATAGCCTTAAAACAAAAGCCGCTGTGTAACTGCAAATGTATATGCATTTAGACGTGCGTTACCAATCCCTCTGAAAATTGTAGAATCGTGGAATGGTTTGAGTTGGAAGGGACCTCAAAGCCCATCCAGTTCCACCTCCTGCCCCGGGCAGGGACACCTCTCGCTGGATCAGGCTGCCCAAGCCTCATCCAATTGAAGAAAGTAGAAGAAATCGAAGAATTTTGAAGAAATTGAAGAAATTCCTCCAGGTGGGGTTTCACCAGAACATCCCAACACTATTTTTATGCAGGGAGAATGGCTTTAAATTGGAGAGGGAAAGCTTTGGACTAGACATGAAGAGGAAATTCTTCCCACTGAGGGCAGTGAGGCACTAGAATGGGGTCCCTGCCCATGGCATTGGGGTTGGAATTAAGTGATCTTTAAGGTCCCTTCCAACTCAAACCATTCCTTGGTTCTATGATTCTGCAGCTTATAGAAGAGCTGCAGAAGCTGGGCTTCTCCCTGTGCCGTCAGTACTGATCAGAAGAGGATGGTAGAGGGAGCGAGAAAAGTCTTTCCAATTTCTGTTTTCTGCTTTACAGGAGGGGGCTGATTTTCTGACCCAGAGGAGCATCTGCACTGCCAGGTAAGTCATGAATGGAGGGAACTGATTTTTAAGCACAAACCCTGAGTGCGTGCCCAAACCCTTCTTTCAGGTCCAGTACGTTTGTCACCTTGCAGGGTAGATTTAGAATCATAGAATCACAGAATCATAGAACAGCCAGGTTGGAAGAGACCCACCAGATCATCGAGTCCAACCGTTCCCATCAATCACTAACCCATGTCCCTCAGCACCTCATCCACCTGTCCCTTAAACCCCTCCAGGGAAGGTGACTCAACCCCCTCCCTGGGCAGGATAATAAATAACCAATGCTAAAATGCCTTACAAGAAAATAAAAATCATATTTTAAACAATTTTAACTCTTGAGCACTAATAGAAGCCCCTGACGAGGATCGGTGTTGGCAAAGCTACTCTTATCACTGAGATTAAACTGAGTAAGGACTGCAGGACCAGCACCTCCAGCTGATTCATAATCTCACATGTAAACACTATTTAAATGCTAAATAACTTTTCTCAAGGGAGTCAACATTAGCCACCCTAAAAGCCAGGAGGGGCGCAGATAAGAGAGGAAGATCCCAAGGGGGAGGTGGGGACGGTAACTCCTCTCCAAAATAATCCCATTTTCCAGAATCAGGCCCACATTTTCCAAGCCCGGTGCTCAGGAAAACTAGAAAATCTTTTTCTATATTACAAGAAACTGCGTACTTAGTGCAGCCATTGAGTTTGTCTGTATTTCTTCTGCCACAGCAATCTTGCTGGAAATGAAAACTTGCATACGATGAACACCAAATAATGGATTTTCAAACTAGCACTGAAATGAAAAAGATCCTTCTGGGTAAGACTGGTGTCTCGATAAAATGTAAATTTGATCTCTCCACGAAGCAATTCTGAATAATCAGAAATGCATACAGTCAGTAAGATACATTACCAGAATAATGCAGAAATGGAACAACAAGACAATATATTTCTTTTTTCTGCTTGAAAATAGAAGGAGATGGTTTCTCCCAAACAATTATCTGTTTCAAGAGAAAACTGTTTGCGTGCAAAAAGAAGCGAGTTTGGAAATGGCAGTGTGAGAGAACAGATCTTTCAGTTTGAAAATAAGTGATATAACTGCCTATCAACTTTTGCTTGAAATAGATCTTTGAATTAAATCAATAAGGAATGTGAGTGTAAAGTTCATTAAGATCTGACAGGACAAGAGGGAATGACAGGACAAGAGGGAATGGCCTCAAGCTCCACCAGGGGAGGGTCAGGCTTGACATACGGAAAAAATCCTTCACAGAAAGGGTCGTTAGGCAGTGTCAGAGGCTGCCCAGAGAGGGGGTTGAGTCACCTTCCCTGGAGGGGTTTAAGGTGCAGGTGGACGAGGTGCTGAGGGACATGGGTTAGAGATTGGTGGGAATGACTGGACTCGATGATCCGGAGGGTCTCCTCCAACCTGGTGATTCTGTGATTCTATGATTTTCTTTATCTGTTTTTTTCTCATTCATAACAGTCATTCCTCACTGCTCTTGAAAACGATGCTTCTCCTGTAAGGTGGTTTTGACAGTCGTATGTTTCTAGATTTTGCTTTGAGAAAAAAAATTTCAGTCATTCATTTTACACAATATTAATCAATAACCGATTGTGCAGCCCTCCAGCTCATTTTGGAGACCGCGGTAATGCCGCTATTAGGCTTGTTACTGGTGACCTCAGGAGGAAAGAGGAGAATCAGGAGCTGATGCAAATGGCAAAGAAGATAAGGAGAAAAAGTACCCCTGGGAAAAAAAGAAAAAGGAGAGAAAGGCAGAGGTCAAACAGTGTGGAAATAGGAGGTGTGTCATGTTCCACTGAAAAATACTGAATTTTCATACCAAGGCACCGAGCAGATCAATCACCTCGATAACATTTACTGTATGCAGACAGTTGTTTCTGATTGCTGCGCCAGCTTCCTCTTAGCATCAGCAAGGTGAGTGATGGAGACCTGGGGGAGTATGAGCAGCGCACAGATAGCTGGGCCGTACGCTGCAGTTCCCAAAGGGATCCAGTCTTCTCCTCATATCGGGGGTGGCACTTGCAGGCTGGAAACAAGAGGAGGGGAAAAAAAAACCTGAAGCGCAGCAAGGGAAGGGAGCTGGCATGAACTGGTCCCTTCTGATCTTTGCTTGTAATACAAAAGGTTTCTTAGCTGTAAAGACTGTTTGAGATATATAAAAGCCATAGAGGCTCTGAGTCACAGTCATTTGCCCCTTCAAAACACACCTCACTTCACTGCAATGTTGTCTTCAGGCTGAACCTGGTAGTGAAAAGCTTGAGTGAGTAGTTACGTGAAAATGAGTTCTTAGAGCAGGTCCAATGTCACTCGCATGAGTGAGATAAGGTTAGCGACTGCTCTTCTTTTAAGCAAAGACATTCTGCAGCT
>WAAB01015113.1:52020-69633 GCA_013389865.1 Piaya cayana | reverse complement strand
AAAAAAAAAAGATTTTACAACAAATTCTTTCAGAATCAAACAGGAAGGTCAAGTATCTACTAGGAAAATCCCATTTATATGATGAGTGCTGCTGCTATTGGAATATGTTACATGAGTGGAGTTTTAAATACTATCTCTTTTTTTTGTGAGTGAGCAGTCAGTCTTTGGACATGGATCAGGAGCAGATTCAAAGCTTGCCTCCATCACATTTTAAATATTTGATTTCAGCTACTCATGGGGTTAGGCTGTGAACAGTGTCATCACTCTGTGGATGTTATCTGATGGATTCAATTCTAGTCCTGCTAGGACTGTAAGTAATTCTAGAGTGAAGCTCTGTACGAGTTAAGAAGTATCAGACTTGCAAGCTAGACAACATCCCAAGTGACTGAGATACTAGATAGGTCATTCTATTCTCTCCCTCCATCACCTCTAATTCTGTGAGTCCTACTTGGGGAAAGCCAGATTTCAGGATAGATCAGCAGTTTTGATATGACAATTTTTGTCAACGAATTTTTCCTAAACTCTTTGTTTGCTAATGAACTACTCTGTGCTTGTTCCAAGTTCAAAATTCCTCACTTCACAGGGTTGTACTCCCAGATCTATTCCTTCAAAAGATTCTTTCCTGCAGCGGGAACAGTTTCTGTGAGTTGGATTTATCTGACATAACAAATCAGAATGAGGTGCATCCTTTGTTAGGTCTTCTGATCTGTTCCTGTTTCAGTGAACAGACACTAAAAGTTTTGGTTAGGGCAGTAATTATTTTTCTATCTTCACTTAATGTCTGGGTCACTCTTTGTCTGTTCCTTAGTGACTCAGGAACTCTGTTCTTTTAAGATTACAATGTTGGCTCTATTGATTCCTCAGGGAGATGTCGGTCTTTTATATGTCCAGTCTTCTTGGGCTTGAAGTCCAGATGAATATGACTGACTATTCCTTTACGCAGTTTTTAATTTTTGGAAATGTGCTGAGGAATTTAACACAGCTTTAATCAGTCTCTATGAACACACAAACACTCATCTCCAGGAAACTCTGAGTGTATATGCTTAGGGTCTTCTGTGATATATGTGTGTGTGTATGTATGTGGACAGTAACTCAGGAAAGAAATGGACATTTTATCCCTTGTACTTCTTCCTGAAGCATGAGGTGAAAATCTTTTCATCTGAAAAGACTGTACATATGCATAATGTATAGTAAGTGCTCAGTGTATGTATGCTATATAAATGCAGAAAGCTTATATAATCAGTATTAATGTGGAGATTTCTATCAGTGCTCTCTTCCACTTCTCCCTTGCAATTACAATTTGATAAGGGAAGAAAAAACAAAGCATATTGGCTGTACCTGAAGCTGTGAGTAGCAAAAAGCAGATACTCTTCTTCCTTCCCCATCTCCGAATCAAAGCAGTTATGATTGATGGGGTAAGAGCCTGCCTCTTCCTATACTGAACCTCACATTATGGTAAGCAGTGCATGTGTTAGAAATCAAAGTGGCTTGAAGTGTATTCCACTCTGTTTGAATGTTTTCAGCATCCTGGCAATTACAGAGCCCTGACAAAAGCTCAAGTGGTTAAAAAACCCCAAATAAACCAGTATGTTAAAAAGGACATGTGCAGCTTTCTACTTAATGAACAGTATTATTCAGACACTGAAGTGAGAGGAGTTTTTTGGGGTTTGGTGAAATGGCAGTCAGCTATGCCACCACCCCTTAGAGATACTGACTGCCAGCACAGAGAGAGGGCTGGGGAAGCACTGGCATTTGTCTTTGGCATGAGGATGTATTTGCATTCCTAGTTAGCTACGTTCCAAACAATGCCAGTTTCATTTCAGTCTGCCCATAAGAGGCTTTAGTAAATCTGATGGTTATTCAGATGTTCGCTGTTACCACAGCAGCCAAGGTGAGGAAATAAGAGCATTCTGTGGACGACTTAGAGGGGCTTACAGATACAATACCAAAGAACGGTGTGTTCCTGATTACATGGGACTGCAAGACTGAGTCAGGGAAAGAAATTTTTGATCAAAATATAATTTAGAAGTGTAAGTGAACTAGGGCACTGATCACAGGGGGCAATTTTTCAGCATTAAAGTAAAAGCAGAAACTCCCAGATCAGTTCCTCAGGGAGCATTTCAAGCATGTAATTACACAGAGAGAATGCTCTTAAAAACAGAGTCCCTAACTGTAAAATACTGCCAAATACTGTTGTTAATGCAAATTATTAGATATGTTTTTCAATGTCCGCGCTTAACCACAGATACTGAAAACACTCATTCCAGTCCTGCAGGCATAAAGTGAATAACACTTGAGAGCAGCTAAATAGTGGAAGGTGTGCTGCACAGATGAGCTATAATAGAAATGCCTCCAAAACTGCAGGATGCTTCCCTTAAGAGGCTTTTCATGGTTTCATTCACAAGGATTAATTCACCCAGTGGTGACTGTTGATTTGAAATCACCAGGTATTTTATCTAGAACATATAGCTGCATGTACTTATTAGTGTCCACATTCCTCAGTGTCCTTTCTTGACTCTTTAAGCATCTGATTTTTGTTAAATTGTAGACACTTTGGGAGCTTGGACTTGCACAGGAACATTTAGGTGTTATCTGGATAGTGGTTTAGTCAGAATATTGCTGTTAGGGCAATAGACTGGGGCAGACAGTAGAATTAAAGACAAGAATTCTGCCATGTAAAATATATTGAAAAGTCAAAGGAAAAAGGTTGACACTTTTTGAGACAATATGTATTAAATGTCTCATAAAGTTAAGGCCAGAACTTCTTTAAAAAAATAAAGGAGCTTCTATATGAAAGGGTAGTTTGTTGAAGAATATGAGACATCTGTATTGAAATAACATCTAATAATGTACTATTAGGATATTAAACACCGTGGAAAGTGGTAATGACTTCAAATGAATAATAACTACTGATAGCCGAAGCAGTAATAAAATCATCCTAACAGAAATACAGAGCAGTGGAAAAGAATTAATCAAGTCAGAGTTTCATGGAATTCTTTGGTTTTCTTGGAAGATAAAGAAGTGAACTGCCATGAATTTTCCAGTGAGGAAGAAGAGGGCAAAATACTCATATCAGCTATTCAAAAGGTTTTTACTACTCTTATGTTCATGGAAGCAGTGAATCAGGAACATGTATTCCGTAATTTTATGAGAAGTGGAAAATGTATATTGAGATTGTAGTTCATATCTGATACAGCACATAATTTAGATGGATTTCTTAGAAATGCTTTCTACAGAATGTTTATTCTATGTGCTGTTTCTTTCAGGATTCTGGTGTGGAGACTACAGGTTCCCTCAGAGTTTATGACATTAAGCTTTTTGTGTGTCTCTTTAGCAGACTGTGCCCTTGTTACTGTTGAGCAGCCATTCTCTTCACAATATTGTACACAATGTTAAACCCCTACTTCTGCCTGAAAACTGAGGCAAAACATTCATTTTGGATTTCTGTCATAACAAGATACTTTAATTTCAGCTAGATTCTTACTACAACCTCATTCCACTCCTTATCTTCCCATTTCTTCAGTCAAGAGTCTTTTACCGTGGTTTTTAATTTCCTTTGCAAAACCAAACTTGGTTTAGCTACACAGTAAGGTGTCTACAGCATGACTCTTTTTTTAATAATGTTTTGGCTACCTCAGAATACCTTGGGATGGACTCACTTTTTATCTTTTTGTTGACTGCTAATCCTGGGTAGCTTTTAATTCTGTTTTGAAGAAATATAGGAGTTCATCCATAACAGGCCTTGTGAGCTCTTCAATACACTTAATTTCTCTCAATAAGAGACATCACAGCAGTCTTTGATCTCTTGTATCCAGCTGAGTTACAGGAATTTTCAGAACATGGACTTCTTGGAAAGGAAGACAGCAAGTGGTGAAAACCTTCCTAGCATAACATTCTGTTTCTCTTTCAGCCTTCTCTTTCTTTTCAGTTAATAAGTGGCTAATTTAAATTCTACCTTTGCTTTTATTAATGATAGAATTATCCTATACTTGCAGGATTTTCTACCTGGTTTTACTTCTGTAGTAAGAATGAGTTAGATCCTGTCAGATGCAGGCAACAGCACACATGAATTGAACCTCTAGTTAAAAACTAGAGGAAACAAAGCAAAGCAGGGAAGCATTTGAGAAAAAAAGATGTTTACTGCAGTCTTGTTTGTTTTTCCAAGAGAGCCCCAAGACCTCATGGAGAGGAAAGACAAAGAACAATTCAAATAATCACAATAAACTTCGTTGTTGTTGGTCTGAAATTTATGAGTGGTACTAACTCCTTACAAATGTCTGTTGGGCAGTTTGTAAAACAACTTTTTTTCCCCATAATTTTTCTGTTCTACACCAATTGCATAAGACCTTCTGCAGAGGCAGTTAGCACACCAGTTGAACTGCACCTCGTCTCACTTCCTTGCCACTTCTGACCTAAGTAGGTCAGAGCTAACCTTTCCTTCCCTCAGCTCCTTGTCAACTTCACTAGCAGAAGGGAGCAACTTTCTGTGTATTTTCATTTGTGCTCTCTTATGCAGTAGGCTTCCAGTATAAACATAGCTAGTACTTGTTTTGTTTCCATCTTTTTTTTAAACAGGAAAAAAAAAATTCTTTCCTTGTTATTTAGGAAAAATATGCTCTATACTGTTTCTTAGCAGGTAGAGGTTTCCATGCATTCTTCCAATGGTACTTTTCTTGCTTATTCTATCAGTACTGTCATCCAAAGACTGATATATCTAGGTGTAGTGTGACTGAAAAAGGATGTTCTTTAAAAAAGATGTTCTTTAAAAAAGAGCCTAGAAGGAGTGCCTGTCATCTGCTAAGGATAGTTGGACACCTGTTCCTTTCTCAGGTTCTTATCCCAAATCCAATAAAAAAGTGTTACTGGGGAATGTTATATTTGTTCTGAAGAAAAAAAACCCAAAAACTTTAGTGCTGTGATCAAATATGAGTTCTTGCAAGTAAAAACGTCTAGCACCTATCTATTCCTGATATATAACTTGGCTTTTTCACATCTCAAGTCAGGATCACCAACTTTGAGGTACTGTTAAGGGGACAACTTTACTCAAAGCACTATCTGACATAAGCTGCATTTCATATCTTAATTCATATACATCCATATTTTCAAAGCAGGACTATGTTCTTTACCACACAGTGTACCTGGGAAGTCATCTCACGTTGCAGAAATCCTTGCTTTTTTATGTTTACATTTGTATTAGCATCATAAACTCGGTATTATTATTATTACTCTGCCTTGCAGTTGTCTTATCAAGCTCCTCAGCACTGTAGCAGTTTGGGGACACAGTCTCCACATGTTTCAATTTTACATGCTGCCTTTTTTTTAAACACTAACCTCCATTTAGTACCAGGTCAGTTTTTGTTTGCAAATAAATAAAGCCAATTTCTGTCTTCTGGTAAACAAGTACACATATAATTTTGCTTACAGTTCATGTATATGTACCATATGACAAATTCTCAAGCGTCTGCTTTTCTGCCAATTTTACTAATTTAAGGCCTTTAATATCTTCGACAAATCATATGACTGTTCTGTGTTGGTTTTGTTGCTTTATAAAGCACAAAGCTGCTCAGCAGTGTATCTGTAAATGAAACCCACCCTCTTCTTTTCCTTAAAAGCTGCATCCTGTTTTCTTGAACATGTGGGCAGGTTGTCACCCTAAGAAATATCCATAGAGTTTGGAGTTACCACAACAGCTATATCAAGTATCTCTTCTTAAAAGTTGAGGTGTTTCCACGAAAGAATCTAAAACTTTGTTAGTAGAAAGCAAATTAATTTAGTGATTTATTTAAAACAGAGGTGTGTTCACATCTCAGGTAGAGGGAGGGAGAAAGAAGAGGGAAAAAATGAATGGTTACCCTTTTAGTCTTATACATGGGAGTGGAAGCCAAAGCACAGATAGATTATTATTTCATTCAAGGAAGGATGGACCTTTTCCTCCTACATCTTCAAGTCCCTTTTACTTAAACCATTGAATAAGAGTCAGCTGTATAGCTGGATAATGATAGGTTGATAGGTGGATAGGTAGGTAGGTAGATTGATTGATTGATTGATTGATTGATTTAAAGAAAAAGATAAGAGAAATTACTTGGGTTTTGTGCTTCTCCAGACTAACAAGTTCTGACTCCTTGGTTCCTTGTACATTCTTCTGACTGCTGCTCCTGATCCCGTGCTCCAGCCATTTGCTCAGTTTTTACAGTGAGATTTCTGATTTTAGATTCTAAGATCTTTCTACATATAAAATTAATAGTAGGTAGGAAAATATTTGCCTCTTTCTCCCCGGTGAGTGCAATCCAAAGTTGTCTTTACATTCACAGGCTTTTTCTATACTCATTCTATAGTATAACAGTGTCAAAAGCAGATGCACCTTTCAAAGCAGGAATGTGTAGAATTTTTGTGTTGTTTTATGTATGTATTGAAGGAGTAGATTCTTTCTCTAATTGCATATATAAGCATATGAACATGCACTTGATGTTGTTAGGCTACAGCTTACGTATAGGTCTGATGGTTCTTTCCTCTCCCAAGCATCAGCTCCCATGCACCATTCAAGAGATTCTAGATATCACTAAATGGAAGTAAGTACTTAAAAGGAGTATCAGGAATTCACTACTCGGATAGTACCATATTCAAGTCTGTACTTACTGTGTGTTTGAGGGACATGGTTTAGTGTTTGATGGGAATGGTTGGACTCGATGGTCTGATGGGTCTCTTCCAACCCGGTGATTCTGTGATTTTGTTAACATTTAATACTTTTTTTCATTATTTGAAATTCTTGAAAAGCTGTTCAGTGTTGCTCTTTTTGCCCAAAATATTATGGTTAACTGAGCCTTCTTTCTAAACCAAAAATACTACGGTATCTTTTGTACCAGAACTTACGTTTTGCTGTCACGTATTTCACTTTTCTCACAGTGTTGTCAGTGAGGGGAAGGAGAAAAGAGAAACATTTATAGATGATTACAGAAGGAAGGAACCTCCGGAGATCATCTGATCCAACCTCCTATTGAAAGCAGAGTGTTATCCAGGGCCCTGTCAATCCCAGTCTGACTTTACTGTCTGTTTTATTCTTTTGTATATTAGTGTTAAGAGAGTAATGGAGAATTCATGGGGCAAACAAAGCAGCAGAGTGTGCTAAATCTTATTTATAAAAACAAGCTGCTGCTTGCTACATTTTGTCTAACTACTAGACTATGATATTTATATAATTGCTGTATTTATCCCTGCTTGTTTACATTCAGCACATGACTGTATGACCCATCTTCTCTTTTTCATTTTTGCTCCAGTTAAAATTTAGCTTTCTCAAATCTGCCTTAGGTTTTCAGTTTGTACATTGTCAGCTAATGGGAAAGATGATGTGTTATGTTGCTTTTTTTAAAAGAAAAAAAAGAAAGAAAGGAAAAGCCTTATTGGTGTATATAGAGACAAAAAGAGTGAATGATCTCAGAAATGCTGATACAGAGACCAGTGGTGAAAATGTCAGCTGCATACTGTATCCATTACACTATAAATGTGCAATTACCCATCCTGGCAAATCTGCATTGTCTTTTGCCCAAGCTATACAGCCTTAGGCATCATGAAAGGCTGTGAATTAACAACATCTCAGCAGCAAATTGTTACATGGCTCACCGTCAAAGTCTCTTAGTACCGGGCTTACTGGTTCAGACAGAGAAGCCAATATGCTTTGCGCAGCAATGGATGGCACGAACAGCTTTGACTTGGATACTACTTTAAATTTCATTTATTCCAAGTTCAGGGATTAAATTTTATTGCAGCTATGTCACATATGTTTATGTTTTCAATTGTTCACAAAATTATCCCTTTCTTCCAGGAAAACAGAACTTTCCAGAATGATTTGGTAGCTCTAGTTTAGTGTCTCCTTGGAAACTTTAGTACAAAGCAGTATTTTTTTTCTGGAACATTAAGATCTTCACTGAGGATTTTTTTCCTTATAGCAAAGAAAAGTGATGTGTATTCCTTCCTTGCCATTTGGTGCTTACTGTCTAACATAAATTATATTCCCACAGAAATGGAATGATCATTATTCTGTTAAAAGGGAAAGACTGAATTTTCTGGAACTAAAACAGGAAGGTAGAGCAAAAGTGTTACAAATCACAGATATTCTATTAAGAAATGCATTCTGTCACATGGTTCACTGGAGTATGAGAAATGCAAACCTGAAAGTGGAGACTGCCTTCTCTCAATAGTGTTGATAGCTCAGGCTATGGGTCTGATTCTGAAATCAGCCCTGTTAATGCTAGTGCCGATTCTGGCTCAGAGATCTTCATTGCTAAGTTGAAATGTGACCATAGTTCCCTTTTACTGATCATAATCATCTCTACCATCCACAGCCTACTTGACATTTCTCAGTTGCCATTATTTTCACGGTGGAGTCATTTAACTGGTAGGATGGACTCTTTTAGCATGATCCAGAAAAGCGATACATTACAAATGTATTAAATATGTAATCAGATTTCAAGATCGTAATAATTATTTTCTGTGTCCTAGACTGTGATCTCAGTTTTGCTGCCACAAGAATGGAGTAGCTGTGGTCTGTGTCATTTTGTGCTTTGGCAATGTGTAACAGTGTAAGATCTGCTCCCATGGTCATTCACGTCCTTGCTGATGCAGCGGTGTGGCAGTGAAATTTATTATTTCTTATNGTAGCTGTGGTCTGTGTCATTTTGTGCTTTGGCAATGGTGTAACAGTGTAAGATGTGCTCCCATGGTAATTCATGTCCTTGCTGATGCAGCGGTGTGACAGTGAAATTTATTATTTCTTAGTTAACCCTGACTTGTTCTTTTAGTTTACATTTTTGCCATTTCTTTCTATTCCACAGGAGTACTTGTGTTCAGATTTTGTGGTTAATGAAACCTTCCTTTTCTTTTTGCAGAGCTGATGAAGGCAGGTGGGCATACCAAGTGAGGAGGCATAGTAATAACAGGGAAACTGACACAGAAAAAACAGAATCCTTGACAGAAAATTCTTTGGAGAATTAAAAAAAACCAACATCTACTGAGCTAGAGATCTTACATGAAAAGATTCTATGGGGGCTGACAAACCAGACACTATCTAATTACCTGAGAACTTCTGGGACTTATGGCCTGTTTTTTAAAAGAGAAGAGAGACCCTTCATTATATTCAGTATCCACAAAGTCAGTGTATACTGGTCCTGAAGTGTGTTGTAGCAAGGGAGTACTGTGCATTATCTAGCACACAGATTGTGTTGGAATTGCAGTTTTAGAGCACCATTCTGTCAAAGTAACTTAGCTTCTGAGGCCCTTGTGCTGTTCAGTATAACAGGTACCTTAGTTATTAAGAAATTATAGCAGTAACATTAACATAAAAATAGTTTGTTACTCCAAGTGCCTTGTTATCTTGGTCTCCGTGAAGTAGGCTGCATAAAGTGATTTTAGAAAACGTAAGAAAACCCAGTTATTTAGTAGATTGAACAGAATCCTTTCTGAACATAGCAGCCTTCCTTTTTAATAGATGTGGTCCACCATGAATGGTGGAATGGTTGGACTCGATGATCCGGTGGGTTTCTTCCAACCTGGTGATTCTATGATTCTATGAAATTATCATATGTGCCAATTCAATGGTGCTTCAAAGTATCTTGAAATCTGTTACGGTGATAAATTAACCAACAAAAATATTCACAACTTCCATGTTGAGATACAGAAAAGCATATCAGGGAAGTACTGAGAATAAAAAGCTGCCAATAACTAACTAGAGTGAGGTTGTGATAGCTTGGGGATGCACACAGTTACAGTGATAAGTCCCTGTGAATGCCTTTGTCAACAGATGACTGCCTTAGTTAGCCCCCTTGCACCCAGAGCAGCTGCATGCCCCCCTTTCCAGCAGAGGCTCATCATCTGCTACAGCATAATCAGGTTTCCTCTGTAGCATCATTGCCAGAAGATGTAGGGGATTATAATTCTTTCAAGGGCACTTAAATTCACTGCCTGACTGTGTGTAGTCACATGCTTGACCACAGCAATTGGTGTCAGAGGCAGCTGGATAATTGTTGGACCCAGTGTTCTTCCACCTATATTTATTGTATTAATCATGCCACTGGCTGCCTTAACTTCTTCACAGACAGTGTGTAATTTGGTCATTGAGGAGATCAGATAAGCAGATGTCAGACAAGTCTACATTCTGCATTTATTGCTAATGTGCTATCAGAATGGGAATCAATTTCTTTTTTCCTTAGTGAGAAATTAGCTGGGTATGCTGCCTGAACATGGCCTGCCATGCTGTGTCTGTGAGTTTTGCTGAACCAACATGGTTGTTCTATGACACCCTGAAAATTTGTGTGTGTGATATTTTCTATTCTAGAAAACTCAATAGCAAGTATTACCTGCAGTCTGGGTATTTAGAGATGGAACTGCTCTCTCTTACACAATCTGTAGGGTTGTCAGATCACTCAGAGCTTTTACCCCACCATAATTGGGTTTTAGGCTGCGATACATCTCTGCTTCTTTTTTTTTTTTTTTTTTTTTTTTTTTTTTTTGGTTTTTTTATTTTTTTGGGTTTGTTTTTTTTTTTTNNCTACTGCCTAGGAAAAAAAAAAAAAATTGGAAGTATTATTAATCGCCAAAAAGTACCATTTCCCACAAAGAGAGAGTAAAAGAACAATTGAAATTCATGTCAGGGACCATTCAACAACTGACCTGAATAGCTTACAGTGAAGACATAAGATAGTATTTTTGGAAGAATTGTGGTGCTGCATCACAAGCATAGCTATGCGTTGTCTCACTTCACGTAGTATTTTTTGTTTGTATCCTCTTGATTTCCTTCCCTTCCCTTTTTTTTTTTTAAATTCCCTCTCCATTTTCTCATCTGTTAATTTACAGTTTGTCTCATGTTGTCTTAATGCAGATTTACTTCTTATGCCTGATACTAAGGTAATGCAAGAATTATCCTTTATAAAGCATTTCATTAAAAAATACTATAATCACACATGACATGTAAAGATACTTCACTATTTCTAGAAAGTGTATAATACTCTAGCTCTATTCAAATAGTCTGGTTAAAAGCAAGGATGTGCACACTAAAAGATACCTTCTCGTATGGATGTAGATTAGAATATGTATGTTTAAAGTTTATGGCCCAGAGACTCATGTTCATGTGCCCTGAAGTCCAGCTCAGGCTATGTAGTTAGTAGTTTCTGCACACCAGGGAAGCTTTTTAAGCTAGACAAAAATAAAACAAGCAGCACCATGACTTTAGTCCACCTCAGTCTCCCCCTCAGACTTAATTTGACCACTGCTATGGCTTCACGTACAAGACAAGGGAGGTGCTGGATAGATCAAAGTAGGATCCACAACAGCCATAGTCCTGGCTGGGAATGTAATTTAAAACCGTTGGCATTGTAGTGAAAATACTGTCATCTTCATGATTAGTAGTTTCCATTCTCTCCTGGGCCAGATGACCTTGCTAAAAAGCCTTGCCCCAAGCCCGTCAGTGTTTCAGAGGCATTTGGACAAGGCCGCAAATAACATACTTCAAGTTTTGGTCAGGTGGTTGGGCTAGGTGATCATTGTACATCCCTTCCAACTGAAAATATTCTGTACTGTTCATGTCTGTTACATAGACTGCAAAAAATCTGAGCAAGGAAGCTGTTAGGTAGTATTTTTTTACTGTGCTATTAAATAGATTATCAACTAATTATTAGGAAAAAAAGTATTTTACCAAAAATGCCTTGAAAGCAAATCTCATGGGAATTGAGTGTATTTTAGCCGCTGGTGGAATACAGCACTGAATAGTGGCAACTGTGTGTAGATGTTATGGGTCACATCTTGTGCTTATAGAAATCTAGCACCTATGCTAAAGTCAGTGAACTGTGGCAATTACACTGCTTATTACTTTGTAGGAAAAGTTGTTGATAAAATATTAAAAAGGGGAAAGAGGTAAAAACCATTCCACCATTGTGAGCCACAGACCTGATTTATCCATCTCAGCCTGGATCTGACCTCTTGTGGTCCTGTGGTACGGCACAATTCATTGAGAATTCATGACTTGTTATTTCCTGTCTTTTAACTTTCTGAAGCCATTTTTCACCCTCTCCCTTCATTTGGAATTGGATTTCTTATTTGTGAAAGTAAGCTTCCTCCCTCTTCTCCTTTAAATTTTAAGTTTTAAAGCCTCTCAGACTCATCCAGATGTTCACACCTGATTTCATTCCCTTCTGTTTCTTAGGTTACCTCCATGTATATTAAAGTACTACACTAAAAAACTGGGAATATTTTATAATCAAGAATCTAAAAGTTAGTAAAGAGCACTGTTGAGATCCTCTGCAAACTTAATGCGGTATGTCTGAATGATTTGTTATTATATGATCCCTATTGTATTTTTAGCAAGCAGAGGTGTTTTTTCATTAAATAAGTACACCTTAATAACCATGCACCATGCATATATATGCATACTAATATCTAAGTATTTCCACAAAAGGAAACAAAACTTTAAACTAAATCAATCAGTAGATTGTGAGGTTTTTTTATTTAGAGTAACAGAAAAATTTAGAGTTTGAATGATTGGAATGGTTCTGAATAGTTTACTGGGTTTCTGACCAACATATAAACAGAGGCAAATAAAATTATATTAAATGAATTAAAGTATCATTTATGTGATCACTGTTTCTGAAGTGATTTTCCTATATGAATCAAGGATCTGTGACCAATTATATGCAAAATCTATTCAATTGTGTAGGATTGGTTACTACACTGTAATCAAATACCATTCTAAGCTTTCAAGCAGTAGTAACTCCTACAAAAAATTTACAGTAGTGTGCTACATTATTGAAGAAATACACATAAGGACTGTTGGATGTTATTTCATCTGTTTCTCAGGATTTACACTATCTAATTAGAATTGAAATGGCATTCCTCTATATATCAGTTTGTATTTAAATGTATCATTCTTGTAAAGCCTTACTTGTACTCCTAACAGCACATGTTCAGAGTGTAATCAGTGAATAACAAGGTATCTTTGCTTTCTAAAAGTCTGCTGCTTGTAGACAGTGTCTACAGACTTGAATCTTGTGAAATATTGTCTTCTGTTTCTTTCCTGCTTGGTTACAGTTCAGTAGTTCGAGCACAGTTGTGCTCCTATCAATACTGTTTACTGGGCAAGTAAGGATTAACTTAATTCCAATGCTCANCTGGGCAAGTAAGGATTAACTTAAATAATTCCAACACTCGTTTTTCTGACCTGTTCTTGGAAGCAACCAAGGCTGGAAACTCTTTGATGTTCACAAGCAATCTATTCCACTCCTTCATCACTTTCAATTATCCCCCAGTTCCACCCCACAGGTCTCTTTATGTCAGCCTAAAACACTTCTTGTCTGGTCCATCAAGGTTGGGGGGAACAGGGTATCTCCTTCTTCTTGTTTCTTGTAAACTTAATGAACATTTCTTTACATATTGTGCTCACGCTTCTTGCCATTCTTTTCTTCAGCTGTTTTATCTCCTTTTGGAAGGGCAGACAACAAGATACGGTACTTCCAGTGGAGGCCTCAACTTTGAGTTGAGTAGAAGGCTTATTTAATAAGGATTGCTGGCTCTGCTCTTACAGATACTTGAAACAACCTGATTACCTTTATATTCTAGAATGTGACATCACTGCTTTTTCTTTAGTCTGTGATCCACTGTAATTCCTAATGCCTTTATGCAGAGCTCCTGCTTGGCAATTTAGTTCCCATGTCTTGATTTTACAGTTGATTTTTCCTGCCTAGATTCAGTACTTAGCATTTGTTCCTACTGTGCTATCTTCCCTTCTTGGTCAGTCTGTTTGTAAAAATTAGTTACATTTTGACATTGGCTTTATAATTTCTCTCTCAAGAAACTGGTATCACCTGCGTATTTGTAAACTCCACTATATTCCATTGTACAAAGTTTTTATCAAAATATTCACCTTAATGCAAATGCCTGTTGAATTCTATGTGATAAATCCTGTCTTTTTGACAGGCGAACTCTGAAACTTTTTGGAATGTATATTTTTAACCAGTTACATGCCAACACTGTCATAGTTGCGTCTAGAACCTCTTTGCTAAAAGGAGATCATGTGAAAATGTACAAAACCTTCTGCTTCTCTGCCCACAAAGGGGCTTTATTCCATCAAAGATGCAAGTTTGATCGTTATGCCATGATTTATTCTTGATAAATCCATGTTTGCTGTTGCTCAGCTTGTTTCCTTTCAAGTCTTCTTTTCTTTCAGCAGCAAGTGTCATTAGAGAGCATTGTGTATTCTCTTTGTATAAAGACGAGCACTGATGAAGAGGTTGCTCTGTACGGCTCTTGCCATTTTATAGAACTCATTTACACTTGTTGCACTCATCTGTGGAGAAAAGAAAACTTACTCCCTGGGGCCCTACTCTCACCACAGCTTTTGTGGACCAGCAATTTAGAATGAAAGACTTCAGCGAAGTTGGTACAATTATACACATGTACACAAGTTGGAATTTGTGTGCCTTATGAACCCTCCCTCTGGTGAGATACCTTGGCCATCACACCCACTACAACTGTAAGGCCCAAAGCTGCATTAGTTTATCAGGGAAGTTTGTTCTTATTGCCAAAACTGAACTTTTTCCCAGAGATTTGAAACCAGATCTAGTTCTAATACTTATCTGTCTGTGAAAGGGTTTTACAGAAATTATTCATGTGCCTGTGCAGTTTCCACAAATACTTGAAATTATAAGGAGGCAGCACCAATAAAAAACCAAATGAATATCATTAATGCTTTTCTAACTGATGTTTATGAAAGGCATCTTTTTTTTTTTCATGAGTAAAAGTCTTTGTGTTCTGTTCTGTTCCTAGTAACAAAAACTTTTTTTTTCTTTTTTAAATCCGTTGCCATGGGATAAAAATATTGCTGATCAGCTCCAGTTACTGATTTAATTTAGACTGATTATGGGTAATTCATATTTACTTTCATTAGTTCTTACTGTTCACTTACTGTTCAAGTCAAATAATACTGGATGTCTCTGAAAGACCATTTTAACTCCACGCAACCAAGCCAGATTGAATCACAATTGGCTGGTGTTATTCTGCTTTTTACGTACCGTAGTTAAAAATAAGGGATGGGGTGGGGGATTATGGTCCCAAGATGAGTTGTGAGCACCTCCAAAATTCTCTAGTTGTTTAAGCAAACTCACTCTGATATATTGCAGGTAGAATAATCAGAGTATCACAATATGTGACCTATGAGAGAAGTACTGTATGGGTTATTCTTAATTGGTCTAGGGAAGAAGACAACAGAAGGGGTGAAGAAGGGAAAAATAAAATAGTAATTTTCAATTATATAAAATGTTATTGCATAAGAAAGGAGAAAATGTGTTACATATTCATAATGAGAACAAGCTGTCACTACTTGGAGAAGACTTGGTTTAGGCATTAGGAAATCCAAATTTCATAAGTAAGATTTTGTTAAATTTCCTCAGATCTCATGTCTATGTCATTTTTATCTATGGCAGTTTTTGTCTGTAAATGACACAGTTATGCTGAGTATCTCCCCTTCCACTTCACTGGCCAGCAGAGGCTGATAAAGATACATGTTGTGAAAAAATATTCAGAGAGACAACAATGATCTGAATAATTGCCTCATTTGATGTGTTAGAGGGGAATATTCCTTGTTTCACATAGCTTTGTCAAGAAACCTTCCCAGATTAAATAATTTCAGATGCAAACCCCAGAATATATATACATATAACTAAAAAGCTGTTGTTATGTGAATCTCTACCACCTATAAAACTTATTAAAAAAATCATGCAGTAATTAATTTGCTCAGAAATAAGAGCTAAAATAGTGTTCTTTGAGGGGTGGTTGGGAGGAAAGGTGTGTTTATTTCCATTTCACTTGAGGAGCCTACTTAGTAATAAAGACTATCAGTCTCTTAAAGCAGAATCAAATTACTGATATGTGACACGAGGGCTGGTTTGCACAATGATGTGCTTAATGGGTTATTTAGTTCCACGTCAGCTGGCACGGATCACTCAGCTGAACGGTTATTGGTTACTGAATGACTAAATGTGGGTGGATAGATGTTCTGGGCATCAGAAGCCTCTTGATATTTAAAAGCAGGAATGAAAGTAATGGATATCAGTCTCATGGCTGGGGTGGTTTTATTTTCCATGTCTAAATGTCTGGGAGGAACATGTGCTAAAATTGAGAAGTTTACATTTCAACAATAATCATAGGTGGGAATGTGGTACCTATATGTTCAGAAGTAGGTTATGCATTAGATTTTGTGTTTTAACAATTATGCACACGTTTTTGATTGAAAGGTTTATTCTATGTACCTTTTTAAAGATTATATATTTTACTTGCAGATGAGATAGTAGAGAGGGCTGGCTGAGCCTGAAGAGGCTCAAGCAAATCTTTAAGTTGTAGATAATAATTTCATCTACTCCAGTCTGAGAAATGGAGTTACCATTGGCAATCTTTCACTAAGATACATTCATCTATCCCAGGAAATTTAATTTTTTTAAAGTAGGTTCATTTCATGTAATTTATTTAACGGTAACAGATGAATTTGGCATGATACAGGAAAATCTTTGATGCAGGGGCTTTTCTCATCAGATAAACCTACATTACTTATTTAATTCTGAATTGTCTGTTTTATCTCATTTCTCATTCTTTCTGAATGCTGGAATGTCTTTTAAAGACAGTCAGACTTAAAGTTATTTGCATTTGTTTTACCTTATTGATGTTTTCCAAAAACAGTTTCAGTTTTCTTATCTGCTTTTCATAGGACAGTCCGCCTTGAAATATTTTTTTCGTTTATTTGTTTTTTGGCTTTGGGAATGAGGCTGTAGGATATACTTTAGCTCACAAGAAATGGAGTCTTCTAAGGAGGAAGGCAGTTTCTGCAGGAAGGCAGGCTGTATCACATTTTTTCAAAGCATAATTTCAAGTCTCTTTTTATAGAGGTGGATTTATCTTACCAGACCTCACTACTCTATCATAAGGAAGATGCATTGTGGAAAGTTCACTCTTAGGTGAAATTAAAATACAAATTAAATATTTTTAAACAAAAAAAACCCAAGCAAACAAACAAAAAACACCCACAAAAAAGCAAACAACCATGAAAGATGAGGAAGGAAATGAAAACTTCTGTTGAAAGTACCTGAAACATGTGAATGGATCTAGCTAAGTGGAGCTTCATTATAATCATCCCCCCACCTTCAGGGTTTTCCTACCTTCCTTGGAACACCTCAGATCCATGCAAAGGAAGTTAACCAGCTGTGTCTTGGAAACTTTTTAGGATGGAGACTACACAACCTACCGGGGCAGCCTGCTTCACTGCTGGGCTGCCCTCCTGGGCAAAGAGCTTTTACCTGCGGCCAGGCTGAACATCTTTTGTTCCAACTTATTACCTTTCATCCTCCCACTATGCACTACTGTGTGTGGTCTAGCCTTATCTTAGAATAATAGAGTAAGTAATAGAATAAATCATAGAATAATTTAGTTCGGAAAAGACCTTTAAGGTCATTGACTCCAACTGTAAACCTAATACTGCTGAGTCCACCACTGACCCATGTTCTGTTGGATGCCCTGTAGCCGCCTCTTCTCTGGGCAGAACAACCCCAGTTCCCTCAGCCTCTGCTTAGAAAATGGATATGCCAG
>WAAB01015113.1:0-51858 GCA_013389865.1 Piaya cayana | reverse complement strand
ACAAAAAAGCAAACAACCATGAAAGATGAGGAAGGAAATGAAAACTTCTGTTGAAAGTACCTGAAACATGTGAATGGATCTAGCTAAGTGGAGCTTCATTATAATCATCCCCCCACCTTCAGGGTTTTCCTACCTTCCTTGGAACACCTCAGATCCATGCAAAGGAAGTTAACCAGCTGTGTCTTGGAAACTTTTTAGGATGGAGACTACACAACCTACCGGGGCAGCCTGCTTCACTGCTGGGCTGCCCTCCTGGGCAAAGAGCTTTTACCTGCGGCCAGGCTGAACATCTTTTGTTCCAACTTATTACCTTTCATCCTCCCACTATGCACTACTGTGTGTGGTCTAGCCTTATCTTAGAATAATAGAGTAAGTAATAGAATAAATCATAGAATAATTTAGTTCGGAAAAGACCTTTAAGGTCATTGACTCCAACTGTAAACCTAATACTGCTGAGTCCACCACTGACCCATGTTCTGTTGGATGCCCTGTAGCCGCCTCTTCTCTGGGCAGAACAACCCCAGTTCCCTCAGCCTCTGCTTAGAAAATGGATATGCCAGCCACAAACTGTCTTGATGGTCCTCTGCTGACCTTGCTACAGTTAATCAAGTGTCTTCTGTGCGTTGGGTTGGGGCCAAAACTGGATGCAATATTCTGGGTGCTATCAAATAGAGTCAAGTGAGGGCAGATAGTCTTTTCCCTCAATTTTCTCACTCTGCTGTACAGCCTGGGATGCTACTGGCACTCCTTACTGCCAGGGAGCATTGCTGGCTTATGCTCAACTTGCTGTGTGCCAAACCCCCCCGGTCATTTTCAGCTGATCTGCTCCCCAGCCAGGCAATCCCAGCATGTTTTGTTTATAGCAAAGGGTTCTCTCTTCCCCGCTGCCAGACCGTACATTTATCTTTAATGTATTTTATAAGATTCCTGTCAGTTCTTTCCCAAAGTGTGCATGAATCCCTCTGGATGGTGGGTCTGCTCTTATGCATGTTGATCACTACCATGACCTGATGTCTTCTGTAAACTTGCTGAGTGTGTGCTCTATCACCTCCTCCAGACACTTCGTAAAATGTCATACAGAACTGATCTTGGGATAGACTTCTGTGGTGCTCCCCTTGTTCCTGGCCACCAGGAATGGTGTAAGCCATGAGCTATTGCCCTCTGAGCCTGATCATCCAACCAATTTTTATCCTCCTAGTTGCTCAACCATTCAAAGTCTGATGTCCCAAGTTAGTTACAGAAACTGGGAGATGGTGTTAAGAGCCTTTCTAAATGATAGCCAGTGTTCTTCCCTCATCGTATTGATAGTCACCACTGTGTCCTGGAAGCACGTTTCAAGAGAAGTGTCTTGACCTTAAAAGACCTTAAAGGTCTTTTCCATAATTTTCCAAGAAACTGAAGGAAGTCTGACCAACCTCTACTTTCCCAGTTTGTTCTTCTTTCCTTATTTTTTAAAATGGGAAGCATTATGAATTTTTGCAGAGTCAACACGTAAAGCATCTTTTTGATTGCCTTTGGAGTTAGCCAGTCACACGGTAATAACCTTTTAGACTACGTGTAATATATACAGATGAAATAAAGAGAAAAAGAAATGTTCTATTCTCTTGTAAATTTCAAATGTTGGAATAATGTTTACAAAGAAAGTCTTTTGTTTCAAATGCAACTACAAAGTTGGTAGGCCATATACTTTATAAAAATGACTGGCAAAAACGAGAACAATGGCCCAATTGGCTTTTTTGCTGTTTTCAAACAACCTAAGAAATACTTCCACTATAAATAAAATGTCTTAATTAGCTTCCCACTAGATGGAGCAAATGTATGCCAACCCAGCAGAGGAAACAGGGAGTACATTTTAGTTAAGCAGAACAACAATTCTCTTGTAGTAAAAACCATTATTCTGTTCTTGTTTATTATTTATTTTCTGAGTTTCAAATAGAAGCTTCTAAGCCATGTGGTAAAGTCCTAATTAATGAGCATAAGCAAAGGATGCACTTTGCTCGGAGCTGTATATCAGTTGTCACAGTTTTCATGGAGTGAAGACAGGAACTTTGTTTACAAAACAGGTGTATGAGTATAATAGTTATGTTTGATAGTGTTTTCTGTTGTATTTTGGGATTTTAAATTATTTTTTAAAATGTCATACCAAAAAAAGGCACTTCCTTGGAATGTAATAACTGGGGAAAAGTAAGCAAGCTTTCAAGTGCTTGAGTGAGTCCTCAAAAGAATTTGTACTCCTGAAATCGTAGCTCTTTTGTTTTGTAAAATCTGCTACTTCATCTTCATTGTCTCCATTGACCATTATGGTTACAATACCTTTACTAGCTGTGACTTTCAGGCAACTTTCAAGTTTCCCCTATCTTTTTAGATTCAAATACATGTTCAATGCTTTTACAAGAGTAAAAAAATAAATGCTACTAAGCCACTAGGTTCAGGAGTAAAACTCTGAATTGTTCAAGGCATTATGCATGAGTGGCATACATACAAAGCACCATTAGTGCTTCAAGAGGTACAACCAAACTTCATGAAAAGAATGGATTAAAACAGGGCTAAAACACAGGTTTCCAGCAGAAGAGGTGAAAGCTTGGATAGGAAATAAGTGCTAAAATGCTCTGTGCCAACTTACTTAGCTGTGACAACTTCACAGTTTTTACTTTAAAAGGATTTGCAGAAGGCAGTTCTCAAAAATTTCACTTTAAACTTTTCAATTACACTTCTCTGCTCATATTCTTCCTATCTCTCAGGCAGTTTATTGAGAAGGCTGTTATCCTAATATATGCTCAGTGAGGACTGAAAACACAGGAATTGTCACATGGAGTCAGGCTATTGATCTGCCTAGCAGTTTCTAGGGGTGATTAACCTTAACTTTTTTCTCTTAATCCACTGGAGCAGAGTGCTGTAAATTGGCTTGTAGTTGAACAAACATAACCTCCTAGCGTCCAGTAGCAACAAGGTAACTTTTGCCTTATAGTATGAGTTCATGGCATTTACTATTTTTTAAATGTCAACTGTTTAACATATAACATAATCTTTTTGTTTAATTGAAAATAATTTCTTCATTCAGTGTTGAAGGTCATCATTTAGGCATTAGACATTAGGAGGAAGTTTTTCACAGAAAGGGTCATTGGGCATTGGAACAGGCTGCCCAGGGGGGTGGTTGATTCACCTTCCCTGGAGGTGTTTAAGGCATGGGTGGACGAGGTCCTGAGGGACATGGTTTAGTGTTTGATAGGAATGGTTGGACTCGATGATCTGGTGGGTCTCTTCCAGCCAGGTGATTCTATGATTCTATGATTTATTGTCATCATTACTTAACTGTTTGATCTTCACCGAAGTTTATGTTCTCTCCGCTAACCTTACCAGAAATCACAGTTTTAATATATAAAAAAAATATTGTGCAAAATTTTCTCTGTTAGTGACAAGAACTGTTTATTACATTCACTTGAGAATGAAGTAACTCTAATGTTTACAGGCTATGGCAGCATAATGATTTTACACTTTGAGATTACTTGATGACAAATCCCTTGCCAGCAGCTGGTGACAGTACTGTTATCAAAGAAATAGTTCTGATTTCTTGTTTAATCGATCATTTGTTAGCTTTATTTTCCTAGTATCTAAAATAATTTGGTATGAAAAATATGTCATTTTGAGGGAATCGCCAGGAGGAAATTTCTAGGATAGACGTATAATCATTTTTAAGAATAAATGGGAGGGATGGTATTTTCCATAGCATTGAGATGTCACAGTATTGGAGACTAAGAACACAGGGATTTAATTTGCACTTTATAATGTGGGATGTTATTGTTTTCAAAATAACGTTCAGAATAATTGCTTTTGGTAAAAACCTGCAAAATGCTTTTAATGAATAGATAGCGACAATTATGCGACGTTTCTGCTGAATTAGTCAGGAAAAAGAAATAATGCTTGCAATTTCTTGTTCTCCCTCTAGCGCATCACAACTCTTATTCTGGCTGCCTGTCAACTGGCAGAATTAAGTGTGGGATAATGGTTGCGTTGTGACAAATGCACAAAAATACCGAACAGTAGCTAAATATTTACGGAGGGCCCATTTGTAACACTTTTACCATAGTTTGTTACACTGAATGACGTGCTGCTTGAGATGATGAAATTTTCAAAATATGTGCGTTAGTCAAATGTCCAGAGTAGAGTCTCTTTAAACCTATTTTCTTCTCAGTGAAGAACATATTAGACAAGCATTTCTGTTGTCTATATTTACATACCACAAATAACTCAGTATTTTCAGCGGTGTAATAAAGGCATCGCTCATCAACTTACCTCCTGTTCAGGTCTTAGTCTGCACTGCATTTTAGTATATTCATTTGGGAAAAAGAATGACTCATAGGGGGTGTTGAAACCAAGATAAGATAAAGCACAAGAGCATATAATGACAGTTTAAAGGTCGGCATTTAATTGAATATTAGATAAGAGGAAATAGCTTCCTTCTTTCACATTGTGATGACGATTTTGTCCATTTGCATTGTATATCTTGAGCTTTCAGTCTCAGCTCTGCATTATTTTTTAACAATTGAGATCCTTTATTTGGAGGATTGGTGTTTTGTGGGAGTAGGTGAACTTTTAAAATGAATAATCTAGATAAAGTTGTTTGGATAATCACTTTTGAGGAGATTTTGCATTAAAAAAACTCCCAAAAACTTAGAGAAAATGCTGTGAAACCCAGTCAAAACCATCGTTTTATAAAGCCTGAACTGAAAAACAAATAAGCCAAAGAGCGTATTTGCACCCAATTCGGAAAGACTGGCAGAGATCTAAAGACCAAGGCTAGGCCTTGGTTTTATTAATTATTCTCTTTAAAATCCTACTAGAAAAGCAAATTAAAAGGTTTATCATCAGAGAGTGTTTTTCATTTCATAGATGAAAGGATAATTCATAGCCTGAAATCACCCTTGTGCAATAGTAATGACTTGCTATTGCGGCTTGAAGTTGAATACCAGGAAGGTGTAAAATTCATTAACAGTGGAGTTGGTTAAAAACGTGATTTTGAGTCCTCGGCCTGAGTCTTCAGCAGCAAACCATTGCAAATGCAGGTATATTTCAGGTGTTGATATGTGGAAAGGAATATGTGCTACTCATGTAACACGTCAGCAGTAGTAATGTAATTATAGTCTTAAATGTGTAGGAACATACTTGAATGCATTTTTGTTGGGGTGGACAAATGCTTTACAGAAAGGACTAAGGACTGAAATATCACAGAGGTCCAGGCCAGGTGGCTGAGCAAGGCATCCCATCTTGCCTCACACCTCCAGTCTTTCAGCCAGCTGTTACACAACTGTGGTTTTAGGTAGCTCTGGCTTCATCTTCTAANACTGGAAGTATTTAAAAGATGAGTGGATGAGCTGCTGAGCGGCATAGTTTAGTGACTGATAGGAATGGTTAGACTTGATCATCCTGTGGGTCTTTTCCAACCCAGTGATTCTGTGATTGTCCCCTCCTCTAGCACCTCTAGGAGAGACTTTTCAAGAAGAGTTCTGCTCCTGTGACTGCTGGAAACCTTTTTCTATATTTTCCTGTTTAATTTTATTTCTAAAATCTTTTTATCACCGTACCTCACACATGAGTTTGTAGGTTGTTGCTGGCAGAGTCTTGCACAAGATTTCATTTTACCTCAACATTCTTCCTTACATTTACTGGAAATGCTATACTTTGTATGTCTTAATAATGAATTTTCCATTTATGTCTTATATTCATCCTGTCACTGACCATGTATATGCAAGCCCCTTCCTCTAAGTCACTTGCAGTTGCTGAGACTCCAGTTTATGTCAGAGGTTATGGACATGTTATATCAAAACCCCAAATACTCAGCCCTAAACAATACTTTCAAATTCCTTCCCTTCTTCTTATTCCATCTGTCAAGATCTGCTGTTCTTCCTGTGCAAAATTTGTTTATGGCATATCAGATTAATAGATCATCGTTTTTGTCTATGGAAAGCTTAACTGAGACTGTCATTTAGAGATGTATTATGCTAGTGTCATTTTCCTGTCATCTTTGACCTCTAAGTTTTCTAGATTTACTTTAGTAATATTTGTGTAGTTTGACTTTATCAAACAATTCTATAGAATTCTCTCAATACCTCCTAATGTCATGTTTTTTGTTAATGTATCCAGTTTGTTGTGGGGTGGTGATGGTATAAACTTACTGAGATGACTTAAAATTCTCTAATAATGTGAATCCTGAGATGCCTTAGTTACTCTGTTTTACTGCCCTTTCTGCTATTGGTCTTCTAATAAGAGTGTCTATAAAGGTTTCAGTTCAAGTGAGTTCATGGATATCCACCCACACATCTGATTTCCCTTCCACATTGCAGGTTTTCAAACAACTCTTGCATGGTACCAACTTTTGGCTAACGTAGAATTCTTATAAGATCTAATTCCAGGACTAAAGCCGACAGACCTCATCACACTGTTAGTCTTTGCCTGAAAATAAAATGTTCCTTTCCCCTGCTTATCCTGCTCATCTTTGCCCCTAAAATTGATTGCCTGTCCATTTTCTTGAGGAAGTCTAGGTGCATTTTTCACTACCATCATTATATTTCCTCCAGCTTGTGCACCAGCTTTGAGTTCTTTATTTCTTACAACATTATTTCATAGAAATTATTGTTATTTTGTTCAGTGAGTGAAATTTATTTGTGTGGTCTTGAAGTAATGTTGTGCTATTTAAACTTTGTTTCAAGGCTGACATTGAAGTCTAGTGGTTTACATTGCACTTTCTGGCCACAGAGGTGCTTTCTCAAATGATACTAATGTATGCAGGTGGATTTATTCAGTTTAATGCAGTGCCATTACCATTCTATGGACCCAGAAAGAAAATAACAGAAACCTACAGTCAATAAAATAACAGAAACCTCTCTCAACAGACCTTGTTTAAAGAAAATAACAGAAACCTACAGCGTCTATCTCAACAGATCTTGTTTATATGTAACTTGATAGTGAAAATAAGAAGGTGAAAACATACTGCAGTTCTGGTTTTAAAAAATTACATTTGACATCATTGAAAATTGGGTAAAAGTAACAGCCAGGGGTTTTTTTTCTGCCTGTCTTTTGGTTGGTTATCTGACAATCCTTCTCTTGTCATGTTTCTCTTAGTGTGTCAAGGTTTTGGGATACTAAGAACGTCAGGATTTCCCTCTAATTGGAACTATAGATGTCAAGCCGGTAGCTGATCATTCGGCAGCAGATCTGTTGCCAGTTATGTATTAAGTCTGCTTATATCTTTTTGGCTCTTTAAGTTGTGAATCTACTTGATAAAGGAAAAATTTTTGAACACTCCGTTGCATCAACACAACCAATATTGTTTGTGCTTCATCTGAATGATTTGTGTGCTTCATTGTGCAGTGTTTTGTTAATATGCGTAAACTTGTTTCAAATGTCTTATTTAGGGTCCTTTACATAGCCCTATTCAGTATGCTCTTTTTACTAATTTCTTTGTGATAAAATTCAGAACCCCTGCATGAAAAGTATTGGTTTTTATAACATATTGGTAAATGGGAAGGAGGAAATCAATCTGGAGAGCTGGATTGCACAGAAAGTTGCTTTTGATTTTTGATAGAGCAGCTCATGTGTGATTGAAAAAATTAGCATCCAAACCCTGTGTAGCCAAAACAGGTTCTTGTAGCTGTGGATATGTTACAGTACATGCAGCAGACACAGTAAAAGTCATAGACTGGCCCAAATCACTTGTGGTTTGGAGTTTATGAAAAAAGAAAAGAAAAAAATCAATCGACAGGAGGAGAGAGGAAAATTTGGACAGTGTATTAACAGAGAAGACTAAATAGAATTATATTTTTCCCAATGTGTATAATAACTGAAGGATAATAAATTAAGGGTTATGAAAGTCTTCTATGTTGAATAAAAATGTAAATTTATTTACCTAGTGTTGTTCTGATTAAATATCCTTTCTTGAGAAGATGGATCGATATCGCTAACTGGTATCTGTAAGAACCACTTCTTCCTGCCCACCTACAGGCAAAAACCAGACAACTCTAAAAGAACATCACAAAAATAGAAAAGGATAGCAAATTGCAATGATACAAATGTGTATTTTCCTGTAATAAACTGGTGTTGCTAAAATGGTAGTTGAGGTGACTAGAAGGAACAGACAGTGGCATATGAAATAATGCCATGTATACAATAGCAAAATAGGGCCACTTAATTTTTCCTGTAGTGCAGGGACTTGTGCTGCTTGCTGGAATTGAGAAGTGACACATTCAAAACCGGAGAAGAGGCGTTGTTTTCATCTCAGAGCACAAAGCTGACTTAGAGCAGTCTTTGATATCAGTGTAGTAGCAAAAATCAGCAAGATGCTGGAGCCTTTTTCTCCCACTGCCAAACTGTTAGAACATTTTGGGAGCCTACTAGATTTAACATGGGGATGGAAGAGTGGTCGTGTAAGTAATTTTGGATGCTGAAGAGAAACAGTAGAAAAACTTACACAAAAAAAAGTAGAAAACTTATTTGGTTCTAAAAATGTAGGCATCCAACCTGATAATGTAAAGGTTTCTTGCAAGAGACCTTTGCTAGGAACAACACCACAATATTTAAATACACTGATTTGTGCTTGAATTAAAGCATGGCTATTTTCAACTGTTCAAAGCTCCCTGTGACAATTTGATTTTAGCTAGCACTTAGTAACCAGTGCACTGATAGAACAGGACTGTTGTCTTTTTTCATCAGACACTATCTTGGACCAAATTATAATACATGTTTCACATTAATACCAAAGCCACTAACCGTGAAAGAGAATAACCTGATTTTGTATTTATTTTCCAGACACCTGAAGAGCTGGAAGATGTGTCTGACCTCGAAGAAGACCATGACGCACGTAGTCGTACAAGTATTCAGACTGAAGGAAAAACTGACAGGGTATTTATTAAACCTGTTTATTTAAATGCTACTGCATTACTGTTCCTATGAAGCCATTTAAAGTCATACAGTGTATCATTAAAATCTTGTTCAGCTCTTAACACGTTTCTGAGAATGTTCAGAGGGCGTAAAATGATATGTATGACCTGAGAGAGAAGGTGTAGAATCATACAATAGCACAAATGGGAAAGGACCAATAGGGATCATTGAGTCCAACTCCCTGCTCCTTGCAGGGCTGCCTTGCACTAAACCATATAACTAAGTGTCATCCAGATGCTCCATGAACACGAACAGGCTTGGTACCATGTCCACTTCCCTGGGGAGTCTGTTCCAATGGTTGGTATAGATTTGACAGAAAAATTCTTGCTGAATGAAATTGTAACAGGTTAAAATTTCATGAATGTGGCTTGGCTGGACAGAAGCTAGGTTAATCGGGAAAATTTTATATTTGGGTCTTACTAAAGTTTATAATGTTCATCAATCTAAAGCAACCTCTACATACAGGAAAGTTCACATGCACTGAAGAGAAAGGAGTATATCTGGAATCTTAGCCACTTCAGTTTGTGATTTACAGACTTTTCCTGCTATATCCATGTGTGAACCTATTCTACCATTTATTGCTAAACTAATGTCTTCATGAGGAAGTGTGGAAACCTTAATACAGTATTTGGCAATTTCTGTATTTCTGGAATATGAAATCTGATTTTCCTCTTTTATCATCATTTAACCTGTAGACGTGACTGCGTTACTGGGTATTATTTACATTCAAATATTTTTAAGACCTGGAAAAAAGGTAGAAAAAGGTTTCTTATTACAAAATTGATGGATTTAGCAAAAATTTATCTTCTTTATGATTCCATTTTAAGTAATCTTTCAGCAAAACAGTACTCTCTTCACCACTTTCTGAAGTGGAAAGTTCCCCGGGCCCAGAATGTTTATTTTATTACATGTATGCTTAATACCTACAGGTCTCTTGCTCTTAATGGATCATAGTATAATTCCCTTAATGGAAATTTTAAATAATAGAACTAGTTGGGAAAAAGCAAAACTTTTCAATGTAAAAAGAATTATGTCAAGAAATTGGCATCTTAATTCACATTTATTTTTCAGCAAGCAAAACTTTAATTCACCCAATACAAATTATTTTGCTAAGACCCTAAATACTGATGAAAAACTAACAAAAATGAGTGCTGCTTACTAGTGCTACATATCTAGATTTCAATTAAATGTTAATTAACTGTCAGTTAATTGTTAAAACTTTATAAGAAATGTAACAACTCTGTGAAATATCACCTCATACAATCTTATTACTCAATAAACATAATTAGCAGTCAACATATACTAGCTGCCCTTTTCAATTAAAATTACTTTTTGTAAATTTTAGCATATTTCCCCCACCTTACAGGCTCAAATTTCTGTTGTAGTTCAGAAATGCAACATTTTCCTTTGAATTATTACCCATTTAAGTTGCTATGAATTTCTTTGGAATATGTGCAGATGGTGTGCTTGCATATTTTCATAAATATCCCATAATGAATGCACTTGAAGTTTTTCTTTCACTGGGAAAACATTACTAGTAGTTTGTAGATGTTTGCTATCCTAACACAATAATAGAAGAGTTGCTAAAGCATTAAAAGCTCATTGTCTTCCACTTTTCAGATAAACCATGATACTTCTTTAAAGAGAAAGTTCTTTGAAAAGGAAACCATAAATAACAAATACTTCCAGGTGTCTTCACAAAGCAAGAAGTAAATGCTGAGGACTGTTATGGATAGGGAACTGGCTATCAAGAATCAGAGGCATAGCTAATTGCTTTGGAGATACTTGTCTGGAATACACTTTTCCTTAAACTATACATGCAATATCACACTTAGTGAATTGGGTGGAGAGGTAGAAGGTACAGTTATTTATCAAGAAACTGTGGTTTACAACTCTGGAAAAAAAAAAACAGTACAGGATGTACATTTCAATTTTTTCTTACATTTTCCCCCAAGATAATATAATTAATGTAAATGCAATCATTACTTAAAGCTTGATTCTGTTTCTCTATTTGGGAACAACATTCCTAGTTTTCCAGTTACGGTACCAGGGCCATAAATGGCACATTACTCCCCCAAATTAATAGAAAATTAAAGCTTTAGCTGAATTATATGTGTACCCTCTTAACCTAAATCAACATGTTAATGGAAACCTCTGCGTACATTTTAAAAAAAAAACCCAAATATTTGAACAAATCTATTTGCCGCTATTGCAAATGTGAAGAATGATTTAAGATCTCTTTGTTTGAACTGCTATCTGATAATGACACTTGATTTATACCTAGAACCTAATTAACAACAAGAACAACCTGCACAGGGAAGATAGATTTTAAGGTTTAGACAGAGATTGTCTTTTGTTTCATCCTCTACAGCAGATTTCCTGTGCTGTTGTGATCAGTGGTAACACCAAGAATGAGTGCATTCCAGAAGTGGTATGGTGAGATTGCAGAGTAACTTCTTTTCCTCCTAGAGTCCTTTCTCTTGGGAATTTCCACTACAGTAATTCAATTTTATTTATACATACCTGTCTTGATACTAGTTCTGCATAACAGCACTCTTGATTCCCCTTGCTTTGTCAAGATTCATATTTTCTCCTGTGTCACATCTCTCATTGCTCCAATAGGGAGTTAGTGCCTATGAAAGAACCTTTTCTCTTTCTCTTTTTATCGCTACATAAAAAACAAGACACAGCATGTAAAACCATATGTGATGTGCAAATGCCACTTGTAACAAAGGCTAAGTCTTGACTAGCAAATCTCATTTTTCTTACAGAGAAGAAATTAATATATTCCTAATTGTAGCTTCTTCAGAATCTCTCTAATATAGACAGTATAGGTTAGTGGAGAGATGACAGGATGAGATTTGACCTTGTGGTTTTGGTTTTGACTCTGGAAGTACATAGGTAGCCCTGGAAATGTTACTTCATTCACCTTTTCCTCAGCTAATTCCATATCTTGTAAGATGAATATGATGATAGTGCTTATGGCACTATCTTACACCATGGGATGCAGGGTAACTTACTCAGTGTGCCATGAGATCTCTCAGTGGTTAAACTGCATAGCAATACTGCTTATCATTTGCAGGGCAGTTTTATATCCATGAAGGTGCTTTGGACCAAATCCTTAAAATAACCCAGGTACTGCTTATGTATCCAAGGACTAGCACAGTTTCTCTCAGCTGAAGGTTAGATCTTCCTCTGGTTGTTGTGTCTGATTTCTGTAGTTACTCTACAAGCTTATCATGAAGTAATTTTGCTTGAGGAAATTTATGCCATCGTGATCAGTGTAATTCCACTGAGGCAGTTAGTGGGTTATTATCAGATGATTTTACGTTAAAGAGAAGGTCAACCGAGTATTTGCTCAGTTAATTTTCAGGGTTAGAAGACAATGTGCGTTCTGATGATAGGATAAAATGTAAGTGTTTAAAGTGACTAAATTAGTGAAAAGAACAGCTTAACTTAATTTTAGAGTTACAGCTACAGGTTAGGTGTTCATATTGAAGAAGAGAAATGTTTTATCTTGAACATAATCCACTTAGAGATGACAAGAGCAGAAAAGCTTTCAGGTAACTACCCACCCACATTTTTCTCAGAGCTGTGTAGACTGTTTTGTGAATGCATAGACAAGTCTGAGAATAAGATCTCCTTTCATATAGTTTGCTGCATATTATGTGCAGCAATTCAGCAGTGAAGAAGAGTTGACTCAGCGTGTATTAGATTGTAAATGAAATAATTCAGGCTGATTTACTTCATTGGTTTATTTGTATTAGATCTTAAATACTGCAATTATTTATATATGCATAAAAATATATTTATCCTTGAAAAGATTGTTATATGAAAGTCTCACCAAGATATCTGAGAGAAATGATATACGAGCAAACAGCAAGACCACCTGCTGATACTTGCATAAAACAATACTTAGAAGGGAAGTTAATTTGCCATCAAATGAATTGACTATTCTTACTCAAGTAAAAATGACTTTACAGCTGAAGTTCCTTCGTTAATGTGAATGCTGGCATACATTAACAGGAAGCTTGTGCCATTTTGATAGTAAAAAGCCAAGTTTAAAAAATCTGTAAATTTAATTTTTATCAAAGCCATAATGAAGTTTGAGATCCTGATGAGAATTCAAGCATAACCATAATAACTGCTGTAATTTTGCCACTCAATACCTGGCAAAAGATTCCCTGTCACGATTCAAGATCTTTATTCTTGGAGACCCTTATTCTGTCCTCTCTGTTTTCTAAACTCCACATTAAATAACTCAAATAACCTTTTTTATCCTTTAAGACAGTGCTTTCTGTATGTCTTTTTGCTCTGTTTTTCTCTCCTCTGGATGCTCTTCAGCTAGTTAATGACTTCTTGAATTTCGTGTCCAGATTATTTGCATTGTTAAATGCATTATGCCAGGCAATAACAAGGTTTAAACTTGTTTTATCTGTATGCAAGTTTTAGAATGAGTTTTGTAATGAGATTTGCCCTTTTGCCAGAGGTGAATTTTGATCAACTACAAATCCTCACCCACAGAACCACTAGTAAACCATCGTGTCTGTTCTGACTGTGTATTGGTGATTTTTCTTAGGTGTAAAGCGTTGGTCCTGTCTCAGCTGAAATACATCTTGTTATTTTTTTCAGATAAGTTCTTGAGTTTCTCAAGATCGCTCTGACTTGTAACTAGGACTTTTACATGTCAAACCATGCCTTGTACAGTGCAAATGTGCGATGTGTGCTTTTGGTTCTGTCATCCACACCAGTAATGAAAATACTGAATAATGCCAGAACCAGGACAGGTCCCTTCAGAATTTCGCTTGATAGATCCTCTGTTTGGCACGACTTCTTGATAAGTATTCTGTGAGCAGTTTTCAAACCAGTTCCACATTCCCCCAGTGGCAATTACATATTGATCATACTTCCCTAGACTATTCGTGAGGATGACATGAGAACCAGTGACAAAACCTTAGTGAAGCCCAGCTTCATGACATCTTGCTGTTACCCTGAGACAAAGACAGATTAGTTTTAATATGACACAATTGCCTCATTTATGTCAAAGTTTTTAGTGAAGGTCAATACAAAACTGGCATTAAACAGTTTGTTCTTTGGTTATTTTCTTCCAATAGCTTTACCTTTTCATCCAATATGTAAAATATTATACAAATATGTCTTTTTATGTGTAAAAGCATACAGGAACTGACATGGCAGCACAAATAAGGCACTCTCTGAACTTGTTCAAAGAATGCTGGACTTCAGCAGGGATGGTACAGTTCTTAAAATTGCAAGGAGGCAACTGGTGATAGGAGATAGCAAACTTGACAAAAGAAATGCAGCTTCTCCCAGCTGTCAGTATCACACACCCACACAGTTCATCCCTAGGGAACGTCCTGTGTATTCTTTACCATGAGCTGTAAAATACCAATCATTCTATCTTTCACCTCTTTAGTGAAACTTGGCGCAGTATGAAAAGTTGGGTGCTCTGTAAAAAGTAATGGGCACAGTTCACTCATTTTGACAAAATTACTCTTATCTCTGTACCACATTCAAGAAAAGTACTTCTATATTGTCATTAAAAACACATCTGTATAATAGTCCTTTTAAGTGACTATCATGATAAAATAGGCTCAGCTGATGTGCACCTTTTTATGACAGTGATCTGCGAAGTTTATTCAAGAAGAAAAAATTACATGTCACAATTTCAGCTGTTTTAAAACAGTTTGATTGAAATATATTCCTGTCTTTTGAGCAATTTGGAGAGAACTTGTTCACTTCCACAAAATGTTCAGCTGACTCTGCAACAGGGGAACGAGAATGTAGGTGAGATTGTTGTCCCTCATACAGAGTCTGGTACCTGGTGTGCCGGTCTATATACACGGACCTGATATATTTATCTATTTCATATTTGCACAAAGGTGATTGTAAAGTGGAAGTTCTCCAAAGTTATTGCACTCATGGAGAGTGTTAGCGCAATATTTCTATTGGTTACACATGAATATTTAATTTTATTTCCTCCCCAAGTTCTTATTGGCCATTTCTTTCCTCGTTTCCAAAGGAGCTTTCAAACTGTGTGCTCAGTGGCTAAGGGTCTTCTTAAGGAAGTGGGTAACCTTTCCTGAGGAGGTGTGTATTTCTATTATAATTACATGTTAATGAAAATAGGTCACCAGAGTTCAGGCCTCATTAATCAATCTCTCTGTTCCCTTGTGCTTATATTGGTACGTCCTTGCTTAGTGGATTCACAGTGCCATCTTGTCTGTTCTTTTTGGTGTTATCTCACAAAGTTTCAGTTTTAATTTATCACCTACTCATTCCAAAACTTTTCTGATGCTCTCTTTTAGTATAAGTAACTAAAAGCAAAAAAATCAGACTTAAGCAGTACATCAGTAGTTCATTTGGTATTACTTCAAAAGCATTGCATCCCCGCACAGTATATTATCTTTGTAAGCAAACATCTTATCTCTCTTTTTAGAGATTAGCAGATTTCATTAGTCTACAAGATGACTTCTTATTCCTGCTGAATCTGTGGTGGAATGAAGAGCTCAGCTCTCAGCTAAGGCAAAAGAGGGACACGAGTTGTGTCTTTTTGAATATGTATCATTATCTTATAACTAAAGTTTGTGTCTTCACCAAGTAGTTACATTCCTCTGTTTTTATCATTATGTGGAGAATTTGTTCTAACCTCAGAATTTCAGTACTTGTGCTAGAAAATTGACTGAAACTTAGAGAGGCTGAAATGAAAAGTGGTAAGTCAAGTTGCAAATAGTACTATGCAGATAAGCCCAGTGTTGGATACACCCAGCTACCAGAGATAAATAGCCTTCTGGAGAACTAATTCAAGAAATTAAAGAAAAAAAGTATGTACTGGCATATATTTTTGTAATAGAAGAAAGAAAAAATGTCAAAAATATAATTTCTCCTCTCATCTAGTTTTGGCTCTGTTATCTACTACCCCAATAAACAACATTTTATCTTAGAAGTAATGAAAAACTCATTTTTTTCCCTGATGGACAAAATAACCTGTTCTTATGTAATAGCAATCATTCAATTTAGATCTTTATTTCACATTTACTATCTTGATACAAAATCATATCTATGCTTAAACAGCTGTGTATACGATTGTTTTACTTTGTTGCTGTACATGGTTTTAAAGCAGTATGAGGGAAGTGAAAAAAAAATCAAGGTCAGAATTGAAGTTTTCTTTGCCTCTTTGTTCCAGTTGATAATGTGTCTCATTTCACGTGAAGCTCATTATTGTTGGCACGTAGCAGGACACTGTATGTCACAGTTCCCTCATTAAAATGTCATCTTGTGGTTTCTGTATGTAAACCTGTGTTCTTGAACTCAAACCAGTATTGAAGCTGGGGGATAGGAAATACCATATGTATCCTCCAATCAGCAATTGTGTGTTAGATAAAAAGGGTACTTTAGTTCCTTTGACTCTCCAGGCTAACTCTTAATTTTGCCTGTTTCATACCTTTCCCAGCAAACTTATCCTACAGCCAAGAGGAAAATGTGTCTTGATCTCCTCTGATCTTTTTTATTTTCATAATTTTTTTTAAATAGAAGAGGAAAATTGTTCCTAATATAGTTATGCTTTCCAATTCTGCGATTGCAATTATAACATAGTTATACTTTGGAAGACCTGTAATTTCCAGTAATTCATATAAATGGGAAAATTAACCTTGTGATAGAATGATTCAAGCATAAATAAAATCTCTGAAACAGCATGGCAAGCATACACATTACATACTAAACCGCTTACTTGTTATACTAATGATAGTAATTCAACCACTGCCTTAACTTTCCATTTTATGGATGGGAGCTAATGTTTTATAAATAAGAATATATCACAAAGTAGTTATTGTTTAAACACAGAATAATTACAGTGGCGTTAGTTCTAGATGATCTTTAAGGTCCCTTCCAACTCAAGCTATTCTATGAGTCTATGATTTTGTTTTTTAAAAAGAGAAACAATCTAACACAAATGTTTTGCAAATCAAATTATTTTACACTTCAGGCCAAGATGACTCAACTGCCAGAGGCTGAAAAGGAAAAGATAGCTGAGCAAGTGGCTGACTTCAAAAAAGTCAAGAGTAAGCTTGATGCAGAGATTGAAATATGGGACGATACCAGCAATGATATCATTGTTTTGGCCAAGAGGATGTGTGTGATTATGATGGAGATGACTGACTTCACAAGGTAATAATGTAAAACAATGTATTCAATATTGGTAAATGGTGGAGACCATTGTCATATTGGTATGGTAGGAAATCCTGAGTTTTTAGCGTCAGGTGACAATGTCATTGCAGAATTGAGTGGCTGAGCCAATGTTGTTATCTTTATTGACTGGCTAGTAGTACAGAAACGTTAGAAGGGAAGTTTTAAGTTTTAAACGATGCTTGTCCTTATTTTATTTTCTTTTCTTTGTCCTCTTTTATTCATTCGGTTGGCTGTGGGTTTTGCACGTTTTTAACCCTTTATTTCTGCTCTTCATGAAAGGGTAAAAGTAACAAATGAATCTTGATTTTAAGCTATGGCTCTGTCTCATCTTTTCATTCTACCTGTACCATACAGTGCTGTCAAACATAAAGCATACTGTACAGAGCATATGTCTGTGGTGCACATTCAGCCTCATGCATATTTCATATCCCATTACTTGCTCTTCCTTTCACCAGAACTCTATCACACTGCTGTATCTACTTTTAAAGAACGAAATTTCCTATAGCAGGTAGCTTTGAAAGCTGGTTTTTCCCTCTGTACCAAAGGGAGGTACTTGGGGGTTTTCATGATTTGTTTTTTGCTTTTTTGACTCCCTCCTTCTGGTTAATAATGAAATAGTTACTGATAGGTAGGTGAAGCCTTAAAACACAACCACTCTTGCAAAACACTTAGTGCCTCATAAAATAAGTCCCTTCATGCAAGTTATGAAGGAAAATATAAGCCTCTTGGATAAGGTCTTCAAGTGAGTAAGTTAAACAGAGTTGCATAGTGCAGGGCCAGCCGACAAGACTGGGGACGGACTGGCCTAGGCAAGTTCTGGTCAAGACAGTTGTTGCATTTTAATCATGTTAATACATTCCAAATTTACTTGGAAAAGACAGAGATTTAAAGGCCTGCATGTAGAACTCTGCAATCCTTTTATTCTCGTTTAGAGTATGTACTTGGACATTGAAAAAGACTGTACTGTGCCATAAAGTCAATCTTTACAATTAAAGTCACCTCCCTCAACAAAATTCTTTACATTATTAAATAGCTTTCAATTAATCAAGATTGACAAGGAATTTTAGGAAATTTGGAATCTTTTTCTTCTTAGATGTTTAGACTGTAATTTAAGATATGCAAGCATAAAGAAATATGTACACCTGTATTATGTGTTTGATGCTTACTTTTCTTTTGGGTAGGACTATCCTCCCGAGTCTTATTCAGTTTCTAAAACCGTTGGTCGCAGAAAATAAGGTCACCCCGTAATACTGTATATACAATAATGGTCTTAGAAAATACGTCTGTATTTTGCATAACTTTACGTCACATCTTCAGAAAGCTGGTTTTGAATACAGTCATCAGTCATTTGTTTTCGAGTTTTTTTTCTTCTTCAGTGGTGCCAAACTCTTGTAAAAATGAAGATTGCATAGGTGAACTTATTGTCGCCGCATCAAAGGGGGTAGTTAAGTGCTGAAGAACACAGCTTTCTCATTTCCTCCTCCCTGAAAATCTGGGGATGAATAGTGTGGAGGCCACAGTAAACATCTGCTCAGCTTAGGGTTTGATATCTCCAACCTGTAATTCCGAGTTCTTAGAAATGGAAGAAATAAAATATTCTGACATTTTGTATTTGTTACATGAAAAGATACTCAGGCACATAGTAAATTTCCATATTTAAGACACTTGTTACCTAAGATTATTTCTGTTTTCCTTCAAATGCATTATCTTGTATTCATTTTTATTTAATCTTAATGAGTACTTTCCAAAGCTTTAGTTTTTCAAGGTCATCTTGGCATCTTAGTGCATTTGTGTGCATGTATTGTCCTGAACAAGTCAACAGTAATAGATTCAGCTAAAACCTGGTCAGTGTCGGTATCAAAATAACTCATTATTCATACAGAAGGTAATGGGAATGGTGCTGGCATAAGATGTCGATGCGTATGCGTCAGATCGCTAGAAAAAATACTTCAAGATTACTTCAGGGAAGGCCAGTGGTAATCAGTGATTTCTCAGAGGAAGTTAGGGCTGCTGTTAAAAGAGTAACTATCTGAAGTAGTTTATTATGATTTGGCTTCCTTATTTGATTATAGAGGCATATGCCTCTGCTTTTCTTGAAACTTGGCAGAAGAGACCTACAGAACCTGATTTAAAACAGATTTTATCCTACTGAACATTCATGAGTGTATCTTCTATACAGATAGATACTAGACCAGGCTGCTGTAATTTTATGTATCATATATTTTTCCTACTTTCTTTAAACTTGGTATGTACTACATGACATAAGCCTGATATGACTTGATGGTGAACTGTGCTTGTGGTGAACCATCCTATCAATCATTGTCATAGAAAACTTATACTTGATGGATGGAAAAGTTATTGAGCAAGAGCAGAAATCTATTGTTGAAAGTTTATAGCATCTAACAGCAACTGCTAATCTGTGGTATGACATGATAATCAGACCTGTTTATGGAAAGCTGATTGTGTTAATTGCTGGAATCTGCTAAAAAATCTGTAAAAATACCATCATATTTTCAGTAGGAAGCTTTGGCCCTGGCAGCCAGAGGTGGAGGCAGCAGATAATTGGCAGTTGCTCTGCTCAAAGTGTCTCCTGTGTTCCCGTTTGGACTCCACCAGACTTGTTGCTTGTTGTAGAATAACATAAGAAATTCCTGCCAGTTTTAGTGTTCACTGAAGTTTGTTGCTGCTAGAAATAAGATAGTTTGGTAGAGATTTCTTTCCTGAATTTTACTTTGCTGAAAATGATCTGGACCATGGCTCTACTTTCTCTAGGGTTTGCTACAGTGAATAAAGCAAAGAGAACAAGAGGTGTGAAATTGTTCCTGTACTGCCATGGCTTCAACAGCAGAGGCATTCAGCAAAACTGAGAAAAAAATGAGGTATCAGTGGGTCTGCTGATGTTTTATATCTGTCTTCAGCCTGTAGCTGCAGCCCTATTCATGTCTTTCCCATTAAATATCATCTTGGTTTGGCTCAGCTAAGTTTCCTAGTGATTGAGCAGAAACCTGTACTTCTCCCTCTGGCCTTATTCAGAAATGAGCACAACCTGGGAGACAGTTTCCTCATGCCAGTCACTTATCATCCTCCTCTGAATACGCAGGATAGGAGCTTCATCACTTCTCTGTGCAAGAGGGCTAAGGATTTTCAGAGCACCTTATACGGTTTGGATCCATCTAGAGCATCTGTCTGCATCTTCTTTGAATGCTTGCTGAGCAAAACTGTCCAGAATATGGTTTGTTTTGTTTTCTGATACCTTAGGGATTCACTCAAGATAGCAGGACATTTTGTTTCTCTGGCTAGAGGGGTTATAAACTTACTTTTTCCTTCCAGAGTATTAAGGTAAAAATTACTAGGAATTGTGGAAGATAGATTAACACTAGACTTCCATCTGCAGAAAAGGACTTTGTGTTTAGGCATTCCAAGTGCTGTTCCAAAAGCAGGATGTGTATTTGTTGGTTAAATATTCAATATTTATTAGATAATTTGGGGACAGGAAGATGAATATTAGGCTCCTCTTTTCCACAAAGCTGTCATTTCTATAGTCACACTGTGTACTCTGTAGCACAGCAATTTTTAAATTTCTTAGTGAAAGGTGGCAATAGACATGGATTTATTTGTCTATGCATTGAAGTCAGACTTGGCCTCCATTCTATCATTGATCAGTTATGTTATGGAGAAGGGAAGGCGGGATTTCAGTTCTTGATTCAGCTTTTTAAAGGTTTTGGTTTCCTAGGTGAGGATGAGATATAAAAATTCCTTTGTCCATAGTTCCTATTGGTCATTTTAGATGACTTCATGATGGCCAGTTTGTTTTGTGTGGATCCCATGTGAATTACGTCACTATTATTCGCAGGGTGTCCTGCTGTCTAACAGTGCAGTATGTGTGAAGTGAAAAAACCGAAATGACTAGGTGCCATTACATCTACGGTTCAACTTCAGATACACAGAGAAATATCCCCTTTCCCTCCTCTCATTGCTCATATCAGAGAATTGATAGGCCAGCATTATTTCATTAATCCGTTTGCAATTCTTTTAAGAGTCCGTAGTTGCTCAGTGTTTGCATTTTAAACTTTCAGAAGAATGTGCATGATAAGATGCGTAAGAGAACAAACAACTTCCACTTTAAAATTAAGTGTTCTATCAGAAATCACCGAAAGATTGTACTTTTGTCGACAGTGATGTTGTTGAACTGAGTCATCAGAAAGGACAGAGTTATTTTAGGCAAAATTACTTAGACAAAGTCCATGAACCCTCCTTAGGGCTTCATCTTCAGAGAAACTTTTATGAGAGTTAATTATATAAAGATGATTTTTTAAGGTAAATTTATTTCTAAAGCAAGTACAATTCAGTCGTGTGTGCATATTTGTGTGTATTTTATTGTACATGCTTTGATAAACAGAACCACCAGGATTTATTTCTTACTGCATAGTAGATTAAGCAGATAAATTTTACTGTTAAAATGAGCAGCAGAATCGCATTAGCTAGTGCACGGCAGATGTTATTTAAGATTTTGCAGTACTTGCAGGTTACTGACTGTCCTGCCAGAACTACATGTAGTAGCCTCAGGCAATTGTTACCCTCAAGTAGAAACACAATCGCTCAAATTTGTGATGAATTGTTCAGATGTGTCAAGTTAAATTGTGTCATGTAACAGCAGCTGATGTTGCTCATTCTTCCTGAAGTTCACAGAGCTTCCAAAACGTGCACAAATGCAACTTTCACAAACAAGTGAGGATTTTGAAGACGAATTCCTGTATCTATCCTCCTGTGCATCTCAATAGATATTGACTGAGTCTGAATTTCGTGCATCGTACTATGGCGTTGTTATTAATGATATTTACATAGACTGTGATAGTTCATATGGTGCTTATGTGGATGCTCTTTTACCATTGTAATAGTACAAATAGTTCCAGCTGATTCCTAAAGACAAATACCAGCAAATATTTAATTAGAAATGGCAGTCACTGCTTTGATAGCTGCAAGACTATTTTAAAATGTAAGTAGTAAACATTCATCCTCTGATGGTGAAGTTTCTACCAAACAAACAAAAAAGATATCCAAATATATTATTTAGTGCAACCATGTGTTTCAAAGTGATAACCACCTTGTGCAATGAAGTCTTAGAGCCAGAAGAGAAATTATTCAAGAAAAAATCAAACAGAACAGTTTAGCCTAATTACTCAGAGTGTTTCTGAAAGAATTTTCATATCCATGCAGCTAAAAAGGAGTTAGGTGAGAAGAGTAACAAATACAATGCTGAAGACGCTTGCTGCTTTGCAGGTTAACAAAGCATGTTAAATACTCATAAACCAGTACAGTGAACCACTAATGACCAAAGTAATGAGCATATCATTGCTTTCTTTCCTCTGCAATGTTACTGTGAAAAAATGCAGATAAACCATGTATAACTACTTTCAGTAAATATTTTTTTGCTATTGCTCACAGCTGGATGAGAGATACTAAATGGAATGGATGAGCTACAGCTTCATAGATAGTTGCTTATGTCTTCTCTGAATTTTCATCTTCTCTTAAAACTACTATCCTACTATGCTAGAAAGAAAGAAAAATGCTGATATGATTCCCGAGTAAGGCTTTAATGGAAAGGATTGGTTTGGAGTAGCTAATTTTCAAAATTTGCAGAAACTGTACTACTACTGAATCACTGTTGGATCTGTGTAAGCTGATGTTTTCTCCCTTTTATGAGAAGAAAGATAGACTTCTAAAAGTCCCTGAAACTGTTCACTGAGAACTTGTACTGGGCAAATGCAAGCTCTTCAACAAAAGATCAGGATGCAAGGATGTTCTGTTACTGTTTTTTTCCTTCTGTCAGTGACATTACTACATGATGAATATATTTCTTCACTATAAGCATGTGTAATTCTTTCACTACTTTTCTAGTGGCATCTTTCCTTGGAAAGCTGAGGCATTCACAGTTTGCTCTTTTATTGAACAAATACTTTTTAAAAACCCACTTTCTTTCTGTTTGTGTGCAATTTTCATTTATTTAGATGAAAACTGAAAGTGAACATAGTGCTTTTTTATTTGAGCTTAAGCGTTATACTTAGACAGCTGATAGAAAAGTGGTAAAAAATTATTTCAGCTTGGTGTTTGACCTTCCTAATTTCAACTTTTACATTGCCAATGCTTGCAAAACATTTTTTTTAATTCTTTTTTTCCTCCAAGAAAACCAGTTATTAATACAAGTAGCAGGACCCAGAAATTGAGCCTTTTTCATGTTGTCATGAAATTCTTTTAAAGGAATATTTTAATTGTTTGGGAACAAAGGATCACTTGCCAGCTGGAAGGGAAACTAACTCTTGAATTTCATATATTGAGACACAGTATCTCACAAGGAGAATTCTACTAGTCAGCTTGTTAAAAGTCTGTGTAAAACTCCTTAACTTAAAAAGGTCTGGTGATGGTTTGCTTTTGTAACACTTTTAGTTGATGCACTGTTGGACTGTACACAGCCATTTCTAAATAATATTTTTTTATGCTGTAGAATGCCTCGTAGTCATGGAAGCTGTGAAGATTAATTCCTCTGATTAGAGTAATTACATGCTCCACAACCTGCAAGAATTTTATAAATTTAGAACCAATAAAATGTGTTCCATTTTAAACAGTCAGCCCCTTAGTTCTACTGTTTCTGAATAAATCCGTTGTGCTGATATTATAGTAATACCTCATGTATAGGTAAACAAATTGCATACAGTGGACAGAACAATATGCCAATAGGAACACTAACATATTTCTTGACCTCCCTGTCTGAAATCCATCCATTTATACCTGTGATTCGAATCAGGGTTTGGGAGCTTCAGATCAGTGAAGGCCAGAGCTTAAGTGTAGCTCTTGGGACAATGGACAGAGACCGTGGCAGGAGGCCTCGGGTGAGACTGGCCAGGGCCGTTAAGACCTATCGGTGCCCTCAGACCCATGGCAGCCAGAGCAGAGTAGAGCTCTTTCTCCTTTGTCATTTTTCTCAGTCCATTCTCATGGCTTAGGCCTACCCAGAAGGGGAAGCCAAGAAGGCGACGTCCAAACTGCCTAGGAGGTCATGATCATTGACCCACCACAATTTGCTTTTATGATAATGTTCAGCGAAGTGGCATTTCTTGTAGTATTCTCCCACTGGCATGTCACAGAGCCTGCCTTTTGAACTTTAATGGCTTCGTGCAAGACTCTTTATTTTGCTCAAGCTGTTGTTGAGTAAGAATGCCCAGCAATGTCTCATAGAGAAATTAAGTAGTAGTCATTCAAACAGCAAAGCACAACCCCCAGCTTGTTTCTACTTTAAAATGTAGGCCTATTTTTATGGGATTTATTTGCTATATTTTGTACATGTGATATATTTTTTGCTATAACACCATATGTTCAGGTTCCTCCTGCATTAATTAGCAGAAATTAGAAGCTTAAACTTTTGGAGGGTTTCCAAGAAAAAAAAAGGCTGGAAACTTTTGCAGTTATCAACCCCTTCATTGGAAATGTAGGCACATCAGTGAATTAATTACGATCAGAAATTTGACATAAAGTATTAGTTACTTTTTTCTCTGTGAATTTAATGCTGATTCAACTAGAAGTTTTGCTTACTTCTACAAGACATCAGTCACATTCAGAGTATGATGTACACCCACATTTATTAGTTGTCCAAGATTAATGGCAGTTACTGCACTGTCAACATAGCTGGTGAATTAGAAGACTGGAGCTTAATTGTCAAGGCAGAGTTTGTGAACCTGGTAATTAAGTAAGTAGTAACTGTTAAATAAGGTAAATAGTAATTGAAGATAGAGAAATAGAAAGGAAATGGGCCAGTGGGATGTTATTTTATACAGCAAAAGGGAGTGCTTTTGGTGCTGTGTAGGCTTTACAGTGCTGGTCACCATGATTTGCAGATACTGCTCCTGATTACTGGGATGAGATGAATCTAGTAGAGGGCTGACATTTTCTGGACTGTTACTCAGCTGGTTGTGAAGAGGCAAGTGGGCAGTCTGGAGAAAGGGGAATGAGGACGGCTTGTAGTCAGGTACTTCTCTACCATCTGTCCTCTTCTGTGCCCTTAGAGGAAACACTATAAACTTTTATTTCAAGGCTTCTTTATCACAACGTAAAACAATAAAAAAAATTGAGACCATGAGCCCTGTTTTCCAAAGCAAAGAGTCTTTCTAATATTTTTATAAGAATCAGTTCCTTTAAGTAAATTATCTTCTTTTACATCCACATGTATGGTAAGTAGCAAGCGTTGGAGAAAAATTAGGCTTTGGCCTTTTGTATTCTGGACACATCCCATATACTTTAAACAGATGAGGTGAAGGCACAGCACACTCTAAAGAGCAAATTTTATGGGGGTTCCCAGGGGTATTTAAATCAGCTGGAGGCTCTCTAAATTATGTGGCTGGTTTTGGTCATTTGGTATACCAGAAGTACATTATAGAGTGGGGAGAGGAAGAATTTTCCCTCTGTGACTTCAGTCTTTTCTAAAGGATCATTTTACTGGGTTTTTTTTCCCCTCTTCCCTAAACTATTCCCTAGACCAGTTGCTTAACAGCATTGTAGCATTTGCTATAGTCACCCTCCTCTGTGTAGATGAAGCTATGGTTATTTCAGAGATGTGAGGGCTTCATCTTTGTAAAATCAATTCACCGCTGTTGTTTCTCCTCCCTCTGTTCACCCTACCAAATGTCTGACTTTCTCCTGCCTGAGTGATCAATCCAAAAGAGCTAATTTTATTGGATCCTTTGTTTTCTTTATGACCAAGAGTCAAGCTAGGATGGAGTTGTCATCTAATAAAATATAATTATTCCCAGAAGCTGCAGGGCTACAAACAGGCTTACTGTATTATGTATACAATTCATTTTTTGTAGTATCCTTTTAGTTTAGTTCTCCTTTTTGAATATGCATATTTCTGAGAAAAACTGTTCACAAATGCTCACCTTGGGAACATGTTGAACAACAGAAACAGTCCTGAACTGCTGTGTTTTCTGCTAAAAATATGACTGTAGTCAGTTCTAACCATTTTTAATTAAACCAGGACCTTTCAGGGTTCACACAGCCTGCCAATGGTTCTCATTTTTTTTCTTCGAGACTATACAGTATTTTAAACTTTTTTATTCAATGCCTTTGGCAGCTGCTGTTTTTACTAGTCTTGGAGTTAAAACTCTCATCTTTCTCCTTGTAATGGCATTCAGCTTCTCTTAGCATGCCTTAGCTTTGATGCTGTACTACTTTTCATAAAGGTTAGCAAGTAGTTTTGGCTCTCCACTGTCCTACATTCTCAACACCTTTGAGGCACAATACTGTAGGGCAAAAAGAAGAATGGCTGAACTGAGCCTCTAGCCTGGACTCCTGACTGCCTTGGTAACAACTGAGAGCAGATTTCAGCTTTCTTAGTGTAAAGGTGGCGTTTGCCTTTTCACCTCCTGTGTTGTTTGTACAGCCACGCCTCTGGTTTTGCTGGAAAGAAGGTCAAATGCGAAATGATGGTCAAAGCTTGTGTTTGGGTGGACTGGCTTGTAGTGGTAGATTTTCTATAAGCCAGATGGCTACCAGCACCATTATTGCAGTGAGGCACGTTCAGACAAATTCCAGCTCAGAGCATGGTACTGCCTCCTTGCACCAGACCTTGCTTTCATGCACCAAATTGAAGTACAAGCACATTAGGTGTCCTTCTGTCAGCCACAGACCACGTGGTCATGGGAATTGTTGCTGCTTCAGTGCTGATTTGTAGCATGATCACAGCCAGTTGACCAGTTGGAGGTCAGTATCTGGGGATATGAAGGATGTGTGACATTAATGGGAGTAAACATGATATGGATATTCGTGAATATCCGCATCGCACAAATGTAGTCTTAATGCAGCCTATGCCCAATAGCACTAATACCATGATTGCTTTATTGCAAGATTGCATTGTGACTGTTTCCTAAACTGGTAGAAGATGGCAAAAGGTGGAAACGTAGAAGGATCTGTACCATACAGATAGAATATATACAATTGAATTTCTCTCTCTTGAATGTCTTCATTAAGGCTGTCTGGTCTCTGTCTATATTGCTTTTCAAGTGGGCCAGTCAGAAGCATCAGATGAGGATAACGCAAATATCCTAAAAGTGATTTCCTTGAAGAGTTCTTGGTGCTTATGCAGGAGGGCATGAGCTGCTAGCACCAGATGCTGGACATCTGTTCCTAGCAACTGTGAGAGCTTGGTGCTGTGTTACTCCAAGGGTTTTGCTGTCATGATGTGGGTAACATAAGATATGGCAAGAAAAAATTGCTACCAAAGAAGTTATTGCCGTTGGAAGAGGCATTGCAAGTCTTCACTCAATATTTCCTCTAATTTTCCTTTTATGCCTATATGTGTTTTCATTTATAAATATTCAGTGACTAGAAATGTCTAGGTCATATCCAAACTAATCATTGCAGCTTATCTGTGTCTAGAGTGTTCTGATTTTCACATGTGGTTTGTTTTTTTGTTTTTTTGGTTTTTTTTTTTTGCAGCTTTCCTTTACACAAGCCATAAGTTTACTTTAGGAACTTACAATCTAGATTAATAAGAGAGTCAATGAGGTGCTGGGAGAATCTTGTCTTTCTTTTCGTATAAGTTTTTTAACTGACTGTGGGATCTGTTTGGGATTTTTCCTCAAAGAACGCCTTCAGGATAGTCCACCAAATTCTTTTGAAGAGCAGTTCTTGTCTACAATGTGGCAAGCCCTAAATAATCACAAAGCTTGCTCAGTGGACCTCATGAGATGTCTGACTTCTGTTTAAACAAGAGTCAGTTGCTGGGATTGAGAATGTGCATCACCTCATTACTCTCCCATGTTCTTAAGAGAGAACCACTCAGATTAAGTCTCACCTTGGCTTCTGACATTAGGCAAAGCAAACAGAAGGTCGGTGGAAGGAAGAATTGTTGTGGAAATATTGTAGATGAAAGTCTCCCCAAGCGTCTCAAGCACAGTGGCATTCTTCTCCTTAACATCTTTGCTGCAGTGTGGGATCTTATCTTGTGCTCCTTATTCAGAGTCTAGCTGCACAGTTTTTAACTGAGTGACTATTACTAGTATCTCAACAGAATTTGGAAGAGTTGTCTTTCCAACCCATCTTTGGACAAGCCGTGCTAAATAGCCGTGCAGCCCTGTAATTTTGCCTATGCAGTGAAAGCACCATTCTTACTAGAAATCTTTCTATGTACATTACTTCAAGTCTTGGCACTTGAGATATCTTATTGTAGGAAAAACTTACCTTCAGAGTTTATCAAGTAAGTTTCATGGCTGCTGAGCAAATCCTGAAAAAGTGCCCTGATGACTTGGAAGACAGAAAGTAACTACAAACAACCTCAGATTTATTATTTCAAGTCTCTGATATTTATTCCAGTTCTGCGATATTTTGGAACCTGAGTAATGGTATTCGAATGCTTAATGCTGACAATACAAAGATTTCCTTCAGACGCTATGTTACAGCGTGTTTACACAAATAGTTAAGAGCCAGGAGGTGAGCCCTCCATAAAAAATGTAAGAGATTTGGGAGGATGGTTCATGACCCTTTTCCTGTAGCATCATAAAGCTGTTCATAACTCTTTGAGTTGTCAAAGGTATAAATCATATTTTGTTTATTTTCTTCCTTTTCAAAACACAAACAAGGCAAGTATCAAATTGATAAAATACAAAGAAATGCAATATGTACTGCTTGTCTCTAATATTGTTCTTTTTCATTTTGCAACGTGTATATTTTAATTCTAAAAATATGGAATTATTTTCTTCTTCGTACAGCATTTTAAAGCCAGGTACTTTTTCAGTGAGAGTCAAGTAAGTAGGGCAGTCATGAACACTACCTAGGACCAGATCACTTCTTCTGATCCTTCGGGTCATGCCCATTAGGCAATTATAATATGGAGGAAGTAGAAGTTAAAAATGTACTTACTGTTTTTACTCAAAAACCACAAAATACAAACAAACCACAATAATTGTAACTGAAGAATTCTGATCAGTTCTGGTGACCAAGGCAACAATTTGAAGAACTTCTGTTGCCTTTTATTTTGATTCTGTGGCCGTGCCCCTGAAACAGCAACTTATCAGTGAGCTAAACAATAATGCCTACTAGAAAATAGATATGGACAAAGTAGTATCAGAAAAATAAAGGGAATAAAAAAATACAAGCCCAGCAAGTCCAGCTTGTTCATTTCTGTGAACTTGTAATAAAGTAAGTTTTATTTCCTCCTTCATAAGAGCTTAGAAATTAAGAGATAGTAAAAGAATATGTGCATAGTAAAGCTGGGTACAAATGTGTAGTAGCCATCAGTAGTTAATAGCTGAGATATTGGAAAAGGATGCTATGACCTTTAATAAAACTATTATTCCTGTAGTTTGAGGAATCTTAAAACACTAATATGCAAAGCTGTAACCAAGTATTTCAGTAATTAACTGAATTGTATGGTTGCCTAACTAATTAACTCTCTAACTAATTGCCAGCATTTCAAGTCAGTTATCTGTAGTACTCTGGAGAGATTTTGTATTCAGAGATTTAGAATCCGAAAAAGAAATTTGGAAATCACTATGCTATTTCGATGTGGGGAAGTTTACCCCTTTTCTCTGGACATTAGAATGAAACTGAGAGGAAAAGACAAGTTGCAGGTTGCAAGGCATAAAAATTTTAGGATGGGGTAATACATGAGGAGCTAGGATTTAGGATATATATGTTCCTAAAGATAACTGAAACTATTTCAAGAGCTCTCTCACATCAAAACACAATCCTTTTAATTTTAGCTGACTTTCAGACTAGTTAACATATTACTGGAAGTGTCTTTAAGTAAGTCTTTAATACAACTTATGTATTATAAAAACAAGTTGTCAGTATTGATATCATAAAACTGTACATCGCTGAGACAAAACTGCAAGATACTTGTGTATTTCAAAGACCACAGAGGTAAAGAACTATTTCTTTTAAAATATTTTGATAACTGGTTCAACATATAATCAGAAACTTGTGTGATATTTAGAAGATGGATTACTGAGCCATTAGCAGTCTAGCAATCTGATTAGATATCCATATTAATACACATCTGTCACGATGGCGCAGCAGATGTGCTATGTGCATATATTACACAAAATGTAAATTTTTGATGAGTACTTTCTTATTTTTTTACTACAAAATGTTTTAATTGCATTATATATCTCACCATTTGTTTCATTTTACCACACTGGAAGTCCTTTTCAAAAACATAACGTATCTATGAGGAGAGTTTTCTGATAAATTCTAAAATATGACTGCTAATTGAATGAAACAATTTTGAAAGGTGAATTTCATTGTCTCTCATTACTGACCTGTGGCAAATCATTAGAAGTTTGTTGCAGCATTTTGGTTCTGCTAATTAGGATTTTTTTTTACCTCTTTAGGCTCAGTAGCATCTTTAATTCCACTTGCTGTTGAATTTATATTATATGGCATATAGACTGTACAACTTCATGACTCGCTTCTCTAAATGTCAGATGCCACAGTCAGGAAGGAATTGCCTTTGTTTTCTGAAGATGAAAACTGAAAGCTTGATGAATTCAACTATAGTAGTTTAACTGCCAGAAATCTAACTCCCTATCTCAAAGAAATTATTTCATCCCTGTGTTGTGTGTCCTAAACATCATTCAACTAAAAATCCATTTATCCTATTTGCAAAAACTTCAAGCTTTATTATTTATTTTCTTTGAAAAACACTAGATAACCACACTGAAAATCAATTTAGCAGTATTTTTATATATCATTAGTCAAATACATCTTTTTGAGCAAATATGTTAGCGGGTTAGTGACAGCCCTGGTGAAAATTTTAATCAAACTTTGGTGTTAATTTGTATTTTTCTGGGGATTTTTCAGATGACTGACTCCCTTGTTGTGACATACTGTGTAGTTGAAGTTATAATTGTACCACTGAGAGGTCTTGTTGTTTGAAGTAGCTTTAAAACCTACTAATGATAGTTAGTGGGCAGAAGTGTTGAAAAAAACAATTATTAATAGCACACGTTAACGCCAGAAGTAGGATAGCACATGTAAATTCTGAGAATGGGATGTGTGGTGATTAGAAAGATGATGTTACATGTAGTTAGGGCATTCTGAAAGATCGATTTTGGGGATCAACATTTGAGTGGAATGATAAACTCTATATGGATGAATATTGACAACAAAGAGGTAAAATGATTGTGCTGTGAATCAACTAAAAAGTATTCAGAAGATGTTTGAAAGAAGGTGAAAAAGAGATTTGCACAGGCTAACAGCGTAAAGTAATGCCATAAAATAGACCTGATTGTAGCATGGCCTCCTTTCTAGCCCATGATATTACTACTGTTAATCATTTTTGCCAGTTCTTCCAATTTTCTTCTGTGTCTAGCAATATGTGTTTCATTTCTTTCCCCCTAAATTATCTGCTTCTGAAAACCTGTGGGTAAATGAGCCTCACAGGGCTTTGCTTCACATGTGAAGATTTTAATTTTGTTTGGTTTTTCAGCCATCATCTCTCCTTTCTGTTCCTGCAGAGGTGTCCACAGGGACTATAGTCATGGCACTGAGCTGCAGTGCATCAAGGTCTCTTGTTGCTGCGGCCTGGAAGGGTAGGGATGCTAGAGGGGATGGCCTGGCAAAGAGTGGCCACTCATCATAGGCATCCGTGGTAAGGAAACTTTTGTTTTGAATTGGACAGTCTTAACTTTATTTGAAGGTAAAATGATTTGGGCTTTCACGATAACAGATTTTAAACTTGTAGATATGACCAGTGAGCAGCTGTGAACTTTAGAAATAAAAGAAGCTCAAAATCACCTGAGCAGCTTAATTTTGGGGCAGTCTTGTGATTTTTGAGATCGGGATGAGGTGTTTTTTTAGTTACTCTGATTGAAGACATAGTCAAAGGGAATGAGAAAATTTGAGATAAGAAGGGTTCAGAATTAAAACTACATGTTGTTGATACAGCTCAACTTAATTATGTTACCTCTCAGCAGCTGTGTTCACACCTGCACAGACTGCAGAGCAAGGTTTTGGTTTTCTTTTCTGTCTTTAGGTAGCCTGTGACAGACAGGAAACATGTATCTTATGAGTCTCATGACTTTCATTTTTAAAGGTACATGGTTATCTTCATCATCCATTGAGGAGTTGTGGGGTGGTTTTTTTTAATGCTTGGAAGCTTTAAACTGGAATTCATTGTGGAAATGGCGGTAGATCATAAATAGCAGGAGACCATAATGCTTATGTTGTATTCAAGGCATTATTGTGTATAGGCAGCCCTTGTGTCAGGATAGCTGCATGCAGCTATAGATGCAGAGCCAGTAACACCCAGACAATTAACATGCCTAGGGAAGCACTGAAAGGAGTTGTCAGCTGAGCTGCTAGAGGATGCTCTGCCTGCTAGAAAACAGAGAACTGCAGAGATCATTCCTCAGCCTTCAATGCTTGTTATCAACCCTGTTTCACAGCTGGAGTTTACAGCAGACTGGAACTTCCATGATTTGCCTCAACCAACTGCAAATCTACCTACGTTTGATCTGTCAGCCATAGATATATCCAATGAAGACAGGCGGTGGATAACAGGGGAGGATCCCACATTTCATGTGTTTATGTTCTATGTGCTGTGTTAATCTGGGAGGTATAATGAAAACTAGTAACTTGTTAGGAAAGCACATCAGTCTGTGCGAGTGTGAGAGACAGTTTTCCCAGAGTTTCCAGCTTGTCTGGCTGTTTTTGAAATCTAGATACACTATCTTAACTTGCAAGGTAGTCTCTATTGTAGAGGCAGCAATTCCAAGAGGTATTTAAGTGTCTCGCCACAAAATATATGTGGTGTTTAATGATGTGAAGTATGATATATGTGAAAGCAAATTGAAATCATTAATCTGCCTTCCTTTGCAATTTTGCTGTCATCTGATCAGTGGGATTGCAGTCAATTGGATCAGGGTTAAAAACAACAGATCAAAAGTGTAAATGTAAGAATGACAGATTGGTCATATAGCTCATATAAATGCTTAATTACAGCTACTTGTGTATAAAATATACCTGGCAGTATTGCCCAGTATTACTGAATCAGAGATCTCATTCTGGGAATCTAGTACATGACAGTCCTTTTGTCTTACATTCATAAAAAACAGTGCTCTCAACTCACTTCGGCTTTTTCAGTGTTTATTTTTGGATTTCCTATCTCCTTTGTTTGCTTTCAGGTTTGAAAATCTAAAAATTCATTAGGAGACAGTTCCTTTCAGTGCCTACATCTTCTTTTGCCAACATCCATTTTTTTCCTAGGGAATAAGTAAAGTGTACAATATATTTTACTCTGGGTTTGTGATGATTAAAAGCTTCTTCATAACTCCATGTCCAGAGGATAGATAGCACCTTCAACCTTTAGACTGGCTATTCTGAAATTGTTTACATATGCATCTACCAGGGCTCCTAATTATTTTCTTCAAGTAGTTTGGGGGTTTAAATTGCATTTGTTTAGTCTGCATTAACTTATTTTCTATACATGCCCTCAAAAATCATAGCACAGCGGTCATAAAGCACCAAGTTTAAATTTGGCATTTAAGTTTTAACCACTGCCTTTTGGGATTCTCTGAGTTTTAATTGCTGTAGCAGGCCTTGCGACAAGCAGGTTCTGAAACAAGAAGGAAATAGTTTGGATATTTATGTGGCTGCATTCTTTTAAAGAAAAAAAAAATAAGAGAAAACAGATGCCACAAATTATTTTCAGAACGATTCATTTGTTTTGTCTCACTGGAGAACTGAAAAGATACACTTTGAAAAAAAAGATTTCTTTCATTTTTTTAAAGGTCACAGCATAACGAGAAGATTTTGTAAGATATTATGGTCTTATTTTAGTGTCACTGCTATGCGTTCACACTGTACTACTTACAGTCATATTTCGTAACCCTCTTGACATGTAGATGTTGTGTTTAGGGACTTTTAGTGGTGGACTTGGCAGTGTTAAAGGTATTTTCCAATTTAAATGTTTCTATGATGTCTTTCCCCCCCCCGTTTCGAGGCTGTTAAGATCTGCTTTTTCTAGACCACGTTATAACTCCTGTTGAAAATTCAACACATGGTCCACAAGAGTGGGAAGCAGATGGGGCACTGTGCAGTGGGAGCCCTTAGAGATAGTGCTGGCTTTCTGACTCAGCTGTAGTTCACCTCTGCGCTTCGAGAAGGCACAGATATGGAGCTTCCGTGCTGTTATGTTTGAAACATTCCACGTAGCCAAACACCTCCATGTTTGCTCTTCCAGCTCTCGCAGGAGCCAACCCTAAGAACCTCTGCAGACAGACTGTCAGTGCCTGCAGAAGTATCACAGACAGTGTGTCTAGCCCCTTTGTAAAGGACAAGATTTGACATATCCTTTTGCATTGCCTGCTTCATTGCACAGTCCAGGTCAGGCTGCAAGGATGCTGTGCATGTGTTATGTGTATGTGTATGTGTACAATCTTAATGTTATTTGTTCATAAACAAATAGATTTTACTTACATAAAGGCATGCATTTTAAAAATTACTGTGGGTTTGTGAGGCTGTTGGATGGTTTCTTATATTAGAAATAACGAAGTGTCTGGATAATTTCTGTTCATGACAGGGGAAAGAGGAGAAGGGAGTTTGATGAGGCAAATAAGAGAGACTTTTCCTATAGTAAATGAAATAGTAACTTTGAACATGTAACATAGCAATTAAAAATGACAGACATACAAATTAAAGCACATGCCTCATAAGATCTGCTGACCTTCTTAGCTACTAAAAAAAATCGAAGTGTTCTTTGAGAAGCTGTATTTGGAAGCAGAAAGAGATGGAGAAACATATGAAGGATAATTATAGGGAAAAGAAGTGAGAAACGAATAATTGATGCCTGGTTTAGATCCTGGAATGTCACTCACTTGTGGTGTTGCAGGATTCTCTTCCATTGTACCAATAATGTTTGTGAATGCGTGTGATAAGCCAATCTGAGAGAGGTTTGGGGAGGTGTTTCTGGTGGCACAGGAAAAAGTGAGTATGAAATAGCCAACTGGGGGAAACAGTTTCTACATCTGTAAATTGTTTCCTCTGTATATAAACAAAACACGAGTCATTGAACTTTGTGGATGGCATCTGCTTGGTAATTGCATCATCAAATTTATTCAGGCATGCTATATTATATGAACCGCTGTGTTTGTTAAATTTCATTTCTAGTTCCTAATAAACTACTACTAGATAAGAATTTCTGTGTTTATATGCATTTAGAGAGCTGAAAAATCTAAGAACTGCAAGCTCATTCCATACTTACACTTGTGCACACAGATCAAAGCCCTTGATTGTCTGGATTTATCTTGCAGTCTTTGATGAAATATATCATCAAAGTGTCCAGTTTATACTACAGCTGAGTTCTGTTGGTTGGGTTTGTTTTTTTGCTTTTTTGAAGCACTATGAAGGGCTTTTCATCTTTGATCACAATGATAACTTTATGTTGTTATTATTTTATGCATATATAAAAATACATATGTATCTAATTATATGGTGTTTGAGGGGGGAAATTTGTTTATTTTCATGGATTATTTGGTTTTTTTTTTAATATATAGACCTGCAAGTGATCTTAACCAGGTAGAAAACGGACATTTTCATTACTGCATTTCATTAGAGTTGGCAAGAGAAGTGCAGATGTCTGTGAGAAGATTTGATAAGTTGGATTTGTAGGCAAAGGGAAAGAATATCCATGTGCACATGTGCTAGTAAGGGAAGATCTCACAATTCTCAGATTTTCATCTCTATAACTGTATATAAACATGCAGACACGTTTGTATTGCACATATATATATATTGAGTGCACATACAGTTAGACATGTACAAACAGCATCCCCTTGATGCTCTGCTTTCCACATTTTGTTGTTTTTCGCATTGTTGCTGTGATAGGTTTTGTCTAACTTTTTATTTAAGAACTGTCATCGGGGTTTCAGATGCTCTTCCACCCACCTCCTAGGCAACACATAAAGCTCCTCTCCTGACATACCTGCTTTACTTTCCCCACTTGACTTCGCTCTCTCTCTCTCCCCCCTTCCCTCTTCTTCCTCTCCCCTTCTCCCTTTCCCCTTCCCCCTTTCTACTTTAACATGTAGTTCCAAATTATGAAGCATCTTTCAACAGGTAACATAATGTTTAGTAGCTATGCAAGGAATATCAGCATTTTTTTCCTACTATTTCAGGATTTCTCAGTTTCAAAGGTGTCATGATTAGGATGATGGAACAATTCTGCTGTATAGGACTACATGCTGAAGCAAGGATTCGTCAGTGTTAAGCCATATGCTTTTTAAAATCAGAGACTAGAAATAGCACTTTTAGTGACAGTTATTTTTCAACACTGTCATGTTCACCTTTGATCCTGCAGCTAAGTTTTCAGTGCCTGTTTGTTTTTTTTTTTCTAGCAAAATTTATACAGTTGACAGATTAGGATATGTGAGCTTTGAAAAAAATAGTGGTTTGTCCTGTTCATGTTTAGCTGTATTCTTACTTCATTAATCAAAGCAGAGAGGAAGAAAACATGGTGGATTATTAAGAAAAGGTCTCTTCTGTGTTTTAATACTATTGAACAGTTTGTCTAGTAATTCAGATGAAGGGTATTTGATGGAATAGATGCCTTTGAAATAATACATGNTCTCCCTTTCCCCTTCCCCCTTTCTACTTTAACATGTAGTTCCAAATTATGAAGCATCTTTCAATGGGTAACATAATGTTTAGTAGCCATGCAAGGAATATCAGCATTTTTTTTCCTACTATTTCAGGATTTCTCAGTTTCAAAGGTGTCATGATTAGGATGATGGAACAATTCTGCTGTATAGGACTACATGCTGAAGCAAGAATTCCTCAGTGTTAAGCCATATGCTTTTTAAAATCAGAGACTAGAAATAGCACTTTTAGTGACAGTTATTTTTCAACACTGTCATGTTCACCTTTGATCCTGCAGCTAAGTTTTCAGTGCCTGTTTTTTTTTTTTTTCTAGCAAAATTTATACAGTTGACAGAATAGGATATGTGAGCTTTGAAAAAAATAGTGGTTTGTCCTCTTCACGTTTAACTAGCTGCATTCTTACTTCATTAATCAAAGCAGAGAGGAAGAAAACATGGTGGATTATTAAGAAAAGGTCTCTTCTGTATTTTAATATTATTAAACAGTTTGTCTAATAATTCAAATGGAGGGCATTTGACAGAACAGATGCCTTTGAAATAATACATACGTGATGTTGGATAAGATGTCATTGTTCATAAGCTCTGTAGGCATATAACTGAGTGCCACATAATCCTCTTGTGTGACATAACCTTGTGTCTGCAGTTGAAGAGGGATTCTCACGTGAAGATTTTTCACAGGGCCTTACTGCATATTCCACAGTAAGAAACTGAAGCTTGTAGGAAGTAAACCCAAACTTAATCTATTCTGTTGGCACTTAGTCTTCTTTATTCTGAATTAAATCTTACTCCTTTCCAGAATTTCTCCTATGGAGACCCCATTGCTGTAAAATGAGCAGAAGTGTTACTTCTCCTCTATGTTTACTACTCACACATTGCCTTTTCTTTTGCAGCATGCTGGTCTTAATTCCTGATGGATTTGTGATCTACCAAAGCTCTGAATTGCCTCTTACTGTCCTGTTGCTTAGGGACTGACTCTCCACCTGTAGATGTGCATTTGATTTTTGTACCTGAGTGTGCATATCCTCGTTAAACTGTGTCTAGTTTTTCTTCCACACTTTTCTCCAGATAATTCTTAATTCCAAGTCTGAATTCTCAGCCTATTTCCTACCTGTTCCACATCAATATCAAGTTTAAGTAAGGTCATTAAGCAGTCTTTCCCCCTCCATTCAAGTCATAAGGAAAGAACTGAGCAGCACAGAACCCAAAGCAGATCCAAGCAAACCCAAGTTCCTCCTTCTGTTTTCCCTGCATCGTGACAGTGCCCTTTGATTACCAGTATATCTTGGAATATGCCTTTCCAACAGTTTTGCCTCTCCCTTGCAATTATTTTGTCTAGAACAAACATTCTTTAGGTAATTTATGATAATACAACAGGAGGTAGTTTCAGAAACCTATCTGAAGATACATGGTATTTATAGCTTCTAATCTCTCCAAAACCCATAAAAGCTTATTTTTTTATTGGTCTGACAATATTTATCCTTGAAAAATTGTATTGGCTCTTGCTCATCTCTTTGTTATATTCTGTATGCTTCCAACATGTTTGTTTGATTGTGAATTGATAGGATTTATTGGCTCTTTGCAGCCACCATTTGGAACTGATAGACAAAAAGAGGTTGATCGCTCTGCTAACAGATTTTGAAGGGCAGCACTCAGAACTCTGACAGAAATCTGTGCTGACTTCTGCACACTCAAAGGTACCAGTCCAATAGAAAACAGTCTTAGCCAGATCAGACCATGTAATACTCATGTTAAAAGTGTATTTGTTTCATAGATATTACCCCATTCTTGTTTTAAAAAAAGCATATGACCTTGTCTCCCTTATTCCTGATTGAGGTAGATGCAGATCTGATCTGCAGTGTAGGAAAGCAGAAAGAAGAGGGAAGAGAAAATTCTGTCTTAAGATCATTTTTATTTAATTTCCAGAATTAAAGAATAATTATTAATAAATATGCTGTGTTCACATTGCCTGGAACTTCACGGAATACCTGGGTCCAGATGTTTTTGCTCTCTTAAATTCCTTTATTCACAAAAGGTATTTATAACTACAAAATACTATTTAATACGGAGAGTTTACAGTCATTTACCTCATGCTTTTTAGCAATTCTTCATGATGACCTTTTCTTATCTGGCTACACTTTTTTTTAATATTACTTTTATTCTGTTAATGAGAGGAACTGCTTCAGTCATTGCTTCTGTATATGCTGAGTGTAGGTTTGGCCTTTAGTCAGTTACACTAGCCGTTTTGCTAGTATTTTTTTCTCCCAATTTCCAAACGTGTAAACTCAGACTGGGATTAAAAGCGAGTGAAACTAGAATCTTTCTTGCTCCTGTGTCCACAGCTATAAAAAATGGCAAAGGTCAGCTCTGGGAACCAGTCATACAATCTATCTTTACTTGCTCCCTAACAGGATTTCCTGAGGAACTCTGCTATATCCTATTTGTCTAGGTCTACGTGGTAATATTTTGTTTTGTTTATAGCCTTAATTCCACAACAGGCACTTCACAAATTTCATCTAAAATCGTGCACATTGAGCTGGGAGAGGCAGACAAAACAATCTACAGAAATGTTAGACATGAGGTTACCTACTTCCTTCTGTAGCCTATAGACTCCTCTTTTCAGTTGGGATCTCTAATTCCAGACATTCCTTATGTCTGGGGAAGGAAAAAAAAAAGAAAAAAGCAAAATTTTGGTAAAACCTTTGTTTAAAAATATTGCTAGGAGTAGCATATTCTAGTGATGGATGGATTAGATATTTGATTAGATATTTACCCAGGAACTGGGGGCTTCACTTCCTTTCAGCCTAGGGGATTAAATCCACATTAGCCATGAGCCTCATACCTGTAACGACTGATTGCATGCCCACTTTGCTTTTCCGAAGCAGATCTATGGCAGGAATTGATTGCGGATCTGTGAAATGCGTTCTCCTAGAAAAAAAGAGAAAAAGGTGATTTACTGAGTAAGTTAATAGAGCATTTGTGATGAGTGAGGTGTGAATCCTGCTTAGTTATCCCTGCTCCCAGGACTTCACACAATTGCTAGGTTAAGAAAGAAAAAAACAAACTTAAGAAACAGCTCATGGAGTAGAGACCAGAATGTGTGATGAGAATATAGATCTCTCAACTATGACAGTATTAGAAACATTTTACAGAGCAGCAGTGGGAAGGCAGAAGAAAATAGAAACACACTATATATTCGGTTGGGGAAGAACTTCAGGGGGCACAAGTGGAACCGTCAAATGTGACAACTGAATTAACTGAATACTGTAGTGTATATAAAATGTAATGAATTTGTTTAGGAATATCTTTCTGTCTCTGTGGATAAGATAATGGATGTGCCTTATAAAACTACATACACTGTTAGCAATGTAATTAATGCACTTTCCCCAAGAGTAGGCACTTATCTTAATTAACATGAATAGTCACCTGGATGAGTGCTCTGACCTCTTCCACGAAGTCAAGAAATCCTCTAGTTCATTCCCATCAGCCAGGAGCCCTAGCCAACAGTCAGCCTCATCAAGCATGAATCCTAAATGATGATACAGTTAGGGGCTGCTCAGATGGACATTGGTCAAGGGTTGTCTGGGATTTCCAGGGTGGATCCATTACTGAGCTTTGATTGGAACAATAGGGACCAAATTGATAAATATATTGCTGGATCTGTATGGGTTTGGACTTAGTGCCTTCTGCTGTGAAGTTCCCTCAAACCTAGAATTTGAGTGGGAGCTGTCAGCATTTGCTAAGCTAGAAATTAGGACTGAAAATGTAGCGGTCAGTGTCTGAAGAGAATATTTTCAATTGTTACTTTTCAAAGTGAAATTCCAATGTGAATGTAAAAAGAAGATAATGCCTAATGCCGGTGCCTGCTAAGTAAAGTTTAGGCAGCCAGGGATGGGGTTAATCTGCAGATACATCATTTGTCATGGCTTGGAGCAAGAATGGTTAAACTGAGAAGTTTATGTTTCTTTCTTACAATTTTCCAAAGCACTTGGTGTCACAGCAATTAACATGGTCCAGCTTTTTTTCTTCTGATTGTACCTTCCAAAAACCATTTCTATGAAAGTTTTTTCTTTCTTACACCTTTGTTGAGATATTCTAAACAGATTCAGTAGCATACAATCTAACTACATTCCCTCTAGTTAGACTTAGCTGGATGTATCTCAGATTATGATCTATTCCCACTTTCCTCATTGGATAAGAGCAGGTGGCATATGATTGCTTATAAATATAGCACTTTATGTCTCATTTTTGTTTTCATAACCTTGAATGTTTTATCAACTTACTTAGCTAATAAGGCTTTATCCTTGGAAATAGTGAAGTGTGAGGAAAATAGATATATTAGATCTTCCATGCAATGAATCAAAATCAGGCACTAAGAGAATACTGTAGTCATTGGGAAAGAATTTCAGTAAATGCAGTAACTGAACATGTGAGAGAAGTTTGCCTGTGAAAATTACAGTGATTGGAAGCAGAGGAAAAAATAGCAAAATAAGACTGACATTAAAAAAAAATGTACATGGACACTATAGCAAATAAACAAGAATTTCCCTCATAGAAGAGGGAAAAAGATGGGAAACCCTTCAAATACGTTTCATGATGCTGTTGGCCAGCAGATGGTGCATAGTGGGAAGGACTTTTTACCTGTCTGTCAGCATCTCCTGTAAGTGACTGAGCTAAGCTGATCCCAAACTGCTGCATGCAGATCTGTATTATCTACGGTAATTAGGTTATTCTTAACAACTGGACCAGTACCACAGTAGTCTCATAGGTTAGGTAGGAGTGCTTCAGCAGCTGGTGGAAGAGAATCATCAAGTACATTTGTAGAATGAAAGGGATGTTTGTTCAATGATGTGGAGAAAGAACTAAGTGAAATATTTGAACTCCTCCCCCAGACAGTGACGTGGATGGTTCAGGGAAGCAGCCTCCCAAGTGAAGTGTTTTTTTCATATTTCAAACTTGCCAGAAAATATTCAAGTGAATTTAAAACTGGTGGGAAGCTGCCTGCTGGCTAGGGATAACAATGTAGATGATTTAATAGACTTTTTTTGCATCTCTAACATCTGGATTCAGGGAGTTAATCTGAGCTAGTGACATTCTGAATCTGCTGATCTGCTGCTAAACTGGGGAAACTGGGAATTCACAAAATGCACGGCTGTATGGATAACATTAGAAAGCAACATACATCAAAACTGGTAGATATTAACCAAACATGAAAATTCACTGTTTAATTTAAAATAATAAAATTATTGGACTGGGAGAGAGCTGAGGACTTAAATCATCCCATCACACATAACAGATGTCTTCTCTATTCTCATTAAGCTTTGGAAAAAAAATCGATGACATTATATGCAAATCACTTTGAGATATGACTTATCTGTATTTTGAGTGGCATTTGTTAGCTTTAATTGCAGCCCTGTTCATATGTTTCCATTCATGCTTGTGTGCACCACTTCTTAAATTAAAAAAAAACCTAGTTTTTCTGACCAGGTATCCATAATAAGTCTTAGAATACTGTGCTGAGCTTTCTTTGACATATTTACTAGAAAATTCCTGGAAGGGAATGAAACATAAACTTCATAAAACCACGGTAAAAGCAAGCAGCACAAGTATTCTCTTAAAATCCATATCCTCAGAATTTGACATTTTCTGGTATGAAAAAAAAACTGCATTACATCTTTCTGGCAGTTCTGCATCCAGCTGATGCCAAACAATACAAATCTGTGGGACATGAAAACAAAGCAGTTAGGTGATAGGGATTTAATTAATGTTGCTCCTGTATGGATTACTTGTTTTATTCTATTGAGTTCTTCTGTGTGTAATTTGCATGGATATGATTTATTTTCAGTTTTCAAGTAATGTAATAGCGTCCTTTATTTCATTTGAAGGGGTAGAGGACCACTGAAGAACACATCTGATGTAATTAATGCAGCAAAAATGATTTCAGAGTCTGGATCAAGGATGGATGTCCTAGCACGGCTGATTGCCAATCAGGTAGGTTATTTATACTGCAGCGCATTAAACTTTGTCACAGATTAATCCACCCAGAGAACCTCCAACACCTGAGAAGGTCACTTACAAAAGAGCTTGTGATGCTTTTAGATCTACCTGTCTGATTATCCTTTTCTTCTCAATTTCTGAAACAATGGATAAATAAATCCTGTCTCAATTGGATGTGTGGCTTCTCTTCTTCATACGTAACAACATGTTTGTTTATATACACTTACAAACACACATATGAACTTATATCACAAATGTATATTTATGCATATGTATTTTTACATATGAGTATATTTGTGAATTCCTTTAAGCTATGAATGTTGTAGGACGTACAAGTATCTACATACACGGACATGTATATAGTCACAGCTCCTTTAAGCCATGAGTACAACATTTTAGATGTGTAGCATAGTCTATTCCTATATCCTTGGCTAAGTTACTCAAACAACTCGAGTTGTTTCAGGTAAGTCAGTTTAGGTGTGGGAACGTAGGATTGTTGCACTGGCACAGAGCTCTGTTGAGCAGGCTAACTATTGTGGACATGTGCTAGCTCCCAGCACTGTGCTTAGTAAGGTTACTGACTTTTCTTCTTCACCTTTGAAATTATTTGTTTTCCAACCTAATCTCTATGCATGTAAACACAGAATCTGTGCTTTTGCTGCACCCAGGCGATCTTTCCAATCTCTCCCCCACAACACTGGCCATTTCTTCGGAGCACTGATGTCAAATATTTTTCCATATAAATACCTTTCTGGATAGTCAGAGTTTTGGCCTCTGCATACCTGCTGTCTTGAGGTGGATTTTTCTAGCATTTAAAAGCAATAGATATTGCCATCAAAAGCAATGAATCATAGAATCATAGAATCACCAGGTTGGAAGAGACCCATTGGATGATCGAGTCCAACCATTCCTATCAAACACTAAACCATTAAATTAATGGATTAAAACTATATTAAAACTATAAGGACTAATTTATATCCATTGGATTTTTAAAGCATCAGATAGCTCAGAAACCCAAACCAAGATGTATGTAAATCAATAAACATGCTCCTTTTCCTGGCTGAGACAACTGCATAGCAGCTTAGTAAATGAGTACACTAAGCCACTCATCACTTGCAGCCTCGTCACTATGTTTGGTTGTTTTAGGGCCTGATAATGCCAATAGAACAGTGTAGTGAAATGTCAGTGTGCAAGTACCAAATATAAAGCATTTATATTCCTAGTCCATCTAATTGCTTTTTTAGGCACCGGGTAGCACGGTTTAGTTGCTGTCTTCCACACCCTTAGATACTGTCTCTCTTTCCCTCACTTGCATTTTATATGCAACACTCGCTTTTCTACTATCTGTGAAGCAGCAACAATCTGTTAGTGTTTTCTGTTATATGTCTGTCTGAATTCTAGATAACAAGACGAAAGAATTTCTATTCTTGCTCTATACGATTGTGATCTGATCTGAGGAAAAACTAGGTGAAATTCCTTGAGTTCCCATTTTTGATTTTAAAAGATATTCTTCCAGCACCTCTTTCTTTTCAAGAGCATTGGAGATGGCTCCTTTCAAGATTTTAATTACAAATGAAAACTCAAGCCTGTAACTAGTCCCTGATCTGTTGGAAATTGATGATATCAAAGCCAAAGATGAGTAGGAGGTCATAATCTCTTGCTATTTTTAGAATAGGGAATCCAGTCTCACTGAAATTCTTCTTTCTTAAAATCCTCCTTTTTCTATATTATTGTAATATATTTCCAGACTAGAAACATAAACAAATTAGAGTAAGAGAAAAGTAACTATGACTCACTAGTGCTAATAAGTCGTGTCTACCCTCGTAGCTGCTGGAAAATGTGACAGCATTAAAATCATTGTAAACTTTTTACTGGATTCACTCAAATTATTTCCATTTGTCCTAGCTAAGAGCTTGCACATAACTGATACCTTTGAAGAACATGACCCCTGGTATTAATTCCCTGTGGCATCTTGTATGTATCTAATATACACTAGTCAGTTATAGGTGTAGTTTAGACTTAATTTCAGTAATTTAGTAATTTAGATGGACTTTAGAAGCAAACCAGCATATACAATGTTTTGGTTTTTTTTAAAAATGAACCAAAACAGCTCTTCCAGTATCTCTGGTGGATGCAACCACAATCATTGCTAGACACACGTCTCATCTTTAATCCTCGTATTGCCCAGGGAGGTGGTTGATTCACCTTCCCTGGAGGTGTTTAAGGGATGGGTGGACGAGGTGCTGAGGGGCATGGTTTAGTGTTTGATAGGAACGATTGGACCCAATGATGCGGTGGGTCTCTTCCAACCTGGTTATTCTATGATTCTATGAAAGATGTTTAACATGATCCTCTCATTCCTCAGATGGCTAGAAATCTTTTAACTTCTATAACCTTTTTTCCTCATTACAAGTCATCCTTTAACTTTTAGGACTCTTTTCCCATTTTGTTTCATTGGTTTTGGTTTGTTTTTTTAATCTCGAAAGAATTTGTAAAGGCCAATATATTCTCTTCTTAGCTGTTATTTTGCCAAATTTCCTGTGCCTTGCTCACCTGGGGTCCTGAAATAAAAGCCACCTTACATTCCTCTAGGCTACTAAATAGCTGTTCTCTGAAGTTGCTCAAAAATGAAGAATTTGGCGCCCAGATTGTAACATGAATTCTAATGAGGTTTTATTAGTGCCTTTCTCAACAGCATTAATACCTTTTGGTAGAATTTTCACTGTTGCCTTTCAGTAACATCCAAATTACATGGAAATTTTATTCCATATAAAACTGCATTCATATTATTTGCTTTAAAACTGAAAAAAGTTAGCTCTATATTTTACCAGTTTTCAACTAAATGTTACAGGTCCTTGCATTCTTCCTGTATATAATTTTCTTGACTTGTTTTCACCACTTGCTATTACGCTTCGGCTTTGATATCACTTCTGATACTCTTATTTGCTTAGACCACATTGCTTTACTGTTCATAGTTGTCCTATGACTAAACTATTACTCTGCCTTGGCAGTTACAGGGCTACAGTAATATATGATAACATTTTCAGTATTCAAAGCTGCATGCAAGGAACAAAAGCAAAAACCTTGCTGTGTTTCCTCCATCGAGTTTCACACCTGAGTAAGAACCCAAAATAAGCAATCACTGCATAATGAAGAATCATGGTAGTATTGCTTTGACCTTTTCCTGTTCATAAAACATTTTCAAATGAATTATTTTTGTTCACACGCCATGTAATTTCAGAGGTTCAAAATTGAGAACTGTGGAATTACATTGTTCATATAATTTTTCTACTAGGAGGACACCTCCCCTTTGGCCCTGAAACTGTATTTTACAGTATTTTATAATTCGTCAGTCACAACAGTACATCTCTAATACGTTGTTATAATACATTTTTATAAATCCCTTCCTGTGTCTGAAGAAAAGGGACAGAGTTTTGGCAGAACTAGCAGAATTCAGTTACATTTCAGTCTATTTGCACAGAACTGTAAGGTGACTCAGAGTTAACAACTGTGAAAATAATCACAATACAGCATCAACATAAACCTAGGCAAATTAATCACAAGTACATCTATAATAAATTTAATTTAAAATAAGATTGTTCCAAATTCATTGTTAAATTTGTGGCCTGAAAGTCCTAAGGCACTTCGTATATCCCGAGTTTAATGGAATGTGTTGTTGATTAAGATCTTTATTAAAAGCCTCCTCAGTATTCCAGTTTTTTTTTTCAATCGGAAGTGCTGGTCTTTTATGATTCCATTAAGAAAGATGGTCAGACTCTATGAGGTGTGATTTAAAATGCTATTTGTCAGAGGTAATTCTGTAAGGAAAGAGTAGTGTAGGTAATCTTGCATCCTTTTCAATGGTAGGAACCCTTGGTGCTGGAGCATCCAACTGGCCTCCGATCTGCACACGTTAAGCTGGACAAGTTCTGTCCATAGAAGAGATTCTCCCATTTTGGTCATTTGAACTATTACAGGATTTTTCTAATAAAAAACATATATCCACTGTCAAATAGGATATTAATATGAAAACTTTGTGAGTCTCTAACTTCTCCATGTACATTTCTCTCTTGATCAGGATCAATACATCAATGCAATAAAATAACTACTTTTAAATTCTGGAAGTATAGGCATCAATATGAAACATCTCTTTCTACAGAACCAGATAGACTCCTGAGTTTAAAGATGATTTCATGTACTTTAAAAAAGTTTTCCTGAAAGAAAAATGAAAAAGTTATCCTTTAGAATTATTACCTGATAAATATAATCGAACCAGGGATGCCAAAAAGGTCATCTGAGTACAGGTTTATTTTACTTAAAAGCTTACAATTAACTAGTTGCAATAAATTATACATTTATATTTATAGTCACATGTTTGTGCATGATTATACCCGGTATTAATCAGCATGTAGACAGATTCATATTTTAAAGAAAAGCTACTGACTTCAATAGAAAAGAAATTAAATCAAAGTAAAGCAAGAACAGTATTGTTCACAGTCAGAATTTCCTGCAGGATTTTTTTGTCTTGATCTTTTGTGCCACTGCTGTGCCACTGGCCTTTCAACTTGAGTTGTGAATGTTGATTTCATTCAACTTGGATTTTGAATGTTGGGTTCTTTGGGGTTTTCAATCACTGCATAATTTATCAAATCACTTTGAGGTTTCTCTGGGTATTATTTTTATTTGGTAAAACACCACTGCATTATTGGGATGCAAGTCAGTTCTGATCCTGTTCTTGCAGAAAAGTCTTGTTAACACCCAACTACCTTCTGTATGTAGGAGAAAGAACTTCTCATAATGTCTAGCTAAGAACTTGAGATATTAAACTGGTAACCATCAATTACCCGTGGTACGCTTAACTCAGAATTTATTAATTGTCCTTCTGTTGTAGCCTTGTGTTTGGTTTCACTAGTAAGCAAGTGTTGCTTATGCCAGATGCTTCTGAGCAATATGTAGAGGATTCCTTATGGAATATGCTCTCAATGGAGTACATAGCCTTCTAACATCTGTTTTTATTTGATTTGAATATGCTATAAACTATGAGGCTTTTATATTTTTGTTAGTACTTTATCCTTCTTAAAGCCGTGTAAAATGTTACCTTTGCCACTGTAAATGCCTTCTCTTTGTATTGTGTTTATTCTTGCTTTGGTCATATCATCTTGTAATGTTTTATGGGTAAAGTACATAAAAATGAGCGTAACTGGTCAGACTGCAGGTTCATTTAGGCCAATATCCTGTTGCTGACAATAGTTAATAGTGAATATATCCAGGACTTGGGGAGATAATGACGTGTATTTCATGACAGTTTCACAATTTGGTCTCCCAGTCTTCAGCAGCCATTCAAGAATTTACTTAATCAAAAATTTTTTTTTATACACTTAAGACATTATAGAGCCATTAATATTTTTTCATTATTTTGTCCGAGAATTTTTTTAACCCACATAAGCTTTTACTGTAAACATCCTGCAACAAAGATTTCTTCAACTTAACAACATAGTATTAAGAACTATTTCCTTTTGGTTTTGAACTCATGCTAGTTACTTTTAATGAACTTTTGATCTTATTGGAGGAAAGAATACCTGTACTCATGGAAATCTTTATTGTTCTTTGCCTGTTTTCTTACGTGCTTTGCAATGTGCAAGAGAAGGGAAGGATGCACCGTACCTACCCAGGGTAGTAAAGCTGTAGATAGACCACAGGGCTGTACGCTTGCGTAATCATGTTTGAGAAGTCTTTTCCTTTGCCCTTTCTGAATGCTACTGAGCACTCAACCTGTGTTTTCAAAAATCTATTTTAACCTTCGTGTCTTCTTCTTCAGTGACAATTTCCTAGTCTTTGATGCATGTCATCTTTAGCATTTCTAAGATGTTATGCTTTTTTTCTCTAATGGTATGCGAGGAAGATAGTCATTGTGACTGGCCTGCTAATTGTATTGTATTAAAGAATTCCATATACTAAGATTATAATATTCTTGTCTCTAAATGTATATAATTAGCATTGCTATCCATTATATTGACACCCTGTCTCTCAATCTTGTGACTTTTCCAGTGAAAACTGGGGAAAACCAAAACCACGGTGTATTTAAGAAGAGGAAAATTAAAAATTGAGGAGTAAGCATCTAGTTCCAGGAAATACACTCTGACTTGATAGAATTATTTCTTATACTTAAAGGGTTTACAGTTGCATTTGATTGTAAGGACAAATTTTTATCAATCAAAATTAAATAAACAATGAGCATTCCAGTTTTCTAAACAGTCATTTAAATAATGTTAAAAACTGATTTGCACAGCTCTTAAAGCAGTGTTGAGTAAGGAAGAAATATGATTTGTATGGTTCATGTAAGATGTGTAATATGCTAATACTTTGAAAACATCACATGTGAGAAAGAGAGGGAGAAACCCTTCTAAAAATGACATCATAGTGCAGAAATCATTTTAGTAATAGATGGCACAGAACATGAGATAAAGGCTGACATTTAATTAACATTAATTAATTTTAACTTCTTCACTTTTCTTTCTTTATTATTCTTTGCTAGTTTTTCCAAAGTCTACAATATGAACTTGTTTTCTTAACCAATCCTTTCTATTCTGTTGCATAGACATGAAGAATAGAATCATTGCATCCCCCATTTCAAACAAGTACCAAATTTCTTCAGCAAACCTAGCAATTTCAGGAAATATTTCATTAATTCAGTAGAACTGGTGTTTCTTCCGACCTCTAGTGGGTTTTCACTTTCAATCACATTGACCACAAATCCATAAGAGCAAAGGTTTATTAACTGTACAAAACACAGATTGTTTTAGTCACTGCAGTTGGTGGGAACATAGCTTTTCTTCATATACAAAGCTGAATACAAATTTTATTTCAAAAGAAATGACCATATTTATAATATGAGTACAGCATACAGGCTAAATACATGTCTCTGGAAAACTGTAGGGATCTATTTCTTATTCATTGTGCTCACTCTTTAGAGCTGTGGTAGCTCAATAGGGACTCACCATTCACCTTAAGATCCCTTTATTCTGTCAGAGCAATGAAAAACAGCTTTAAACTAAATGTGTACCATGCCTTAGGTGTCTAGCCTGGTACTCACAGAGCAATATTTCCCCTCCAAGTATGCCAAGTATTTTGGGAACTCACAGAAGTAAGGGTAGAAAGATGCTATTTTTTATTAAAATACTGTGTTTTTAAAAGCATTGAAATTGGAACATTTGCTACAAGACATTCTTATTTTTCTGTTTCCCCTGATACAGAAGGCCTGTGGAGCAAGTTGAATAAACGCTGGATGGAGCACAAAACCCATAGATTGTACTATAAGATAAAGTATAATTTCATATAAATGTTAACTTTGTTCTGCATTTATATTTACATTTGCTCACGTGATAACAACTTTTAATGAGGTATCCTCTTGAAAATGAAATCAAAACCTCTTAGGAACTGAAAGGAAAGTAATTATTCTATAAATAAAGAATTTGGTTAGAAATATTGCTAAAGCAAGCCCCGCAGTGTTAAGTAAAAACTGAATATGGATAAGCTTAGGATTATTCTGAGGTTCTCAATTTACTTTTTAAAAAGCTTTACAAGATGAATGAAACAAGCAAGCAGATACAGCTGCAGTGACAAGAAAGGCTACACTCGCATGCAATTTGAATACTCCTCAGTGAAGTATTAACCTGATGTCTGAGACAAGTTGCTGAAATTCTTTCTTATCTGTTCGTTTCTTAATCAGTGTCCAGACCAATCATGCAAGCAAGATTTGTTGGCTTACCTAGAACAGATCAAGCTGTACTCCCATCAACTCAAAATCTGCAGTCAAGTTAAAGCAGAGATCCAGAACCTTGGTGGAGAGCTCATCATGTCTGCCGTAAGTAGAACAATGGTATAAATTACTCTTGTTAATCAAAATACTTGATAAATTGGAGTTGTGCTTTCCTGTGCTTGTGAGATATTAATTTTTTTTCACTTAAATTCTCAAAACATATTATTCTTCACTGTTATTCTGGAGTAATTTGGCTTCAAGAACTGTAACTAATTTTAAGATAGCAGTTCATTTATTTACATACAAAGCATGCACGTATGTGTGTTTATGTATGAAAAAGAAATATTTAACAAATGTACTGTGAGTTCAGAAGGAAGAGATGAAGGACATTCTACATCTCTACAGAAATAAGGAAAATCAAGAGCAAGGTGACTTTATTCTTGAGTAGATTTCTTGTTTTTTCATTCATTTTAAGAATCATTAGCCCCAATACAGCTATGTATCATTAGTCACGGAATAGATACTGTTTGTGATTTTTGTGGAATTTTTATGCACTTGTCCTTAGCACAAACCGGATCACAGGCGTTCATATAATGCCTTCACCTTCACATATTCTTTTATTATGTGTTATTGCCTGTAGCACAGGGGATTATGATTTGAAGAAATAAAATCTGCTAAATGGTACCGAAGCCAGGTAACAAAAGCTTAACAACCCACTTCTTACTGTTTAAATACTGTCTTCTTTATAGTAAATTCACATTCATACAGTCTGGAATATATCAGTAAAGCTATTAGTACATTTTATGTGGTTTATAAACTAATCAGATATGAACCCTCTACTGCTGATGTGAAGATTCGAAACACGGATTTTTGTAGGATATTTTTGTTCGCTATTCAAATGATAATTCAGAGACTGTATTTAAAAATCTGGAGCCAAGAGATAAGTACTTTTGAATAGAATGTATATTTACCGAAGCAAATCCTTGGTTTTGCTTGGGTTGTAAATTAGTCAGGTGCATCTTCATTATCCATTTCTGCTTTCTTTTTAGAAGTGGTTCCACGAGCAGTGTAGATTAATTAAACTGGATTTCATTGTTTCATGACCTTTGTGCATGTGTCCTCTACTATCACTGTTCTTAACTTCCCTGTGCTGTAATCTACCTCCAATTGTCCCACGCAGCAGAAATCCATGTAATCCTCTCTGCTTTGAGGCTTTGTTTCACCGCTTCATTCTTCCACTCACCTGCACATAAACTGTTCACATCTTTGGATACTAGTGCTTTTTACCTAAACTTCTGTGCTTCTAACATGCTCCCACAG
>WAAB01015112.1:20282-34464 GCA_013389865.1 Piaya cayana | reverse complement strand
CATTCTGCGATTTGATGATTCTGTATTTCCCACAATTTCTGACCCCCATGGGCATGGTTGTGGGATTTTTGTGTCTCCTGGCAGAGACAAAAGAGAAGGATTTGGGCTTAAAAAGTCATTGCTCTCTGCAACTACCTGAGAGGAGGTTGTGGAGAGGAGGGAGCTGGGCTCTTCTGCCAAGGGCCAGGGGACAGGACGAGAGGGAATGGCCTCAAGCTCCACCAGGGGAGGGTCAGGCTCAACATAAGTTAAAAATTCTTCATTGAAAGGGTGATTGGGCAGTGTCAGAGGCTGCCCAGGGAGGGGGTTGATTCCCCTTCCCTGGAGGGGTTTAGGGGCCGGGTGGACGAGGTGCTGAGGGACATTTCTAGTCTTCATTTCTAGATGGAAACATAAAGACTCGACTGGCACTTCCTTGCACCGTGGAAATAAAAAACCATTAAGGGTCAGCGCGGATAATGAAAGGACAAATTGGCATCTTGTCTTTAATTCGAACAGACGTCAATTGAGCTCAAGAGTCAAATTAATTTGGCTTTCGTAACGGCTCCTGCGTGATGCTCACGCAAGCAGCGCTTTGTGCAGCCNTCCCCAGCTTTTCCGGAGCCCTTTCCAGTGCTGCAAAATGCTCTGAGATCTCCCCAGAGCCTCCTTGTCTTTGCTGAGTTCTTTTTCTCATCTGAAAGGAAAAGGAGGGCTGAATGATTTGGGGTTTTTTTATTATTATTTTCTGGGTTCAGGGGCAGCAGCAGTCGGGGTGCATCCATGGCCGGGATGCATAGAATCATGGAATCATTGGGATTGGAAAGGACCTTAAACTCATCCAGATCATCACCCCCCTGTGCCTAATAAACCAATATCAGAGCAAAAAGACTCTTGGTGTGTTCCTCTCTTTGCATGCACTGAACTTCTCCCTGGTTCCCAACCATTTTATTGGCTTATTATTTTTGTTTTCCCACTAAATCATCAGCCAAATCATCTCCCTGGCCCCGCTTGCCAGGATCGCTCTTCCTCGCAGCTCACATGAGAGCGACTCCGTGAAGCAGGTCCCAGCAGGATAGAAGTTGTTGTCTCCCAGCCCCACGTTTCCTGACGAGGAGCCATAAACCTCCCAGAAAAAAAAAAAAACACAAGCAGGCAGCAATTAGCGGTCAGCAGCCGAGCGGGCGGCCAGCGGGAGCCGATCCTCGGAGACGGAGACCCCAGGATCATCCTGCCTCCCATGGATGGCCCCGTGTCCCCTTCCCACCGCTGCCACACGCCCCAGCATGCTGATCTCTGTGGGATGTGACCCCCCAACCTGAGCTTGGGTTTTTTTTTCCATTCTATCTTTGGCACGCTGAGCAGATTTCCCTCTGGTTTAGGAGATTAGGCAACCGGTCCCAAAATTCCAGCGCGAGCAACCAGGTCACGACTATCCGGACAAATAAAGTGCAGGGACCGACTGCTCTTCCCAAGGTTTTGGCTCCCGTACAAGCCAAGTTCTGAGATGCAGCGATGTGAATAAACCCTGAAATTGTCTTTGCTGCTGCTGCTGCAGGGAAATAACTGGATAGAGAGCCATAGATCCATGGGATGGTTTGGGTTGGAAGGGACCTCAGAGCCCATCCAGTCCCACCGCTGTCACGGGCAGGGACACCTCCCGCTGGATCAGGGGCTCCAAGCCCCATCCAACCGGGGAGGGAGTGACTGTCACCTCGGAGCAGCTGGAGGGATCCTCCCAAATCCGGACACCAGCAGGGTTGGTGGCTTAATCGCATGAGTTGTGCGACAGCGTGAGGAGCATCCCCTGCACGCGAGACAGATCTCATCCCTGCCCCACAAAACTGTAGAATCATTGAGGTTGGAAAAGACCTCGACGCTCACCCAGTCCAATGATCAGCCCAGCCCCACCGTACCTGCTAAATCATGTCCCCAAGTGCCACATCAAAATGCTTTTTGAGCCTTTCCTGGGGTGGAGACTCCACCACCGCCCTGGGCAGCCTCTGCCAGGGCTTCACCACTCTGTTAGTGAAGAATTTTTTTGCCCTGATATCCCATCTAAACCTCCCCTGGGTGCAACTTGAGGCCGTTTCATCTCATCGCTCGTGACTTGTGAGAAGAGCCCAGCACCCACCTCCCCACAACCTCCTTCCAGGAGCTGCGGGGAGCAATGAGGAGCTCCCCTCAGCCTCCTCCAGACTAAATCCTCGCCCCACCAGCCTCCCCCAGCCGCCGGGCGCTGCCAGAAAGCCGCTGTCGGGGCTTGAGCAATAGCAGCCCGAGCCTGACATCTGCCCACACACACACACACATCTCGGAGGCCAGTAAACTTCCTGTGGATATTGGCCGCCTGACAGACGTGACATAAATTCTGCCTTTTATTTTAGGGCCATTATTTTGTTCTGGTGTATTTTGATAACAGGTAGGAGCTTGGCCTGCCTCGCCCCGGCTTTGGGACATGCAGGTTTTAGAGAGGAGGTCAGAGGAGGGGGGGTTTCTATAGCTTGGGGTGGGGGCTGGTTGCAGAAATTAGGCAAAAATCGATAAAAGACAGTTTATATTCATGATTTTTTAGGAAACGGCAGGCGCATGAGTCCCCTCTCTGCCTCCTTTCTCCCTGCATCCCTGATGCTTCATCCCACCGATGACTCCAGGTGAGCTCCTCCAGGAGCCTCATCTCCCTCCTTACCCTCTCCCTGCATCCCCGATGCTTCATCCCACCGATAGAATCACCAGGTTGGAAGAGACCCACCGGATCATCGAGTCCAACCGTTCCCACCAATCCCTAAATATCCCAAGGAAGATCCTCCAGGAGCCAGATCTCCCCTCCTTTCCTCACCCCCCATCCCCAGCGCTTCATTCGATGCTCCAGACAAGCCCCCCCAGAAGCCAGATCTCCCCCGAGGTGCATCTTCAGCACAAACCCACACAGGATTCAGCAGGTTCCTTTGAGAGACATTTATTATTTAAATACTACAGTCTTTTTTTTTTTTTTTTTACATCACCTCAACCACTGAACGGCAGGAAAGCTCCAAATCTCAGCAGCTTTGAGCTGCGGCTCTCAAATGGACGAGATGCCCCGCTCGCAGCAGCACAATCACAGAACCCCTAGGTTGGAAGGGACCCACTGGATCATCGAGTCCACCCAATTCGATGACACCGTGTTTGTTGGATGCTGCGCGACCAGGAGCCGCGAGCCCCAGCAGCAAGGACCTCAAGGCAGATCCACCTCATCCACAGGGTTGGATGGTCCTTCCCACCGTGGGGACCAGCCCAGAGCCCCAAAGAACAACAGGCACAACCCACAAAACACAACAGGGGCGACCAAGAATGCCCCGTGGGGCAGGACTGATGACCTGGATGTTTCTGCAATGGGGGAATTGGGGGGGTTTTGAGGTTATTTTTGTTTTCAATTCAAACCTCTGGAGAAGTGATACCCCTGAGAAGGTTTGTCACAGGCTGGTGGGAGGACGCTTTGCTCAGGAGGGGCCACCCAGCTCCGCTGCCCTCACAGCTCTGCTCCCCAACAAGTTTGGGGATGACACTAAGCTGGGTGGGAGTGTGGATCTGCTGGAGGGTCGGGCGGCTCCAAAGGGATCTGAACAGGCTGGATCCATGGGCTGAGACCAACGGGATGAGGGTTAACGAGGCCAAATGGCGGGTCCTGCCCTTGGGACACAAGAACCCTGAGCAGCTCCAGACTAGGAGAAGCCTGGCTGGAAAGTGCCTGGAGGAGAAGGACCTGGGGGGGTTGGTGACAGGGACTGAGCATGAGGCAGCAGTGGCCCAGGTGGCCAANGACAGGGGACAGGACGAGAGGGAATGGCCTCAAGCTCCACCAGGGGAGGGTCACGATGGACATTAGGAAAAAAATCTTCCCATAAAGGGTGATTGGGCAGTGTCAGAGGCTGCCCAGGGAGGGGGTTGATTCACCTTCCCTGGAGGGGTTTAAGGTGCGGGTGCACGAGGTGCTGAGGGACATGGGTTAGTGATTGATGGGAATGGTTGGACTAGATGATCCTATGCGTCTCTTCCAACCTGGTTGTTCTATGATTCTATGATTGTCCTCGCAGCCGCTGTGTTACCACAACCCTCCCTGTTCCTCACCCCACCCCAAACCTCCTGCAGCATCGAAGAACACAGCCAGGAGGAAGAAGCACCTCTAAGGGTGACGGTGACATCCAGGTACTCATCAGCCCCTCCAATCCCATCCCCCTGTGCCCTGGGAGAGGCGCAGTGAGGGGCTTCCCAGACATGCGGTGACACCCAGCAAGGTCACCCACACCTGGCCTGCCCTGCAGGAGATGCATGTCTTCACGGGGCCGTAAGGCAGAGAGAGCTTCATGAACACCTTCCAGGGCTGATGTCTCCTGGCACAGCCGGCGCCTCTACGGCCCGCAGGGGTCTAGTTGTGCGGCCAGTTTCGTCTTGGCCGGGGACGGAGTCCGTCTGTCCTGGCTCCCCGGGGTCACCTGGCAGCACAGCACCGAGCGCATGAACCGCAGGACCGGCGGCCGCAGGATGGCGAAGACCCAGGGGTCGACGATGGAGTTGATGGAGAGGAACCGCAGGGCGAGGAGGTCCCAGTCGTGCTTGTCCTCTTGCTCGCTGAACTTGTTCACGTAGGCGCGGATCTGCAAAACACCGGGAGAAACGAGGTCAGGTCTGGGCTTCCAGCAGCTGCCTGGGGGGGATCTGGGCTGTCGCAGCACAGTTTTTGCCTCCACCGGTTGGATGGTTGGACTCGATGACCCGATGGGTCTCTTCCAACCTGGTGATTCGATGATTCAACGATTCTAAATGAACTTCTTGCTAATGAAATCCAGGTCTGGACGCCGCTCTCAGCACGCAACGAGGCTTCGTTGAGCCCTAACGCAATTAAGGCCGCGGCTGCCTAAGGAAGCGATGGATCTCAGCTTGGAAGCGGCGCGGGATGGATGAGCGGGGCAAGGCGGAGAGGACGAGGGGCGCTGAACCCCTCCTGTCGGAGGAAGCTGCAGCAGTGCCGACTCATAGCAGCTGACGGGGCTTCCTGGAAGGGTGACTCAGCACTCCTTACTCATTTGGATCAAGCTGCCGTCTCCTCGCTTCGGGGTTGAGGGGATGCTCGGATGGGAGTGGGAGATTGAGGCACGGGGGATGCAGCATCCCTCCCATAACTGGGATCATCACACCACTCATGGGTGGTGTGACGGGTGGGATGAAGCGGCTAGGGAGCAGCCGATATCCCTGTTTTCCAAGATCCCAATGCTTCCAAGGGCTTGGAGCTGTTTTGGGGGGAAGGATTTTGGGGTGCCGCACGCTTGGGTTCACCTGCCCCGGGCTGCTCCTCGGAGCGTGGCCGCTGCGGGCGGCCCCAGCCAGAAGGAGAAACTGTCCCACCGAGGAGGCAGCTTGGTTGGAGGCAGCTCGGTTTGAGACGCTGCCAAAAGGGCAGCCCGAGCCCAGAAGCCACGAGGGAGCCGGGTGGTGGGAAAAGAAGCAGCTGGCTGGGCTTCTGGATAAGGACTCTTTATCTGCTACCGCAGCACCCGTGGGATCCCCAGCAGCGGCGTTTCCCACCCCATCCACTCCGGGCAAACCCGCAGGTTTTTTTTTCAGGACATGGGAAGAGCCTCGCACCACGCGTGGGCCCATTGACGGGAGCTGAAGTGTCTCTCAGGGTGCTGAGTGTGGCTCTTGGGACGCTCCTGAGGGCCTGGCCAGGACTGCTCTGTCTTTTCTCTGTTTTAAAAGCCAGGCAGCCCGGCTCAGCGACAGCCTGAGCTTATTTTCTTTTCTCTTGGGTTAAAAAAAAGGGAATTCAAAGTGAAGGTAGCATCTACTCAACTCCACGAGCAGAAAATTAGCTCTGACTGTGCTCCCAGCCCTGCTGGGGCTCCATTCTAATGGGAACAAGGCGACCACGGGCAGCGGTGGCTTGTGTCAGGTGCCCAGGTGGCTCCAGGTGCCCTGGAGTCCCTGCTGGTGGGTGGCTGGGATGGATGAAGAGCAGGGATGGATGAAGAGCAGGGATGGATGAAGAGCAGGGATGCTGTGGCCTAGGGGGTCAGATCTCCGTTCCCAGCGATCACCCATCTCCATGCCCCCTGTGTCCCAGTGTCGCTGTGTCTAACGGTGAGGGAGGTGCTGGCTGCATCTCCAGCTCCATCCTTCCCTCCTGCCACAGAAACGTGGGGTAAATCAATCACAGAATCACCAGGTTGGAAAAGACCCTCGGGATCATCGAGTCCAACCGTTCCCATCAACCATTAAACCATCAGCACCTCATTTCCAACCTGGTGATTCTGTGATTCTGTGTGATTCATCCACACGTCTTCTAAACCCCTCCAGGGGTGGGGACTCCACCACCTCCCTGGACAGCCTGAGACCAGCCCCGTGGCGACTCCTTCATCCCCAACCTTCAGGTGTTTAATTTCTTGCTCTGCCACCCCTCAAAATCCATCGTGAGTGGCCGGCACCTGCCAAGTGAGGTCCAGGGGATCCCTACTCCGGATCCTTGCCGGACCACGCTGCCTGGAGCCTCTGCGGGATGGGAGAGCATCCCTGCTCCTGCCACCCTGTCCTCCCGCGGCCGTTTGGGATGCGGAGGGACATTCTCCCATTGAGAAACCGAGTTTGAGGTAGACCCAGGGCTTCCTGAGCTTCAGGAGGAGCTAGGATTTGATCTCAGCCTTTCAGGTTAGAGCAGTGGAGTAAGAGGAGGGAGAGAAACGCGGGGTGGGGGGGGGTTGAGGAGAGGTGACCACACTCACCGTGAAGGGCAAGGAGCAGATGACGAAGATGATGGTCATGAAGGAGAGGAGGAGGAGGTGGTCGACCTCCTCGGCCATGGAGAACCTGCGGCGGCCGCAGGGCTGCTCGAGGGTGGCCGGCCGGCGCGTCTTCATCCCGCGGCGACGCATGCGGGCCAGGTTGGCCATGACACTGAGGTTGCAGAGCAGCACGGCCACGATGAGGAAGAGGAGGAGGGTGGCGTAGAGCAGCGAGAAGGTGACGTCCGAGCCGGTCGCGGCCGCCGGGTCCGAGCCGCCGGGCTGGGGGTGGTCCAGGCGCATCTGGATGAAGCACCACGTGCCGGGGCAGTACTGGACGTAGCGCCCGAAGCCCAGCAGCGGCAGCGAGCAGAGGGACGCGGAGAAGACGTAGACGGCCGGCAGGGCCACCAAGCCCGCCCGGGGGCCGAGGAAGCGCTCGTAGAAGTAGGGCTGCCCCAGCGCCAGGCAGCGCTCCAGGGCCATGGCGAAGAGGATGAGCATGGTGGCGAGGCCGAAGAAGCTCATGGCGAAGCCGAAGTAGGCGCAGATGTGGCCCCCGCGGGCCAGCGCCGTCAAGGTGCGGTTGCGGTGGTAGGAGGCCAGGACGAAGGGGCTGACCGAGCAGGTGCCCAGCAGGTCGGTGACCACCAGGGCCAGGACCAGCACGTGGAAGAGGGTCAGCGGGTGCCAGCGGGGACCCCGGCGGCAGCGCAGGAGCAAGCCCAGGGCCAGCAGGTTGCCCAGCAGCCCCGCCGAGAACATCAAGGCGCTGACCAGGGGCCGAGCCCCCGGAGGCAGAGACTCCCCCGGCCCGCACGGGACCCGCAGCGACGCGTTCAGCAGCAGCATCATCAGCCCCGCACCGGCCGCTCCATCCTCCTCCTCCTCCTCCTCCTCCTCCTCCTCCCGGTCCGACTCTGACTGCGGCCCCGGCCCCGCCCGCAGCGCCGCCCACAGCATCACGCCCCGACCGGCACCGGGAGGGACCGGGAGGGACCGGGGGCACCGAGCGGGGGAGACACGGGGAGGGACCGGAGCCCCCCCCCCGGGTACCGGGGATGCTGCGGGGATAACGGGAATGGAGACGTCGGGGGTCCCGGTACTGGAGATGCTCTGGGGATAACGGGAACGGAGAGTTGGGGTCCCTGTNGGGGATGCTGTGGGGATAACGGGAATGGAGAGTTCTGGGGTATCAGGGATGCTGTGGGGATAACAGGCATGGAGGGTTTGGGGTCCCGGTACTGGGGATGCTGTGGGGATAACGGGAACGGAGAGTTTTTGGGGTCCCGGTACTGGGGATGCTGTGGGGATCACGGGAACGGAGAGTTTTTGGGGTCCCGGTACTGGGGATGCTGTGGGTATCACGGGCAGGGGTGGTACTGGTTCCGGTCTCGGAGCCCCTCTCAAGGCCAGTCCCAGGGTCGGTATGGGAGTCCCAGTACCAGACTGGGCATCCCGGTGCAGGTCCAAGAGGCTTATGGCCAATCCTGGTGTCGATCTGGGAGTCCTGGTTCCAGGGATGTCATGGGAGACACAAGCCCGGATAGTCCTGGTGTCAGTCCGGTTGTCCCAGTACCGGTCCGAGAGCCCTTCTCATACCCAGTCCCAGTACCAGACTGGGAGCCCCAGTGCCAGTCCAAGAGCCCTTCTCACAGCCAGTCCTGGTGCTGGTCCATGAGCTCCAAGCCATGGTCTGAGAGTCCCAGTACCAGACTGGAGGTCCCAGCGCTGTGGTGGCAAGTCCCAGTGCCCAGCTGGGAGTCCCAGTGCCAGGTCAGGAGCCCCAGGGCACAGTCAGCCCCAGGGCTGGTCTGATTGTCCCAGTATGAACTGGGAGCCCCAGTGCCAGGTCAGCCCCAGGGATCACTGGGAGGCACAGCAAGGCCTGGTGCTGATCCAGGACTCCAGTGCTGGTCTGGGAACATCAAGTTCACCTTGAGCCCTGGTGCTGGTGTCACTCTGGGAGCCCTGGGCCACCAGAAGCTGGTCCAAGGACCACAATGTGTGACGAACCCTGGTGCCATCTCTGCTGATCTGGCGCTGGGGGGGCTGCCAGGGGGCTGCAGCTGAGCCTGGAATGTGCTGGTAGATCCTCAGTGGCTCCAGAGGTGCCTGGAGCCCCCCTGCCCCACAACCAGCCCCGTGCCATGTCCCCATCGTCCCTCACTCCCATATATCAACACCAAGTCCCCTGCAGTTGGTGTCTGGTCAGGAGTGGGGTTGGGGGTCACCATAGAATCATAGAATCACCAGGTTGGAAGAGACACATCGGATCATCGAGTCCAACCATTCCTACCAAACACTAAACCACGTCCCTCAGGACCTCGTCTACTCGTGCCTTAAAGAGTCAACCCTTCTTAGAATCATAAAATGCTTTGGGTTGGAAATGCTTTGGGACGTTTACAGGTCATCTAGTGCGTCGTCCCTCGTGCCCCAAACACCGGCTCCGGGAAAGCTCCTTCTGCTTGGAAGAGGCTCAGCAGTTTTCACGGGAAGCTCTCGTGTGGCGTAGTGTTTCCCCNAGGGATGTCATGGGAGACACAAGCACAGATAGTCCTGGCATCAGTCCGGTTGTCCCAGTACCAGTCCGAGAGCCCTTCTCATGCCCAGTCCCAGTGCCAGACTGGGAGCTCCAGTACCAGTCCAAGAANTCCACCCGGCCCTTAAACCCCTCCAGGGAAGGTGAATCAACCCCCTCCGGTTCAGCCGGGGTCAGGCACTGCACCCCTTTATCCATCAGCTATCGGAAAACCATCCTCCCAAAGCTCTCTGGTCCCCCAAACCCTGCTGAAAGGGTGGAACGCTGGTCACCTCCAGCGTGGACACAGCAGGTTTCCTACCACAAAGACGTCTGGGGCTGTTGTTTTATAAATCTTTGCTTTTGTAACAGGAACTCGGTAAAGGAAACACGGTGTGCAGCAAACTCCAGGGCTGGGTGAGCTGCGGTTTGTGACAGCGCCTCCGTTTCCGACGAGCGGCTCCTAGTCCCCCCTTTGGTTTCTTCCGTCACGCAGCTCGGAGGCTTCTTCAGCGCCTCGGAGAGGATGTGCAGTCGGGCTGCTGGTGGCACCCACAGCCCCAGATTTCTCCGTTCCCGTGACCAAATCCACGTGCGTGATAGGATCATGGAACGGGTTGGGTTGGAAGGACCCCAAAGCCCATTCAATCCTTCCTGCCATGGGGACACCTCCCACTGGATCAGCGGCTCCACGCCCCATCCAACCTGGCCTTGAACCCCTCCAGGGATGGGGCAGCCAACCCTGCTCATCTTCAGTTTTCTGTGGCGTCCACAAAAACCACGTTAAAAAAATTAGAGCCGAGGCCAAACCCTGCACCGATCCATCCAAATGGCTTTTCCAAGCAGAAGACACCCAATAGGATGGTTTCTCCAAGGCTTTTCCCAGCCTCTTTTCTCCTTTCTGATGTTTTGAGTCACGGCTCAGGAAGGGGTTTTGGCACCTTCTGGAAGTGCATTTTCCCGGCGGCTAATGGAGCCTTAAACACCCATTTGGGGCTTCAGGCTTCTCAGCCGGCAGTTGCCTCTGATGGGATATTTTTTGCATTAATAAGAAAATTGCTGGGCTTTTTGTGTTTTCTCCCTCTTCCGAGCTCAAACCCAGGAACACGCCACTTGGTACAATCAGTTTCTTGGGAAGTGGGTTTTTATCCTTCCTTCTGCTTCCGTGTTTGTCTGGGGTGCCTCTAACAAGCTCCATGTCTCCTCCCAGGGGTCGATGGCCTCGCTTCCCCTAAGAGATTTCCAGGGTTGGGTCATTTGGATAAAAAATAACTATGGGCATGTAGAAAACCTGCATGAATTTTATTCAAACCCGGCAGCTTCGGGGTCTCGACCTCTGGAATCTGCTGCCTATAGTTGAGGGGAGTGTTGGGGTCCTGCTCCATCCCAGGAGTGACGCGCCTGGACCACATGGGTGGATTTCATAGAATCATAGAATCATAGAATCACCAGGTTGGAAGAGACCCACCGGATCATCGAGTCCCTTTTAAACCAGAAATCCCCATCTGGTTTGCGTTCAGCAAACTCAGAAGTTGTTTTTTTCACGCGAAGCTTTTCCAGTTCATCCCTTAGCTCACGCACCGGTGCCGCCAGCAGCCTCGCTCCCCGACCTTGGAACGGCGAGCGCTGAGCCCCAGCAGGGCCGGGTCGGGGTGTCTCGGCTTGTCATCCTCTTGCAGGCACCTGGGTTCACAAAACAAATCCTCTCACCAGCTGCTTGTGTCTCACGGCCCCCGCGGGCTGAGCGTCCTGGCAGCTCCGGCGCCTCTGCCTGCCCAGGCAGGCGCTTTCCTGCTCCCAGAATGGATTAAAAAAAAAAAAAAATGCAGGCAGGCAATAAAATAAACAGACTTTTTTTGTGAGGATGAAACAATACGCCGGGAAACGAGCTTGGGCAAAGATGTGTCTGGATTTTTCCTAATGTATAAAGATGTTCCTCTTCTCCCAAGGGACAGGGGACAGGACGAGAGGGAATGGCCTCAAGCTCCACCAGGGGAGGGTCAGGATGGACATTAGGAAAAAAATTTTCACAGAAAGGGTGATTGGGCAGTGGGAGAGGCTGCCCAGGGAGGGGGTTGATTCCCCTTCCCTGGAGGGGTTTAAGGTGTGGGTGGACGAGGTGCTGAGGGACATGGGTTAGTGATTGATGGGAATGGTTGGACTCGATGATCCGGTGGGTCTCTTCCAACCTGGTTGTTCTATGATTCTATCATTCAATGATTGCACAAGCTCCTCTTAGGTAGTCGTAGAGAGCAATAAAGGAGGAGTGGGATGAAGGGTCCAGTGATGCTGGTGACACCAGTGACACCGTGAGCGTGGGACAGGGCAGCTGGCGGTGCCGGGGGGCAGCTGGCGCAGCACCGACAGCTCCAAAATAGCCTCGCTGGGGTTGAGCCACAGCCTCGAGGCGAGCAGCAAATCTTTATTGCCTCCATTAAGCGTTAAGCGCGTCCCTCTGAGGATCGCTGGCACAGGAGCAACCCGCAGGGAATGGCTGAAAGCGCAAGGATCACGCAGGGAGGATGCGATCCCGGAGGGTTCACGCAGCAGCTTTCACCTCTTCAGCTCCTGCCCACCTCCTGGGCTTCTCTCATTCCTCTTTAACATCTACAACTAAAATTTGGGGACTTGAGCACTCCAATCCAGTGGGAATTGTCCCTGCCTGTGGCAGGGGTGGAACTGGATGGGTTTTGAGATCCCTTCCAACTCAAACCATCCCGTAATTCTGCGATTCTGTGGTTCTTTGATTCTATTATTAAACTATGTGTCGCAGGGATTGTTATTTCATTCCTTTTCCAGGCTCAGTAATAGGAAAGGGCTCCGAGCTTTGCTGTCCCAGAGGTGCTTGGAGATTAAAATGTGGCTCATCCAAAGGGAGCAACTTGGGGTGGAGAGCGGTAGCCCCCTCCTTGCAGCCGCTGTGTCCAGCGTGCTCAGGCCAGCTCTGATCTGAACCCTGGGTGGGAACATGCTGCCATCTCTGGAGAGGACAGTGACACGGCAGTCCTGACTCCCAGAAACACGCCGCAGAGTGATTTATCTGCTCCGAGGACGGCCTAGTGTCCAACCACCCCTGCGAACCTTGTTGGCCGCAGCCAGATCTTGGCTCACCTGGAGGCAGCCGTGGCTGGCTGGAGACTCCAAGTCTGCTCCTGGAGCAGGTAGGACATCAGGAAGGGTAAAATGTCAATTAAAAGTGCTGAGGGAGCCAAAGGAGTGTGCCAAGGAGCAAGGATGATGCAGGGACAAGGGGATCACCCTGGAATCATGCGATGGTTTGGGTTGGAAGGGATCTCAAAGCCCATCCAGTCCCACCCCTTCCATGGGCAGGGACACCTCCCACTGGATCAGCCCCATCCAACCTTCCCTTGAACCCCTCCAGGGATGGAGCAGCCACCACTGCTCTGGGCAACCTCACCCTCACAGGAAAATATTTCTTCCCACAATCTCATCTCTTTTCATGCATCATAATAAAGAACCTGGGTGGTTTTCAGTTTCATTGCTGCTTTCCATGGAGCACAGCAGCCCTGGGCTCTAGACACCCATAAGGTTTAGTATGGGAACGGTTGGACTCGATGATCCAGTGGGTCTCTTCCAACCTGGTGATTCTATGGTGGGACAGGGAGCTCTCCCGGAGGCTCTCCAGGAGCGAATCCTCATCATCTGCTCCCTGCCACGAGCAGACAATGTCCTCTCTCAGCCCATGTTGCCGCACGCTCCCAGTCTGGCCATGCCTGCTCCATCACATTTTGATAGGAACGGTTGGACTCGATGATCCGGTGGGTCTCTTCCAACCTGGTGATTCTACGATCTCTCCTGGCCAGGGCGCGGATCCCTATGGCGGCGGAGAACCCAGCCCAGCGGGGGCCACAACCTCAAGCTTTTTGCAGAGCCGTTATCTCATCCTGCTGTGGTGAAACGGGTCCGGCGAAAGCCACAGCGCAGGCTCGGGGCTGCCGGCTCCGTGGTCCCACGTGAGCCACCTCCAAGTCAATAACACGCGAGCAACATGAAACCGATAGACGGGCCAAGCCTCATTCCATTTTTTTTTTTTTCACTCCTTAGAAAACCTCGATGAGAGACACTCAACCAGAGGTTTGCACGTATCCGTGAACACATCTCCAAATCCAGTCTGTCCTCTCCAGACAGCAGAACCAGCCGGAACCCGACCCTCCGAAAAGCCCCAAGCTAGATCCGCGTCGAGTTCCTTGCTTCAAAACCACAATCCATTCGACACCAAGAGTAAATATCACGTGGGAGTCGGCGGGGACACGACTCCACCTTGCAAGGCTTTGCTAAACAGAGGGAGAGACGGATCTGCCCTGTCTCCTCTGAGGGCTCAAAAAAAATGGGGTCGTTGGTCATCGCCGGTTTTTTTGGCCTAAATGGTCACTTGAGGCAAATATTAAATCCGCTTAATACGTGTGGTCGAGGGGAAATGGACCTTTGATTAAAATGATTGCTTGCACCGTGAGGCTAGGGAGGCTCTGCGTTCTCTCAATTACTGCTCTGATTAGGGCTCAGGATCACCATAAATACTGGATTAAAGCAATTACAGCAGGACAGGTACAGGTCTGAGGAACATAAACGCATCATCGGCGCTCGGAGGAACCTGTTCTCGAGAGGAGAGCAAGCCAGGGTGGAGAAAGCACAACCCTGCTGTGGGGACAGGGTTAGGAATGGGATGGTGGGTGTCCCAGGATGGGGTGGTGGGGGTCCCAGGGAGGGATCCTGCTTGCTCTCCGTCTCCTTGGCACCTCCGTGAGCTGCTGCTCAAGGTTCCGAGTCTCCACATCCTCCAAGCCTCCCTCACAGCCCCTACTGTGTGCAGTTGTGGGCCCCTCACCATAAGAAGGATGTTGAGGCTCTGGAGCGAGTGCAGAGAAGAGCGACAAGGCTGGGGAAGGGGCTGGAGAAGAAGAGGAGC
>WAAB01015111.1:11550-26053 GCA_013389865.1 Piaya cayana | reverse complement strand
CTCATTTAAATATTCTGCCTTCCAATTTAAAGCCACTTCTCCTCATCCTACCACTCCAGGTTCTTGTCTGAGGTAGAATAGTAGGCTTGGAAGTTCACCTCTGCAACACAGCTTACTCAGGCTAAAGAATAAATGGGGAAATAACAACTAAATTTTTGGGTACATCCACATTTTCAGGTAGGATCCTTACTTGTTTAGAAGGAAAAGTGTTTTTAGGAGCAGAGATACTGAAGATGAAACGCTTAGGGATACGATTTAGTAGTGGATGGTAGGACTTAGTGGTCTCAAAGGTCTTTTTCAACCTAGGGATTCTAAGTAAACTAAGGTTCCTAAGGAGGCTGGAAGCCATGGAATGCTTTGAGGTCCTCGATAGGGCTTCCAACCTGGTTATTCTATGATTCTAAGGACTTAAAGAGCTCTGAGATCAGCATAAATGTTGCTGTGTTTGGAAGTCACTGACACAACACTAAACTGTGCTGTGTGGGGACCAAGTATCCAAAGGTTTCCTTTATGTTCTGCTTATTGCAAATCAAACCTACCAGAGAATCTGACACTTGATTTTCAGACAGCCTATCTAATACATTCTTCTGTGGTATCGTAAGGTAGCACTCACACCCCCTGTTGACAGCAGAAAAGGAGAAGATCTTTTTGGATAGGTATATATTTCTCCAGAGTGATTTCAAAGACTAAAGCAATTGCTCTTTCTCTTCAAGGATGTAGGCACCGTAAGATCCACAGTATCCCATTTTATGTCCCCTAGCCAAGCCTGCAACTAAGATAGTCAGGACAGATGAGAGAAGGAACTGTATGTTCTCTCTTGGGCAGCATATACATTATCTGTGATTTACGTCTGCATTCTGTGGCTTATATGGACACTCCCGCAACCACACGATGATCCTACCGCAGCAAGACACAGAATTTCTCTTTTCCATTCAAGCCACTTCCAGGTTTTGGGCTTTTAAGACGGAGTTTTATGACTACAGTCCTGAAACTATCCCCAAAACATAAGGTAAGCATGGAAGTATAAGCCCACTTAGTGGTCATTTGGCCATGAGAATATAACACGTGTTCCAAGACAGAGGTTCACCCTAAATGACTTCAAATGTGGTACAGAGAGGCCACGTCTCCTCCTGCAATGACAGGATCCTCAGGCCTCAGCTTAAGCAAAGATCTCAGCAACATTATGTTGTTAAATAGCCATCAAGATTTTTATGAAGCTACTGTTGTCACTCTCTGCCCCTCATCACCACAACCCCTGTCATGAGTCAGTGACCTTCACACAGGTGATTTACCTGGGTGCAAAGAACATTGGAAAAGGGTCATTTGCACAGGTATAAGGGACATTCACACACAGCACAGCACATGAGAATACCTACATCAAGAAAGAGAAGCAAGGTGGAGAAGTAGGACTGTGTGAACGTCATGAGGTTCGGCAGGGCCAAATACAAGGTCCTACGCCTGGGTCAGGGTAATCCCTGGTTTCAAAACAGGATGGTGGATGATGTGATTGAGAGCATCCCTGAGAAGGAACTGGGGTTGCTCATTGATGAGAAGCTCCACGTGAGCCAGCAATGTGCACTCAAAGCCCGGAAGGCCAACCGTGTCCTGGGCTTCATCACCTTCAAGATGAAGGTGGTGAGACACTGGCACAGGTTGCCCAGGGAAGTTGTGGACGCCCTCTCCCTCAAAGTGCTGAAGGCCAGGTTGGATGGGACCTTGAGCAGCCTGATCTAGCGGGACGTGTCCCTGCCCACGGCAGGGCGCATGGGACTGGATGATCTCTGAGGTCCCTTCCAACCCAAACCATTCTATGATTTGATTCCCGTTCACCTGGTACTGGTGCGAGTGACCACACAGAATGTATAAAGCCTGTTCCCACTAAACAGGCTTCCAGAAGGACTCTCATAGTCTTCCTTTCACTTTTAAAACTGGAATTAAAATTTAAGACCAAATTCTGTTATTTCCATTGTCGTTTCCTCAATTGAACAAACTTTGCCTTTATAATACTGATCTTTTTACCTTTAAACAAGATTTTAAATGATTTAATGATTTTTCAGGAGTGTTATACACGTTAAAAAGAAAGCAGCTAAGTATATGCAGAGCAGCATGTATTCAGATAAAGCGTGTTTCCATTTTAAAGAGAGAATAAACTGACTTTATGTAAACAACCAGAAATAACATCCCGCCCCTAGAGAAAAGAGGCACAAAAATACTTCACTCCTTTCATAAATAATGTATTTTATTGCATATGGCTATTAAGGAGAGCATCCATGATCAATACAGACTAAATACAATACACTACTCTAGTTCCATTTATTCTGGTCTCCAGCAGCATCACATTTATCCTTATATACAGCGTGTACATTGGAAGACACGGCAAGATAAGTTAAGTCTCTTGTCATATCACAATAGCAAGAAATATATTTAACATCTTGATATCCAGAAACAATACGTACCCAAAAAAGAAAACACTGCTTAATAATCATTAAGGTTATATAGCAAAAAAATATTTTAAATTTAAGGTAAGTCAGGCAAAATGTACAAAGACCCAATATACATTGTGAAGTTTTAGCAAACATAACATTTATACATTTTGGTTCCGTTCTGTAAACTAAATTAAGAATGTAAGTATTGCATATGCCTTTGTGAACTATACAGGAGAGAGACAAATTGACTATCTTGTCAAGTTTTTAAGTCACTATATGCATTTTAGCCATTTTTTTTTTTTAGTGGCATGATTTCTTAATTGGTACGGGGGGCTACTTCAAACTAGAAGTTTAAAACATTGAATTCAGCAGGTACCACACTCAGTGCTAAGGGAGGAGGTTCAGACAGAAAATGTCAAAGGTATTTGTTTTTTTTTAATTTTTTTTAGTTCCAGACTTGAACAAGCAGCACTTTAGAATGTCTTAGAACCATTTATAGTATTATTATTAAAAAAAAACCACTCAAAAAGATAGATTTGATAATTAAACTGATATTAGATCTAACGTCGTATTAGCCTATGCATTGCTGTGATGTAAGACCCCCAAAATTACACTGAAAAAACCAAAGTGTATCGTGGGGTAGGGAAGGAATTAGTTTACATTCATCTTTGTCTTGTGATACAATCCTCAGTTCTAAAAATTCAGCATGTAAGCAGGAAGACCGCGTTGCCATTCATTACTTTTGTAAGACACTGACGCTCGTCTTCCTTAGAAAAAGAAATTTAAAAAAAAAAAAGATAATGCATTGGTAATTGTGAAGGACAGGTTCCACCTAGCACAATGAGTTAAAGAAAAAAAGAAGTCTCACGTAACTCAAATAACTTAGTAATAACTTACATGTCTATGAGAGCAGGCACTGGGGAGGTACCATTCAAACGTACATAAACTTTTCAACCAGTTCAGCAAAGGAGGAAAAAAAAAAAGGTTGCGTGACATTCTGCTAGTCTGGTGCAACAGACAACGTCGTCTACGACATCTGTTGACCGTAGCTGCCGCGTCGCTCTGATTTTCAGACTAATGGGAAACGCGATAACGCAGGTAGCCTTGAAAAGAACTCAGGATAAGTGACTGCAACGGTTCTTCTTCCCTGTAATAACGCCTGCAGCTGCAACGGTGCTTTCCTGGCAAAAGGCAAATATCAGGACTTTCTGGATGGCAAGATAATACTGTGTTAATATTAGCGCTTGAATCTGCCCGATACCCATTATCATCCCTGCATTCCTAGCATGCCTACGTGGATTTTTGGTTACAAGAAACGCAGCTAAGAACAAGGTTAGCTGACAAAAGTGAGCTTGTAAATAGGAGGAAAGGCTTTTGCAATCTGAAGTACCTACATAAACACCTACATAGAGAGGATTAAACAAGGTAAAGAGAGATACCCCCAATACAGTTTGATATTTTTAACTTACGTTGCAACAGTTACATGTTTTTATATTTTTGTTTGTTTGTTTGTTTTTAAACTACTCCGAATCCTCCGCCCAAGTCCGATTCACAGAGTTTCATCCCATTTTAGACTCTTCAGTGCCCTGGTTCGGCTTTGTCTGAGAAGTAAACCCCGCGGCTAGCGATTCACAACCCAGCAGCAGCGTTGCAAGTTCAGTAAGGCTGACGACCGTTCGTTGAGAGAGACTCAGCATAGAGATAAAAGGAGGTCCTGTCGTACACCAACACCGCAAATCCGGCTTTAATTTGAACTGAGGTAGTACTGTGGTAGGCTTGAAATTATACCAGATCTCACTGCTCCAGCAGGCGTTACAGAATTCCCTAAGACGCCAAAGAATAAATAAGAGTTTGTCCTCACAGAAAAAAGGAAATGAAGGCATTGGCCGGGAGTTAAAAGAGGCCAGCAGAAAAGTTCCTACGATCTAAAAACGCATCTCCAACTTCTGTCGAAGCAGCAGCAAAACGATACCGTAGATGCCATGAGTTAGGCAGGTTGCTTTCCCTTCCTCCCAGATCTGTTGCATGGTTTAGTCCAAAACACTTAAGCAACTGTCCGGACCAACAATAACAACAACAAAAAGTAAATCTTAAGCAGCTTCAGTTACCAAAAGAAACAAAATACCAACAAAAAACACCCCAATAACAACAACAAAAAAATAAAAGGGTATATGCTGAGCAGCTTCTTTGAATGTTGTACTCTGTTGTCTGAGGTCATGGTGAGAAAACTAACTCCTTCACTCTGAAAAGAAAAAAATGAAAAGAAGTCAATAAAAGCTGCAAAAAAATATCATATTTATTATTTAAACACAAAAATACCATAGAGATTATTCAGAATAGGTTTTTTTTGAGAAGGGGAAGCAATGCAATAACTGTTTCTATATTTGTGTATAATACAAGGTACTGCAGAGGCAATAAAGGGAGGATTCCCCAATCCAATACCATCTTCATTTCTTAGAACTTTTCAGCTGTAGCTCTTCATACCAGCAAACCACAGGAGACAGAACCAGTTAGGAAAGCCAACACAAAATCCCCCCCCACAGTTCAAATTGTGACCATCACTGTTTGCATCACNTCCTTTCAGGTAGTTGTAGAGAGCAATGAGGTCTCCTCTTAGCCTCCTCTTCTCCAGGCTAAACACCCCCAGCTCTCTCAGCCGTTCCTCATAAGGCCTGTTCTCCAGCCCCTTCACCATAATGCGGCTGATTTGTTTCATGTTTCTTCATGGCAAAGGATTAATAGATAAAATGTGCCTTGGCCTTAAAGGGACATCATTATTCTAACCAACTCGCAACATTGTTAACACGGTCATCAAACTCCAAAATTTCCTTAAAATGTTGCTTATTTTGTAGATTTTCCCCATTTGCTATATTTGGAAAACAGCAATTCATAAATAGTAGTGATTAAAAACACCAGGACTGTATATTTTACATCACCAAACATTGACGCCTCATTTCAAAACGTGCCAGCTAAGTGGTAAATCCTGATAGAACATCAGACTGCAACATTACATTCATAGCAAGCGCTATTAGTAGTGTCTAGTTCATTTAATAGTTTCTAGTAATTATTTTCATCGCACGCTGTTGTCCTGAAGTCTGTAAGTGAGACGAAAAGTTTAGTTTGAAGATGTATTGTCATAGAATACTCTGGAAGGGTGGAAGGAACCTTAAAGATCATCCAGTTCCAACCCCCCTGCCGTGGGCAGGGATACATCCCACTAGACCAGGCTGCCCAAAGCCTCATCCAACCTGGCCTGGGACACCTCTCCAAGGCATTACACAAGTTACCTAAAAATTGAAGTGATTTAGAACAAGTTGGGAAGAAAGACTGTTACTTAAGAAAAGTTTATAAAGAACAGAACCCATAGATTTTGACTATACTGATACAAGAAATCAGTATTCCTGTATATTTTTAATTCCTTTGGGGACTATAAAACCAAAATAATTATATATAAAACCTGGATGTCAAAGTAAACCAAATGTTTAAGTGGGCAAGATTCAATCCATATAAGCCTCCGATACACCAATACAAAGGCTTTTCCTTCGAGTTGACACGAAACTAAAGGTTGATAGATCTTGGCATATATGTGAGAATCGCTAAATTGCTATCGAATCTCTCAGAGCTAGGGTTTACTTAAGGAATTAGTCCTGCTAGAGTCAACTGGAGCCACTATACGATCGGATACTTAGGATATCACTTAGGATTTTATTTCATGACACAGCTTGAGATGAATTAATGGCTTGCCAAGACCACATGGAAAGCATCTCCTTTGACGACACGACTGAGAGCACTCCTGTGGAGAAAGACTTAGGGCTGTTGATGGATAAGAAGCTTGACAGGAGCTGGCATTGTTCACTCGCAGCATGCAGTGACAGGGCAAGGGGGAATGGCTTTAAATTGGAAGGGGAAAGATTTTGATTAGACATTAGGAAGGGGTGGTGAGGCACTGGAACAGGCTGCCCAGGGAAGTTGTGGCTGCCCCATCCCTGGAGGTGTCCAAGGCTAGGTTGGATGGAGCCTTGGGCAGCCTGACCTAGTGGGAGGTGTCCCTGTTCACGGCAGTGGGGTTGGAACTGGGTGATCTTTAAGGCCCCTTCCAATCCAAACCAGTCTACGATTCTATGATCCCTGCTGAGTTTCTGAAAGTAAAGTCGTCTAATTCCACCAAGCGCTTCTTGGGGAATGAATCAGATTATAAACACACACACACACACACACAGAGAAATTGCTAGGAAACTACCAAAACCTCAAAGATTTGTTAAGTATACTGTGAAGAGAACACAATGGTTAGTCAATTAAAGAAGATCTAATCTACTTATTAATTTTCAAAGTCAGTAAGCAATGAATAAAAATGTCCTTAATTCCTAAAAATAATTCTCATCTGCTAACAAGCACGCAGACAGAAGCAGCTATTCATGTGGCTCATGGCAAAACACGTTGCTGCTTATTCATAACCAGTAAATTTATTCCACTGGCAGCACGACTGCCAGAGTGGATCAGGCATTTGATGCAGAATCCCCAGCTCCACCACAGGCTTCTGCCCTGACTCCAGGCAAATCACTCGGTGGCTCTGTTCCTTTGTTTCCCCTGCCCCGTGCTGCCTGCCAAATCAATTAAGGCTCTGATCCCGCTAACTAACTTTTCCTGGAAGAGCAATCTTATTGATATAACCAAATCTGGAGGTTAACAACATGTTCATCTGTGGGCGTAGGCCAGGGCATTCAGCCCAAGGAACCAAATCCCACCCACGGGGAGATGTCTCTGGCCCCTCAGACACCTAGGAGGAGACGTAACACCCTGAGCAAGGCAGCTGGCCAGAGAGAAAAGGCAAGCGTGTCCCTACCAGCCACCTCCACTGGTCTCCCTACCCTCCAGCTCCATGCCTTGTACCTGGCTGGCACCTGACAGGAGATAAGGCTTAGAGGCACCTGTATAGGCTGAAGGCTTGCACCTGAGCAGGACCTTACCTACACCCAGAGCAGGGAGGGTGGAGAGGGACAGCATGGGTCGTGATAGAGATAAACCTGTGCCAAGCTGGCACAGACAGAAATGGGAGATGGTCTGAACATCAGTCTCTGAGAGCTTTATGATGGGAGGGATTATAGGATGGACCTCCACACCTTGTAAGGTTACAAAGTTGGAGCAGCATCTCAATGTAAACGCAGCTTGCATGCTACCAAGGATGCTACTGAGGAGATGCACGGTAGGAGCCAAATCATAGAATGGTTTGGGTTGGAAGGAACCTTAAAGATCACCCAGTTCCAATCCCCCTCCATGGCCAGGGACACCTCCCACTTGACCAGCTTGCTCAAGGTCCCATCGAACCTGGCTTTGTCTCCTCTGGACCCATTCCAAGAGTTCCATATCCTTCTTATACTGGGGATTCCAAACTGGACACAGTACTCCAGGTGGGGTCCCTGCTTGCCCTGCCAGTGCAGTTCCCTCTCCCTCTTTAGTTCAAGCAGCAGGTCTCAGATTAAGCCACATCAGTCTCTTCCCTTCCCTACCTGATTTTCTACATACGCGGACCGAGTGCTCTTGCACTTTATGAAAAGCATCCTTAAGTATTTTCCAGCTCTGTTCTTCTCCCTTGTCTCAGAGGACCACATCCCAGGGGGTCTGACTGAGTCATTCCTTGAAGAGCTGGAAGTCTGCTTTCCTGAAATTTAGTGTCCTGATTATACTCCTCACCTGCCCCATATCCCTCTGGACCCTGAACTCCACCCAGTGCTTGATCACCACAACCCAGGCTGCCTCCGATCCTAATATCACTGATGAGCTGGCTTGCATTGGTGACCATAAAGTCCAGTATTGCATCATGTCACCCCCCATCCTCTACTAAAACCATGGATTGCCCTGACCCAGGTGTAGGATCTTGCACTTGGCCTTGTTGAACCTCATGAACCTCAGTTCTGACGCAGCTCTTATTCTCATTAAGTAATTTAGTGACTACGTAACATTAAGTATAATACATAGGTACCATGCTCAAGATAACAGAACAATTAAACATGTTGAGCTATGGCCTCCACAAGTACTTCCAAGGAATCCAGGCACCACTCAGCAGGCCTGCTCACACCAAATAAAGCCAAGCTCAGTCACCATCACAGGAATTGCTTTCAACAGAGCTTAAACATCTGCTTAAACAGCTCACAAAGCCCATGAATAACATCCACCCAATGTGAAATGTTTCCATATTTGATGTGAAAAACAAGTTAAGCCATGAAATGAAAAAAATATGTTGTTATCAAGTCACAGTTGATCATACTTGGAGACATTCTGTCCCAAGTAACGAGGCTCTTTTGGTGTGTTATTCCACTAAGAGTACATAGTGCTATTTAGATATGTCTCGGCTGTTATAGTTATTCAGAAAAGCAAGCAGCGACTCAACATAGGTTCTTCATGACTGTCAATAAAAAAATTACTGAATTTCTTTGAAGTAGTAAAGATTTTACAGCTAATTATCTATATTAAAATATGTTTTAGACTACTNTCAACATAGGTTCTTCATGACTGTCAATAAAAAAATTACTGAATTTCTTTGAAGTAGTAAAGTAAGGATTTTACAGCTAGTTAACTATATTAGAATATGCTTTAGACTACGTTTCTCTCATGTCAAGTAGTTAAAAAATAAGAATATCCAGAACTGCATGAAGATAATAACGGAGAAAAAAATATTATCTTCTAGAGTGGGAAACAAAAACTAGATTATCTGGAAAAGGTGGTGCATGTCAGCATCTGCAAGTGCTGATTGCTGAGAAGCTCGACATGAGCCGGCAATGTGTGCTCGCAGCCCAGGAGGCCAACAGTGTCCTGGGCTGCATCAAAAGAAGTGTCAACAGAGGTGGTTTTGCCTGTCTATTCCTCTCTCGTGAGACCTCATCTGGAGTATCGTGTCCAGTTCTGGAATCCTCAACGTAAGAAGGATGTGGAGATGTTGGAATGGGTCAAGAGGAGGGCTACAAAGATGTTCAGGGGGTTGGAGCACCTCCCATACGAGGACAGGCTGAGATGGTTGAGGTTGTTCAGCCTGGAGAAGAGAAGGCTCCATGGTACTGGCCCAGGTTGCCCAGAGAAGTTGTGGCTGCCCCATCCCTGGAGGTGTTCAAGGCCAGGCTGGATGGGGCCTTGGCTAAACTGATCTAGTGGGAGGTATCCCAGCCTATGGCAGTGGGGTTGGAACTGGATGACCTTTAATGTCCCTTCCAGCTCAAACTCTTCCATGATTTCCTTTTGGTCCTAGCATACAGTCAAGAGGTTAAAAAAATTCATCTTGTGGCATGGAGAAATCTCCGTGAGTGCCAACTATTATCCAAAAGCACTGCAAATTGGAATAATCTGTATTTCATACCATATATTTATGCAACAAACATTTGTTTTACCTTCAATCTTTCCATTACAGTTTAAAGCAGCTCAAACTCCAGTAAAAGCACAGAAAAGACCACGAGGGCTATGCTCANTTGGCTAAACTGATCTAGTGGGAGGTATCCCTGCCCATGGCAGTGGGGTTGGAACTGGATGATCTTTAATGTCCCTTCCAGCTCAAACTCTTCTAATATTTCCTTCTGGTCCTAGCATACAGTCAAGAGGTTAAAAAATTCATTTGTGGCATGGAGAAATCTCCGTGAGTGTCAACTGTTATCCAAAAGCACTGCAAATTTGAATAATCTGTATTTCATACCATATATTTATGCAACAAAAATTTCTTTTACCTGCAATCTTTCAACCATAGTTTAAGCGGCTCAAACTCCAGTAAAAGTACAGAAGACCACGAGGGCTATGCTCGGTTGATTTCAGAACCTGATCTAATTTGTGTTTCATACCAGTTTGCCAAGGTTCTTATAGATTTTGTAGTATGAATAACTAAACATTAAAATGTAATTATGTGGAAAAGAAAGGATTAAACTTCCAAATGTCATTATAATGAATTTACAGCTGAAGTGCTGGTCTAGAAATACATTTCCCATATCAATTATAATAAAAATAGGCATTTTAAATTTAAAATTAAGAAGCTAGACATGCTCATTTTTCCAGGATTCATTTAATGCAGTTGCTATTATCTCTTAATTTCAGAGAGACAGCCGCTGTGTACTATTAAACAGGTTTGTATAGATGTGATTTAATCCTCTGATCAGGGATAAAATAAATTAGTCAAAACAACCTCAACATAGAACTACCTGAAATTTGATCAATTATGCTCCTCCTTGCAAGTTGGGTATACAACTGTTGAAAAGCATTACACAAAATTAACATGTGAAATGAGACCAAATAAGGCTGTTTTCTATGAACAAGCAGAGAAAAATATTTAGTATTTTTTGGCCTTCCATTGGGAATTTGTAAGACGACAGAAATACAGCCATGAATTATAGAATCATAGAATCACCAGGTTGGAAGAGACCCACCGGATCATCGAGTCCAACCATTCCTATCAAACACTAAACCATGTCCCTCAGGACCTTGTCTACTCGTGCCTTAAACACCTCCAGGGAAGGCAAATCAACCACCTCCCTGGGCAGCCTATTCCAATGCCTAATGACCCTTTCCATGAAAAACTTCCTCCTAATCTCTAGCCTAAACCTCCCCTGGTGGAACTTGAGGTCATTTCCCCTCATCCTGTCCCCTGTCACTTGGGAGAAGAGGCCAGCTCCTCCTCTCTACAAGCTCTTTTCAGGTAGTTGTAGAGAGCAATGAGGTCTCCTCTCAGCCTCCTCTTCTCCAGTCTAAACAACCCCATGGAAGCAGATGTGAAAACTATGTAGAGAGTGTGTCAGTGAAAAGATTCATCTGTGGCAGCCAAAAAGCTACTCAACAGTTCACACATACAGGACAGGTACATGTACACTTCACACGTACAGTTCAAGAGTTCAGCTGGGGAGGAACTGTTCACAAAGGGTTGCAGCGACAGGACTAGGGGTCATGGGTATAAACTAGAAAGGGGCACATTTAGACTAGACAGAAGGAGGAATTTCTTCACGATGAGAGTGACGAGGCATTGGAACAGGTTGTCCAAGGAAGTTGTGGCTGCCTCATCCCTGGAGGTGTTCAAGGCCAGGCTGGATGGGGCATTGCGCAGCCTGGTGCAGTGGGAGGTGTCCCTGCCCATGGCAGTGGGGCTGGAACTGGGCGATCTTTGAGGTCCCTTCCAACCCAAACTATTCTACGATTCCATGATTCTTCCCAGGAGCAATATGCAAACTTTAGCAACAGCATTTTGCGTACAGAGCGACAGAATTTCTGCAAAATAACACGCTCAACTTACAAGTAATGAAGGGTGAGGGAGGAAGGGATTGGTGACTAATAGACTGAACTACCTACCAATCCCATCTTTGCAGACACAACAAAAGCAATCAAATTAGTAAGCTTGCAATACTCAGCTAACTGCTGCCATCCCCAATGAGTACCTTTACATCTCTGACCTACTCACCCTCTGAGAAGCCAGTCATCCTAGCTCCTTATAGTCAAAGAAAGGAACCAAGCACTTGTAAGCAACAATTCTTCTGCCCTATTTCATCTTAGGCTCGGAGGAATAAGAGTTGTGATGAAAGATCTGTGAATCTGTGAGGTGTAATGACTTGGTATTCAATTTTAGGAGTAGAGACCGTATCCTTTCACACACCTTTACAATAGCTGGTCAGTTGGCTCAGCTAGGACGTCAAAAGCATATTTGTCCTTCTTCTAAGTTGTATCAGTAATGTTATCAACAAGAGCAAAAAGGCCTGATAAGAAAGAAAAGCTCTCATAAGTAAAGGTTGATATTCTCACACAATTGAAGCGGGTCCACAAGAAAACTGGGGAGGGACTGTTTTCAAAGGTTTATATTAACAGGACTAGGGCAATGGCTATAAACTGAAGAGGGACAGGTTTAAACTAGATATAAGGAGGAATTTCTTCATGATGAGAGTGGTGAGGCACTGGCATAGGTTTCCCAGAGAAGTTGTGGCTGCCCCATCCCTGGAGATGTTCAGCACTAGCTTGGATGGGGCCTTGGGCAACCTGATCTAGTGGGACGTGTCCCTGCCCATGGCAGGTGGGGTTGGAACTGGATGATCTTTAAGGTCCCTTACCACCCATCCTACTCTATGATTCTATCTACCAACCAAAATGCCACTGATGTTAGCAGACCTATTTGAGGCATGTAACAAGACTTCTGGTTCAATCCACTAGCGAGAATCTGACTGTCATTCTCCACATGAATGCAAACAGCTTCTTCTGAGCCCACTGCTTTACCTCCCCCTCCACATGCGTGAATGGACAGTGTTAGAATCTTCTCAAAGAGCTTAAAAGCATGCTTTTCCCTCTCTCATTTCAGAGAAAATGCAATCTTTTCCAGTGATTAAATTGAAGAATTATTCATATTGAAAATTGAAATATTCATGGCAACAGGGATAAGGACTCATGTAAGTTGTGGGAAGTCATGTTCATTCTCCCTTTCCACTACAGTGGTTATCTAATTATTCCATGAAAACAGCTGCAGTATGAAAGAACGAGGGCACCCTACCGAAGCATAAATAGCTAAGAAGCACTAGGGATGGGGTGGGGGAAGAGGATTTAGATTACTTTTCAGCCAGAATGATACTGGATGCTGATCAGTCCTGGATGAGTCCTGTAGCCATGGATGTCTTGCAGGCAGGGGAGCAGAAACTCTTCGAAAGACTGATCCCTGCCTCCACCATGGCTGAATGGGTTTGGCACCCAATATCAGAAAAGGCTTCGGATCTACGAAGTCTTTAAGGAGCCTGCAGCATTCCTCCACCCTAGAGAAAGATATTTATCTTCCAGAGAGCAGCATGTTATAAAACACAAGGTTCTCCTCAGCTTTCAGAGTCAACTATTTGCCTGGTTTGCACACTGACTTTTGGACTACTTACCAAGGAGAATGAAACACCCTTGGCATTACACACATTCATTTATGCATCTAAACACATTTAATAGACATGAGGCTGGTGGCAGCAGCTTTTGGGCTTTCAAGTCAGGAGACGCGTCCAGAGAAATGCTTCTCACAGAAGAGACACATAGGAAGTAAAAAGAGAGAAAGAGAAGGTAGAAAATGGCTAAGAGGCATGCATGGTAGGGCAATCTTCTCCCTGCTGCTTCTTGTTACTCCCTTGATTAGAACCCTGAGCATCTGCTGGTAGTACAGAAAAAAAAGGTTTTAAGGGATAATTTGCAATTTTTATCAATGTTTTTCTAGAAATCCTTTGTGTTCTTACCCTTACTGGAGTGAATCACTCAGTAACAAAGGAATGAGGGAAATGAAGAGCTAGGCAACAAGTTTCAGACTTCACTTTCCACGATGAAAAGACACCACTCCCACCCTGAAAGCCTTCCCAAAGTCAATTAATGAAATGAGTAATACAGCACAAACCAGCTGTACTGAAGTAAGCTAAACACTTGCCTAGTCCAGCTTCCTTTCTTTGACATTAGGTCAAAAGCTGCTGCTTAAGAAAGATTACAAAAACCAAAACAAGCACAGAATCATAGAAAGGTTTGGGTTGGAAGAGACCTTAAAGATCATCCAGTTCCAACCCCTCTGAGATGGGCAGGGACACGTCCCACTACACAAGGCTGCCCAAGGCTCATCCAACCTGTCCTTCAAATTCCAGGGAGGGAGCAGCCACAACTTCCCTGGGAAACCTGGGACATGGCCTCACCATCCTCATGGTCAAGAATTTCTTCATAATGTCTAGCCAAAACCTTCCCCCTTCCAATTTCAAGCCATCAACTCTCGTCCTATCACTCCATGGCTTTGTAAACAGTCCCTCCACAGCTTTCTTGCAGCACCCTTCATGTACTGGAAGGTCACTCTAAGGTCTCCCCACAGCCTTGTCTTCTCCAGGTTAAACAAGCCCAACTCTCTCAGCTCATATGGGAGTTGTTCCAGCACTCAGATCATCTTCGTGTCCCTGCAGCCTTCTCATTCTATCACAACATGCCCTTCCCCAGCTTTCTTGGAGGCCACCTTCATGGACTTGAAGGTCAGTCTAAGGTCTCCCTGGACTCTTCTCCTGGCTGACTGACTTCAAGTCTCACAATGAAACGTATTGTTCCCGTTAGCAACACATAAAAGAACAAAAAAAAAA
>WAAB01015111.1:0-11518 GCA_013389865.1 Piaya cayana | reverse complement strand
GTTAGCAAAAAAAAAAAAAAAAAAAAAAAAAAAAATTCACCACTCCAGAGAGTTGCTTGGAACCATCACTGCAAAAATAATTTCTAAGACTAATTTCTAAAGACTAAGACTAAATTTGTGAGGGGAAAAAAAAAGAGTTACGACAATAATACCTTGTGTAAAAGGTAAAGTTCCTCATACCACCAGATCACTTACAAACCGCTCACAATAGCGAAGAACTAAACCCAAAGCAGAGCGGTTTATCGTGCATTAGGGACACGGCTCCCAGCTGCTGCTCAAGCTGCAACCCAGCAGGTTTTCCTCCAAGCAGAGTAAGTTATTGTTCATTGCATCACCCCTGAGCACGGTCCTTCGCTTTGTTTGCAACACAGCTTGGTATTCACTCTGCTTGGGACACCCAGACACTGGGTTCAGTGTGCTGTCGTGGGTATAAAAAGATGAGAAACTACCTATTCCTGTGAATATTTTGCTTTTAAGCCTTAACAATATTTCTGTAGGAAAAATTATTTCTGACAAGTTTATCATAGCACTAGCCAAGAATGTTAAGCAATCTGTTTCTGTTCATTAAGGTATTACAGGTGCTATTTTATAATTACTTATGCATCTTGCTGTATTTAGCTACACTCCTTACCTCTGAGGTACGTGTTAAAGCTGGCATCTGTAATCTATGTAACATGTAGGCTTAGGTAGAGAGAAAACAGTCACAATTTAGATCCTCAGAAATGGCTGCATCTGAAACAAGGTGATTGGACTCCACTGATAGCCCTCAAATCCTGAGTGGTAAGCAAGATCATTATGGGAAGNTCCAGCACTCAGATCATCTTCGTGTCCCTGCAGCCTTCTCATTCTATCACAACATGCCCTTCCCCAGCTTTCTTGGAGGCCACCTTCATGGACTTGAAGGTCAGTCTAAGGTCTCCCTGGACTCTTCTCCTGGCTGACTGACTTCAAGTCTCACAATGAAACGTATTGTTCCCGTTAGCAACACATAAAAGAACAAAAAAAAAAAAAATTCACCACTCCAGAGAGTTGCTTGGAACCATCACTGCAAAAATAATTTCTAAGACTAATTTCTAAAGACTAAGACTAAATTTGTGAGGGGAAAAAAAAAGAGTTACGACAATAATACCTTGTGTAAAAGGTAAAGTTCCTCATACCACCAGATCACTTACAAACCGCTCACAATAGCGAAGAACTAAACCCAAAGCAGAGCGGTTTATCGTGCATTAGGGACACGGCTCCCAGCTGCTGCTCAAGCTGCAACCCAGCAGGTTTTCCTCCAAGCAGAGTAAGTTATTGTTCATTGCATCACCCCTGAGCACGGTCCTTCGCTTTGTTTGCAACACAGCTTGGTATTCACTCTGCTTGGGACACCCAGACACTGGGTTCAGTGTGCTGTCGTGGGTATAAAAAGATGAGAAACTACCTATTCCTGTGAATATTTTGCTTTTAAGCCTTAACAATATTTCTGTAGGAAAAATTATTTCTGACAAGTTTATCATAGCACTAGCCAAGAATGTTAAGCAATCTGTTTCTGTTCATTAAGGTATTACAGGTGCTATTTTATAATTACTTATGCATCTTGCTGTATTTAGCTACACTCCTTACCTCTGAGGTACGTGTTAAAGCTGGCATCTGTAATCTATGTAACATGTAGGCTTAGGTAGAGAGAAAACAGTCACAATTTAGATCCTCAGAAATGGCTGCATCTGAAACAAGGTGATTGGACTCCACTGATAGCCCTCAAATCCTGAGTGGTAAGCAAGATCATTATGGGAAGCCACCAGAGACCCCATCACAGTGACTGAGGCTGGATTTCCCTGCCTGAGGCTGGATTTCCCCCACTAAGATGAGTATCAGGGGACAGAACAGGGGTTTGGAGATGATGAAAACCTGGGCCTTTTTTCTGTCACCATCACCGCAGTCAGAAGGGGACTGGAGTGCCCGTGCCATGAACCCGGCTTAGAAAATGTAAATGTCCTGGGGTCCCACAGCTCAGAAATGGGATTTGGAGACAGATACTGCTCAGAACTAAAACAGTTGAGTTTAAGCTAATAAATCATAAAACCTCCACGAGGAGCGATCAAAACATCTTGGCCCCACTGTGCAACTGAGGAAAGGGTATGATCATCTCTCCAGATAGTTTTTAGAGAATCGTTCCTAGCCAGGTCATTAATGACCAGGCACTGACCCCTCATTAATTTCACTGGGACTGCAGGCTTGCCAACCACAGCTATGCTGGGCACAGTAGTTACTCTCTCTCTGAAAGCCAGGTTAACAAATTTAGTGAGGTACCCTGCCCCTGTTATTTCCAAGCCATTTGTCCATTTGAGCCGTAAAACTCACCACTCCTTACAGCAGCTCACCAAGTCCCAGTGAAAACAGCCACGCTTTCTCTAACACAACCCTCCAGCAGAAATTTCCTATATTCCTTAAATAAACAGACAACCCCCTACCAATCAAAACCAGATGATGTCTCAAGAAATGTATTTGTAGATCCTTCTAGTACCTGAAGGGGACCTACAAGAAAGCTGGGGAGGGACTGTTTACAAGGGCATGGAGCGATAGGACAATGGGGAATGGCTTTAAATTGGAGAGAGTAAATTTAGACAAGACATAAGCAGGAATTTCTTCACTATAAGAGGGCTGAGGCACTGGAACAGGTTGCCCAGGGAAGTTGTGGCTGCCCCTTCCCTGTAGAAGTTGAAGGCCAGGTTGGAATTTAATCTCAAGATGAATTAACATTTCTTTCTGAAATGCTATTTCCTTCCTGATGCTGATAAGGCTTGTATTGCGTATTTTAGATGTTGGTATAATATGTTTTGGTTTATGTTTTTGTCATATGAGCATCATAAACATCATCATATATCATTCCTGGAGGCTAAGTCATACTCCATTGGAAAGTAGAGGAAAAATGCTTAGTAAACTGTTCGGAAAACTAATTTGCAGGTTGAAATTTATCTTCTGAGAACACAAGTTTCGAAACTGGAAGCTGGCCACAAAATAACGTGTGATAGAAGGAAGCATATGGAATAATTAACCTCCTCTGTCATACTTGTATTTTACTTTCTTTCTGAAGCAAGAAACTTAGATTGTACAGAATGAATGAGATTGTTCCCAGCTCCACCAGATGCATCCTGAATCCTCCCCACTCAACAGTTTACTGCAGACGAAAAGTGAATCAAGCACACATTCATTAGCCCTGCAAGACCAAACACAAGCTAAAGATTCATGCTTAAGAAAGGCAGCAAAAGCAAGAGAATGCAAATTGCCAAGTTTTGCCTACCCTAAGGAACAAGGTAAGGATATATGAGACATGCAATGACTCTCAGCTTAGAAAACAGCACTTATTTCATTGTTTTTCAGCCATGAGCCGTGTAATACAAAATGTTACCTTCCCCAAGAAAGAACTATTTCATAGAATGGTTTGGGTTGAAAGGGACCTTAAGGATCATCCAGTCCCAACCCTCTTGCCATGGGCAGGGACACCTCCCACCAGACCAAGCTGCTCGAGGCCCCATCCAACCTTGTCTTCAACCTGTGCCAGTGTCTCACCACCCTCACTGTCAAGAATTTCTTCCTAATGTCTAATCTAAATTTCCCCCTTCCAGTTTAAAGCCATTCCCTATCATCGCTCCCAGCCCTTGTAAAAAGTCCCTCCTCAGCTTTCTTGCAGCCCCCTTCAGGTACTGGAAGCTGCTCCAAGGTCTCCTCAGAGCATTCTTTTCTCCAGGCTGAACAACCCCAAAATATTTGTTCAAATATTAAAAACGCTGTGATGTAAGAATACAGTGAGCTTTCCCAGCACTGTCCTCAGAACTTCAAAGAGACTTTAAAGAATAAAACCCCCCAAAATTATCATCATTTACATGCAATATTGCTAACTCCAGAGCAAGCTGCTTTGTTCTGTAATTACAAGAGCTCTCAGTAAATATTTACACAAACAGAGGTGTACTCTACCGTTTCACCACTTCTGCTTTTCCCTCCTCTCCCAGGTGATCTCACACAGGTGTCTTTGTTTTGTTTTCTTTTATGGCTCCCCCGATTTGTTGCCAGTGAGTATGCTTGTAAGCAACCAGTGGTGCTTAATTTTCTTAAAAGGACTCGTATAGCGCTTTTGAAAAACACATTCTACTCAGCAAAATATCTGACCACACAACTATATAGCCAGCACTGTCATCTTTTTTAAATCGTATCATGTTGCTGGGGCTGCTTCTATAAAACTGATTTAAAAATATCTTTGTCACTTATGAGTTTGGCTCTAGTCACACAAGCTCAGCAGAGAATTCCCCCAGACTTCCATTTTTCTGGTACATAAAGACCTGCATGTGTTTTCTCCCACTGCCAGCATCCTAGCTCTTTGAGCTGCTTAGGTCACTTCAAATAGGTACGATGAGCACTTCATAGAATCACGAGGTTGGAAAAGACCTTTGAGATCATCACGCCCATCTATACTTGTCCACTACTAAATCATCTCCCTAAGCACCTCATCAACCCACCTTTTAAATACCTTCAGGGATGAGGACTCAACCGCCAACCTGGGAAGCCTGTTCCAGTGCTTGAGAACCACCTCTGTGAAGAAATTTTTCCTGATAGCCAGTCTGAACCTCTTCAGTGCAACTTGCTGCCATTCCCTCTCATCCTACCACTTATCACCTGGGAGAAGAGACCAACACCCACTTCACTACAATCTCCTTTTTCATAGTTGTAGACAGCGATAAAGTCTCCCCTCAGCCTTCTTTTCTCCAGGTTAAACAACCCCAGTCCTCTCAGCCGCTCCTCTATGATTTTTGGTGAAGCAGCAGGAGAACAACTCTTGAGGACGTCACATTAAGGAGCTATAACTTCTTGTAGCATACAGTGCATTAAATGAGATTTTATAAAGCCAAGATACTGCTCTAGGAGACCCTCTGAGAAGAAAGGAAAATGAAAGACGGCAGACAGCACGCACGAAGAAATACTTTGCAAAATAGAAGTATTTCCCCCAAGGCGTCTGTGCCTTTAAAGTCCAAGTTAGCTTCCAAGTGCTGAGGCCCTGATACTGCAGTATATCTCACATATTGTGATTGACCAGGAAATACATTGAAAAGCATTTAGCCAACAGTGCAGCAGCTGCATAGCAAGAGAAAACACAAATCCCTTTTAATTTCACATCTACTGAACAAGCACAATACATCATCAACTAACTAGAGTACAGTCCAGGGCAGGCAGGAATACTTAGCTATGCCAGTTGATCCACATATGAATATCAGTCTCATTTCAAGTCCTTCTGCTTAAAATAGACTCCAAACAGCAAGTTCAATCTCAAAAGCCACAGCCTGCTGGCAGTTCAATGTTCCATTTATGGCAAGTAGATAGGCTCCCTGTCAGGGAGGATACGGTGGCGTGAACCTCCAACTCTGGCTTTGAAAAACCTCTTCCAATACTTAAAAGGCACCTGTATCCTTCAAGCAACTACTTATAGAATCATAGAATCACCAGGTTGGAAGAGACCCATCGGATCACTGAGTCCAACCATTCCTATCAAACACTAAACCGTGTCCCTCAGGACCTCATCCACTTGTGCCTTAGCCAGATCTTGATTTTAAGAGGCTTGTTTCAGTCGGCTCCTGGCAAGGTGCAAATGAGGTGTCTACAGACTAGGGTAAACCTCTCAGTTCTACATAAAGGACAAGAACACTAGTAAGTGAAAAGAAACACCATTTATGTAGCAATCTAAAATAGTAATTATAGAATGGTTTTGACTTCAAAGGGACCTTAAAGATCATCCAGTTCCAACCCCCTTGCCATGGGTAGGGACACCTCCCACTAGATCAGGCAGACCAAGGCCCCATCCAACCTGGCCTTGAAGACCTCCAGGGATGGGGCAGCCACAACTTCCCTGGACAAGCTGTGCCAGTGCCTCACCACTCTCATTGTCAAGAAGATCCTCCTTAAGCCTAATTTAAGTCTGCCCCTCTCCAGTTTTTACCCATTCCTCCTAGGGCTATCACTCCAAGCCTTTGTAAACAGTCCCTCTACAGCTTTCTTGTAGCCCCTTCAGGTACTGGAAGGTTTGTCTAAGTTCTTCTCAGAGCCTTCTCTTCTCCAGGCTGAACAACCCCAATTCTCTTAGACTGTCCTCGTATGGGAGGTGCTCCAGCCCTCTGATCATCTTTGTAGCCTCCTCTAGATCCATTCCAACAGCTCCATCTCCTTCTTCTGTTGTGAATTCCAGAACTGGGCACAATACTCCAGATGAGGTCTCACAAGAGAGGAATAGAGGGGTAGAATCCCCTCCCTTGCCCTGCTGGCCACGATTCTTTTGATGCAGCCCAGGACACTGCTGGCCTTCTGGGCTGCAGGCACACACTGCCCGTTCATATCAAGGTTCTCATCAATCATCACCCCAAGTCCTTCTCCTCAGGGCCGCTCTCAATCACATCATCCCCTATCCTGCATTGAAATTGTTGTAAATGATCAGTTCTTCCACACTGCAGCTTTCCAAATTACAGCCCATGGACTACTTTATATCATGGCTGAGGTCCTTATTTTCAGTAGCTATTGTTAATGAAAGTACATAGAAAAAAAACTAATTGAAGTCATTAATTATTACTTTTCCAGAAAGATATTATGTGGTCATAAATGGCTGAAAAAGGGACCCAAGATAACTCATGAGAAGGAAGAGCAATGGTTCCAGGCCTCCCTATTAATACCTCATCGCTCCTACGAAAAATCTTGGAAACCTCTGTCACATAAGGAGTTATCACATCACAGAAGCAGTTGAGAAGTTTAAGAAAGGTGCCACTATACACAATAAGACCAACACACATACAAGGAGAAAAGTAACTGTCAGCATCTGGTTCAACAAAGAAAGAATTTCTCAGACCTTTAGAAGACCGAAGGCAATGCTGATCACTGAACAGCTACAGTCATACCCCACTATGCTACAACCTATAGCTAACACAGGACCACTTACTTCCAGTATTTTTCCTAAACAGAATTTGGACAAGTATTTCCTGCTCATGGATTAACTGATAGTCACTGAATACAATTCTTTCCAGCATAGTGCTTTGTTTAACTGATGAGACAACTGGCTTTTATGTCTCAAATACACTTTATCCCTTCTTTGACATAACCTGCTTTGTATCTGATGCTAATAATGAGTTAGTATATTTTCAAAGTATCATAGAATGGTTTGGATTGGAAGGGACCTTAAGGATCAGCTAGTTCCAACCCTCTGCCATGACCAGGCTGCTCAAGCATCATCCGACCTGGTCTTCAACACCTCCAGGGATGGGGCAGCCGCAACTTCCCTGGGCAACCTGGGCCAGTGCCTCACCACTCTCATCGTCAAAGAATTTCTTCCTAATGTCTAATCCAAACCTTCCCCCTTCCAATTTTAAGCCGCTTCCCCTCATCCTATCACTCCATGCCACCCCAGCTTCCTGAAGGTCCCCTTGAGGTACTGGAAGGCTGCTCCAAGATCTCCTCGGAACCTTCTCTTCTCCAAGTTGAACAAGCCCAGTTCTCTCAGCCTGTCTTCATAGGGAAAGTGCTTCAGCCCTCTGATCATCTTTGCGGCCTCCTCTGGGCCCGTCCCAGCAGTTCTGTATCCTTCTTACACTGAGCATTTTTTATTTTGAGACAGAGCTAAACGTGAAATGTTTCAGTGACTATAGAAGCAAAATTAAGGTCTTACTGAAGTACACTCAGATATGCAAAAAAAGTACAGCTACACCAATCAGTAAAATAAAGTCACTTCACAATCCAGTATAACAATGGGTTTACAGTTAAGACTGCAAAGAACAAATTTAACACACAGTTCCAATAAACAAAGTATTTGTCAACTGTTTTGCCGTCTTCTGCAGAACTTCACAGAACTTTGCCTCCAGAGTGGAATGAAGAATTTGGCTGCTCAGGTAGCCCTTTATGGGAAAAGGCATCAAGAGAAGTGAAAAATCAGTGTCTGATTTAGATCCCAGCCACTTTATCAAATGACCAGGAATTACTAAGAACATCTTTCAAGTTGAGATACCCAAGTACAAGTTGTATCTACTTCATTCTGCTTTGGATGGAGAGTCTAAATGTGTCTGCTACACATCAATCTTCAAAAGAGCTCACTGTTTCCCCAGCACACATCTTCAAGTCCTAACATCAAAACAATAACAAACCCTTCAGCACTCTGCTTCTCCTATGCTTAAAATGATGAAAAAGAGCAAGCTGCACACCTAATGATATGGAAATTAGTAAAAATTAATACAATATTATTTTTTTGCCAAGTAAAAATAAGTAGAATGGAAACCTGAGCCTCTACGACCAAAAATATAATGTGAAGAATTCTCAATATATTTCTTAAAATAGTAGGGTTGAGCTGTTATCACTTGTAAAAGTGACAACAGCCAATCCAAATGTATAAAGAAAATGGCAAATATCTACTGAGGAGTGAAAGGAATAGAAAATGCTGCTGTTTTTCCTATTATGACAAGATAACATGTTAAAGCTTTCATGCTGACCAGCAAAGCAGACTCAAGATTTAGGGAATCATTTCAGACTCATGGAAGACTCTCTAAATGGTCTTTTGCAATGACTTGATCAAACAACAGTGTGGTATCTAAACATCCCACACAGCTCGTTCGCAGGACAGTCCAGCTCCTTCTGTGTTACAGTGCAGCAGTTTGATGGTGTTCACTCAAGCTGCAAGAGCTAAACCTATAGCTCCCACTTCCTAGCACAGTCAAGTATATACTTATAAAGGTCCATCAGTTTATTTCCTAAGGGTTGAATTCTAGTTCTACTATAAATCAATAACAAAAAAGTCCAGCTATTTCACTGCTATCAAGTTTTGACTTTAAAAACAAACAAAACGAAGCAGATGGACTGTCTCATGCTACCATATTTTACAAAGCTCTTAGTTTTCTGTCACTTGAATATTCATACTAACAGGAAAAAAAAAATAATAAAGAGAAGACCTGGACTAGAAATCACTTCCAATGCTGAAATCACAGAATCGTTGAATAGTTTGGGTTGGAAGGGACCTTAAAGCCCATCAAGTTCCAACATCCCTGCCACGGGCAGGGACACCTCTCACTAGATCACCCTGCTCACGGTCCAATCCAACCTGGCCTTTAACATCTCCAGGGATGGGGCAGCCACAACTTCCCTGGGCAACCTGGCCCAGTACCTCACCACTCGCACAGTGAACTTGAATCTGGAAATCATCCTATTGACTTACATTCAACAGCTGAGTACTATCAATTTATTTGTTTAGAAGCCACACAATCTACTATTTATTTACAAGTACACCAGTCATGGTTGAAGCTAAAAGCTTATCTTGAAAGGATTTTCATTTGACAGTTGAAGATTAATACAGAACGGTATAATTTGTAACTTTTCTGTAGATATCCAAAAGAGTGAGTGAGTGAGCGCGCGCGCCTAATGCTGCTCCATATCTTCATCTCTCTGTTAAAGTCATGAGCACTAATTCTGCAATTTCATCACTGTTATACAAGTTTGATTCCAAATCCAAACAGAAATGCTCGAAGTTGTATGCTAGGTCAAAACCAAATAGTTGTAAATAACATTATAACGTGACTTTTCAAAGTTCACAAACAACTTTAATATTAATTAACCATCACAAGTCTTTACTATACAAGGTTGTATGCAAGTTTCTGTACAACAAGAGCAGAACTTTTCTCCTTGTTATGTTAAAGTCACACAAATACTGTAGCTTTATTTCATTGATTTTGACAGAAATAATTGCTCACGATTGAAACTTGTTGTGAAACACTCAAGTCCATCCTCCCATAAGCACTTCCAAATGTCTATGTTGTAAAAACACACGACATTGCAACACAACTGAGTGCAAATGCCTTATAAAACAATCTAACCTTTACCTTCCAGATCCAAATCTCATCATCGCCTTGCAAGTCTTTTTGGGGTATCAGTGAAAATCTTGGCTAGAAACATTACCTGACATGTGGTCGGTCTTTTAAAGTAAATAAAAAACACTCACTGGAGTTTTGGAAAAACAAAACAAAACCAAACAACAACCAACAAAACAAATAAGGCCTACAAAAAAAAACTGAGGAAGGACTTTTCAGAAGGGCACGGGGTCAAAGGATGAGGAGGAATAGCTTTAGATTGGAAGAGGTGGAAGGTTCAGGTTAGACATTAGGAAGAAATTCTTGATGCTGAGGGTGGTGAAACACTGGCCCAGGTTGCCCAGGAAGGTTGTGGCTGCCCCATCCCTGGAGGTGTTGAAGGCCAGGTTGGATGGGGCCTTGAGCAGCTTGGTCCAGTGGGAGGTGTCCCCGTCCATGGCAGGAGTGTTGGAACTGGATGACTTTTACAGTTTCTTCCAATCCAAACTATTCTATGAACTTGGTGATGTAAAGGTTTGCATCCATCTGTTGATGCTATTCTTATTTCTGTTAAATGATGCTAAAACGTAGCAGTACCAGCTATTACAAGTAGCTTTCCATAGGCTCAGTTATCTCCACCAGTGGAAGCAGACTAAGTCAGTATCATTATTGTTTTCGTGTTCTTGAGAAACTCTTCAACCCCACTGTCTCTTGTATAAGAGTTAAGCCCAACTCTCCCCCCAGAGATGTGTTGTTTAAGCCATCCTGGGACTTCTGGTGCGCAAAAGCCTAGATCCAAGGAGGAGTTGAAATGGACATTAGGATTGTCTCAGTTTTTAAGCAATATACTGCTTAGGAAGATGCGATGCAAGAGGCAAATCTAAAATTGCTAAGATCTTGTTTCATTGACATGACTTTACAATTGTTACTGGAATGATTTATTTATTTGTCTTTGAAGAGAAGCAAATTCCTCTGCCTCAAGGTCCAGTTCCGGCGATGTTCTTAGTCTACTTTATGTGTAAAACAGATTGAGGCCCAATGGATCAATGAGTTTCACAACTTACGCTCATCATCACGACATGCAAACTAATTTTACCACAGCACCACTTAGAAAAGCTCGGAAAATTCTCCGCCGTGCTCCATCGTTTCTAAGAAACTTCTGCTGTTTCTGCTATCAGCACGTTTGCTATTTTGGCGTCACGTTAAAGCCCCGGCGCCTCCATTTCTGACCCCTTCAAACAAAAACAAGCTGCTCAACAATGTCTAATCCGTGCGTCATGTAATCCCGCTTAATACTCTACAAACTCTGGGTAATATTTGGGTAGTTTTTAAATTTAGCAAAGAACATCCTGGCCTACTTCAAATATACCCTCACCTTGGGTAGCGTCCCCTTAAAACGTCCCACACGCTCGTTTCAAAGAAGAAAAGCAAAGAGAGAAGATGCAAGAGAAACAAAGGTGAAAACAAGAGATCCCGGTCTACCGGCATAATAAAAACATATAATATTATAAATCAAATTACTGGAAAGGGAATGCATTATGCCAGCAGCCAACACACCACTCATAAGCAATGGAAGAGACCTTCTAACATTGGTCTGACCCCATTTATCGGCACAAGACAGAGCCCTGCGCGAGTACATCCAACGCTCGGCTTCCAGCGAGGGGAGGACAGCGGCA
>WAAB01015110.1:310524-412715 GCA_013389865.1 Piaya cayana | reverse complement strand
CACTCCAGGAGCCTCCTAGACTACCTAAGGAGTACTACCTAAGAAGTACTAGGTTGGAGCTCCCATCTCTTGGAACTTGGATTTGAATTCAGAGGTAGGTGGTCTCTTCCAGCCCTTGGCATGCACATGCAAGACACTACCAGATCAATTAATCAGTAACATTTTTTACTCTTTTAGAGATAGGATTTCCAATCCCTCAAGGAATTTAACCAGTACACTTAACTCTTATCTGGAGAAGTCTGACTCACCAGCCTTTCATGTTCCTGTGTTAAGGTGAGCAACTATGTCTCAGGAGTCATGGGTTCTACTTCTCCTGTCATAGAGCTTTGGAGGAGGAAAATATTCTCAAATAAATAAAAGCAGTACAGAAGAGATCCTTGGTTGGTGCAAAAATGAACATTTTCATGAACTATAAATATATATATGGCGATATTACAGTGACACAGAATTTGGCTCTATGTATGGGTTTGCATGTGTATATAAGGGCTAGGTGTAAATAAATTCCCATTAGGGAATGCAGAAACACAGAAATACGATGGCAACGAAAGCAATACAGACAATAGCATGATGATGGCTATGTTCTGAATAGATTAGTGTCAGTTGCATTACAGAAGAAAACCACAAAATTCTTAAAGTGAAATGCAATGATCTCAGGCTAGCCATGCTGAATATAGGCTATCAAGAAGCGATCTCAAGCAATGTATCAGCAACATAGCTGGAGGAATTCAGAGAGCCCTAAGAGGAATTCTTTACAGACCTCAGAAGGAATATTTCTTTAATACTACAAGAACAACATATTCAGCTCTGAAAGAGCAATCTTCAAATGCTTCAACACATTTAGGTGACAATCAACTAAACAGAACAACAAATCAGAACAGAAATCTCCCCCTGGAAATTCTGCATGAGGTGGAAAGTAAGAGGGATGGATCTCAGAGATCTTAATTGAGTAGTGGACTTGAAAAGCTTTAAAGAGCCTGTGGAGGTCAATGAGGAGTTGGTGAGAAGTTTGAGGTACAATGTAGCAGGAAAGAGACGAGTCAGATGAAAGATGAGTAACAAAATGTGAAATCATTGACTAGAGGAAACTAAGAGTGATAAATTCTCCCCTCAGCAAAACATTTTCATGACACCTCAATTATCTGTATTGCTGCTCATCACTTGAAAAATCAGCAACGTTAAAATCCCTAAGGGATTATAGGCACATCTCATCTTCCATATATTGCATTTGCTGCCTTTGCATATGTTGTGGTTTTCCATAAAACTGCATTGGCAGAGGCACAAGTAAACATATTGATGAATTCTTAATTGCTTGACATGAGCAGTTTCTTTTTCAGAAAGTAACAAATAAACCACCAAAACATTTGAGATGTAAGGTCTTATTTGATGGGTATATTTTTGATCTTTAACATCTTCTTCAGTTGTCATTAAAAACTTCAATCTTCTCTATGACATAATATGAAGTCTTTTCAGGTCCTAAAGATACAAACTCAAACACTCAGAACAGCATTAGGACTTGCCATTTGTTTTGCTGAACTACACCTTCTCTGTAACTTAAGGTTTGGAGTTTTGTGATTAAAATTGTCTTTTATTTCAAACATGTAAAATAACTGTAGAGAAATAAATTGTGGATCAGAAAAAGAAACTCAGAGGAGCTAAGTTTTTATCATTTTGAAAATTTTGTGGGATTAGCCAAAACAACACACCTGTTCTCAATGCAACAATTAGCAGGTTTCTGAGGAAATTTGTTGAGAGTTAATGCTTTAACGTGGAAAACAACCAAACTCAAGCTATTTTTCCCTAGTGATTACAGTTGAGGCCCATATGGTATTCACTGCTCATACCTAAAATAACTTAAGCATTCATTGGTGCAGGTATTATAACTCAGATCTCCGCTTTCAAAGTCACACCTAACCTAATCAAGAGGCAAAACACCTCCCCTCAGTACACTGCAGAGTTAGAACAGTATATGTGCTTATACCCATTCACTACTGCTTAACAAAACCATGTGAAATGGAACAACTGCAGTGTAAGAGGATGAGCACTTCTCATCCCACAGCATCTTAGAGCCAAAGTGCTGGAACTTTCTTCAAAGTAGCACAAGTTTGTATCTTCTGAGCCAGAAAGGTGAACTGACCCAGAGTGTCAGATCCAGAATGAAAACATTAACAGGATACTGGAAAACGCCCTGTCTATAGGGCTGATTTTTACCACTTACACATGGTAAGGCAGTAAGGCTTGCATGGTGCACCTGAAGAGAGAGTCCAAATCTGCAGCTCTTTGTAAAGGAGAGCACTTTCCCACACAAGAAACTAGGCAGATCATAAATCACAACTCCCTCTTTCTTCAGTACATCTTACTGCCTGAGCTACCCAAAGCAGGAGTGCTGGCTTTTGTGTCTCTTACTGTGGGTATACAGCCTTCTAATGTACCTTATTTGACATCAAGGCACCAAAATTAGGCACTGCAGTCTGGACTTAAAACATCTAACCCTTTGGTAAATTCAATTCTTAAAAGACTCGCCATGATTAAAAAAAAAATTAAGTTATGCTAGGAAACATGTTCCCCGCCAATGGCCTAATTATTCAACCACCTTTGGTCTCTTCCTTTCAGAGACACTGACCAGAACAGCTAGAACCAGTACCTGCTGGTTCCCCCCTGTTGCTGCAGCTGTAAAAATAAGGTATTAGAAACACCAGTCTTCCAGGGCAAGACATCTCATTTGCAGTTCTGACACATCTCACTTGCATGGTCAACAAAATGAGTTCATTAACAGATCAACAAAACAGCAGAAGGAGGCTTCGTTCAAATGTTCCACTCCTTTCTAAGCACAGGGTGAGTTCTCCAAACATTTCACCCATTTATCATTGAAAAGGCCCACCCTCTACCAGGAAGGGTGTATTCTACTGCATTTTATAGCTAGGAAGTCCTCTACATTAAGTAACTGTTTATTTCTATAAACTTCCTTCTCCATCCTCCGTGTCAAGCTGCTTGGGGTGTTGGATAAACAACTATACAATAAAAACAGTATAAAACCAGAAGGACAAAATATTTTAGAGCAAAATGAACAGTTGCCACCAGACTAAGAATGAGATGGTAAACAGAAAACAAAATAACTAAATTCTGGGGGAGTAGGGAGAAACACATCATATTTTTAAAAGAGAAGTCAGGCTGGTTATACAGAGAGACAGAGAGCAAGGAGACAAAATACTTAAGCAGTGAGATCTCATCTCTGAGACTGGCCAAAATACAGATTTCAAGACCCACATTTAGATGAGTGGCTGAGAGTATTCAGAAGGCCATGACTTTCTTTTTCTTCAAGGTTCTTGGTGTCTTGCTATATATATAACAAGTATTTATGATTTAAAGCAAATCCATTCAGGCAAATTTTGACAGGATTGCTTGTGACATGTCTGAGAAAAATGCATTACTTCAGATGGTCTAAGGACATGAACCTAACAGATTCAGTGTATCATGCTACAAAATTTCACCTACTTTATGATAAAGACACACATGGAGGGGGAAAAAACCACTTTAAACTTACTTAGGTGACTACAGAATCTCAAAAATATTTGCCATGCTGTCTAGATCAACAGAGTACTTGGGTTTTAGCAACAGGGACTTCTCTACCCTCAGGTACCTTTCCTTTGTTTCACTCTGAGAGGTTTTAACTTTCTTTTTGCCCTGTTCTCTAACCGATTTCTTAGTCAGTTGAGACTAAACATCACTTGACATTCAATCAGGGTTCCAAACTTTTTAAAAAAATTTCTTTAAAATACCAGAGAATGGCTTTACCCAACTTTACTGCCTTCTCAATAATTCATTCCATCAACCTGCTTGTTTCATCTGAACCATATCTCGGGCCTTGTCATTAATATAAACAATAATACATGCTAATCATGGTATACAAATATGATTAGTTATGTATTATGAAATCAATTTCATGTCTTCAAATTCTTCATCACTTCTGATGTCTGCTGTACACACCGGAGAGTCAAAACAGAAACTGGTGCCCTTCACAACTACATTGTTTGATATGAAAGGCTTTTGATGTTATCAGGTTAGCCCAGTTTATAGACACTTGAGGAAAAACTAATATACTAGAGGTTTGTTTTGCAAATGTAGCAGTGAAGGCACTTACCCTAAGCAGAGAAGATATCCTGCCTGTGAAAAGAAGTGCTCCTCAATATGATTTGTTACTCCCACAATCAACAGCAGTAACTATAGCCCATAGAAAGTCACCTCAGCCTGGGGTAAAGAGAGATCAATTTTCTTTCCTGTAAAACCTAGTAGTGTGGCATGTCTTTTTGTTCCAGGAAAGTTACATAAAGAACAGCTAAAAAGAAATTTAGATATTTCAATATTCTTGGTGATATCTGAAATTGACAGATACCCTATTGTTACCAATATAATTGGCAAAAGTATTTATGTTACTAAATCTTAATTTTGCTTAAGACTTACATTGTAGGCATTTAGGGTATGTTCTGGTTCAACTATCTTCCAAAATTCCTGGGTCTTCATAAAATAGAGTGTATGATACTCTACAGAGCCTTATGTCGAATCAATAGTTAATATATTAGTTCTATAGTTTTAAAAGACTTGTTATGGCAGAATTTTGCCCTCTCTTGTAGCAATGGCTGGTGATTACTTGAACGTAGTGTGCCTGCTCCTATGGTAGTAATTTATTTAGATTATGTTTTCAAAGATGTAAATATGCCTTGAGGCTTGGAAAGCAGATACAAGTTTAATAAACATGGATATAAATAGCTGACTAAATAACCCAGTACATGGACTATTACAGATTAGTTTCTTACAATTTCAAGGTAATGTCACCAATAGACACAAAAAAGGATGAGCTGACTCCAAGGGCCAAGAAAATCTGCCACAGTTTCAAAACATTTCAATGGTTCAAATCATGACTTTAAGAGAATGAGCTGAACATTGAGAATACTTGCCCTGTACCCAATACACAGTATAGTTGAGAGGATTAAGCTATTTAACAAACTAAGCAAGACTGGTAGATTTAACAACACATTACTAGAATATATAAAATTACTTCGGATTCCAACTAATGTCACAACTTGCATACTTGGATTGCCATGGAAGAAGAGACCCAAAGATTAAATCATAGATCCAAGGTTTAAAAACAATGGGTATTATTTTAACTATTTCCTATAGAAAAATCCCAAATTTAAAAGAAAAATAAAACTCAAAGCAAGATATCATACTTGAAGAAAAAATGGAAAGAATTTTCTTATGTCAAGACAATGTGCTTTACTTTTCTTCCTGAATGTCATAGTCTGCGTAAGTACCACCATAAACCTGTTGGATACACATATAGCAGGATTAATCATTCCTTTCACTGAAAATGACCAAAAAATTTTGATCATATGGGAAACCAGTATCAATATGCATTTAATAGAATAATTAACATTTCCCTTTATCCAAAAGTGTTTCTTCACCCAACTTCGTACACACACCACAAAGTAGAACCAAATGCCTTCAAACTGTGCTCTCAGACAGCAAATGCCCACAGCAGCGATGTGCTGCTGCCTGAATGGAGCCCAGCCACAGCAGCAGCAGAGAGTACGCTTTCCTGTGAAAAAAATCATAACTAAGCACTGTGACTTTAGCACACCCAAGGAACATATACTGCTTTTGTGGTAGATCTGCCCATGTGCACCAGTCTGACACATTCAGGATATGTCAGAATTAACGTGTACATACACTATGACTATGTTTCCAGTTTTCCAGTGGATTTAACCTTCTGGTTTACTTAAAAAAGCTATGATCCTGACACTGGTAAAGTTCCCAAGTATACCAAATGACTGCTTAAGCTTACTTATGCCTGCTTCTTGGCTTACTGCCCTTACCACTACTCTTGAGTCAATCTCATATTGGACATAGAAAGCAAAGACCTTCTATTGTCTGCAGTAAATAAGAGGAGAAGAAGACAAAACAAGTAGCTGTTGGCACTTACTTGCCAAGGGGACTAAGGCATCTAAAGGATTACATTGTCATCCAGATTTATGCATTGTTGATACTCACCAAAACCTTGCCTAATCTGGCATGCACCTGATCCTGCTCCAGCACTACCACTCTACACAAACAAACCCACTTAACACATGTCAGTGCCAAACTATGCAATGCCTAACTCCTTTCTGGGGTCTCTTCAGCTGTTGGCCAGCAGGAGCCAGCCTTGCTGGCAAGGCCAGACCATGAGGCCGAGTAAACTCACTCAGGTTATGGAAAAACAGTTTGAAATCCCTGATTAGTTTGAGAGAGTTCAAAGACTCTTATCTGCAATAGCAAGCCAATCAGGAGGCAGCTCAGTGATCTCAGCACACTAGCACAGTTGCTCCAGTTTACATGGAATGCTTCAATGCATTCACCAGGCCTGTCTGTACCTTATGAGCTCAGGTCAGTCCCTTAAAAGTGGAGAGAACAGAGTTACAGATTCATGGTTCCATGGCTGTACAGCAGAAGGCTCTGAAATATTCATCTGAGTAAAACTAGGAACTCTTGCCCCTTGACATTGCAAGAATTCCTACTGTTCCCTATGTTATCTTAAAGTGAGCAGATTGAGGCTTTCTACCGTAAGCACTGGATTTTCTCCTTTCTCCTTACTCCATTATTCCCTGCTGCTTTGTTTATCACCTAATGTCTTGTCATGAAAGTTTGGTGCAGCTCTGTAGAAATTAGTAGAGGAGTTCTGATATATAGTCCATGCAGGACTGGAATCAAGCTTTTTTTCTGTTCCTATTTTTATGGCTAAACCTTTTCAAGCCTGAATCAAATATTCTCAGATATTCCTCATAGAATACTTATCATCTCTAGCACTATAAAAACAACTGCACGTTACCAGGACTTTACAAAGATAAAAAAAACTCACCATGAAATATGTGTCCTTGCTGACACCTTTAATAAAATATTTTTAAACCCTTTCAATTTATTATTAGCAACACCTATATGTAATGTGATTCTTACTCATTGATCAGGACTCTGTTGAGCATGGCACAGCTATGCTAAACATTCCTGTACCAAAGAATTCATAATTTAAATATGAGATGAGAAACCACATGTCGATATAGAGGAAGTACAAGGAATGAATAAAAGGTTTATCTTGGTTTAGGCTGGACATTAGGAAAAAAAATTTCACAGAAAGGGTCATTGGGCACTGAAACAGACTTCCCAGGGAGGTGGCTGATTCACCTTCGCTGGAGGTGTTTAAGGCATGGGTAGACGAGGTGCTAAGGGGCATGGTTTAGTGTTTGATAGGAATGATTTGACTCGATGATCCAGTGGGTCTCTTCCAACCTGGTTATCCTATGATTCTATGAAGTGGTGGCTTAGGAAAGGAGAAGAAAGCTTGCAAAGAGTAACAAGAAATAACTGTATGCAACCTAAGAACAAGCACGGCATGTACACTATGGTTTTACAGAGCTCTTCTATAACATGTAAACATGATAATGAGAGAAAAGTCAGCACTATACCAAGGTACAAAACATCACTTCTGTCTTGTTTTCATTTCTACACTGGTTGCTCAATCTTGGATTAATATTCTTGTTGCTATATTACACTTTTTTTTGTGTTCTAATACCCAGGGACGAAGTTCTCTATTCTTCCTTCTCCGTGTCATTCTTGCATTTTTCTCTTTTTTATTACATTGTTTTTACTAACTAAAGAATATGCAATGAGGCTAAGAGCTTTAGCACACAGCTCATTTAAAAGATTAATACAAAAAGATAATGAAAAATGTGGATTATATAAATAATTAAAGTTTGATAAATTATACACTGTAAGAGAAACGTGTAAAAATGTTATTTTCTTATACTTGCAACTTTCTGTGTGATTAAAGGAAGTCTTGTTTCCGCTTATTTTCTGTGGCATTTGTCCATATACACCACTTGAGAACTGCCTAATTTTTGTCTAGCTTTTAAATCCTTTCATCCATTTCCAGCGAGAATTCTGATATATTTCTCTCTTCACTCCTTTATTATTCAAGCTCATGAAGCACTTACTGGACTGTATCATGCTACTTTAAGAAACCTGATTTGGATTCAGATTTCAAAGAGAGATCAGCACATGAACGCTGTGTGTTGGCTGTGAAGGACATGGTATTCCTTCACAATGTCCTCAGAACTTGCATACATTCGCAGATTTGCGCTTAGTCCCATAAATGCAGAGGATGTAGAAATCAAGCAATTTGTATAAAATGCTGCTGAAAACACTGTTGCTTTTTCTACATTGTCCTGCTATATGGAGTTGAATGCAATAAATCAGAAGGTTTTTTTCACATATGAAAAATTTAGGTCTTGGAATGACTAATTGCTTGCTCTGGTGAACATTTTCTATTCCATTCCCACAATCTCATCTCTCCCTACTTGATGTGGTGTATATTTAAAACCAGGAGCTACTCTATTAAGTGTCTAATTTTCAGAAATCAATCTGTCTAGTTTCATGGCAGACTTTTTATCTGATGGCCACTAACTTTTCATTTTTTAAATCTTAGCAAACTAAAATTTTTAGTATTTCTGCCAGATGACTATATTATTATCAATAATAGAGGAAATACAGTGTATCTTATAAACTAGTAATTGCTGATGAGTTTGGATAATTTGATATTGCAATTTATGTTTTATATTGTAAACCTGTTTCTGTTCTCATCAGTATTTCTATTTCTATTTCTATTTCTTCTTTACAGTCCTCTCTACAAGTATAAAGCTAATTCCTTATTTACATCAGACAGTGAGTGAGTTTGGGGTAAAAGCACTGATTTAAATCCCAATATCTCTTGTTCCAGAGTTTAGAAATGAGAAGTTAAAAAGTGCTACACAGTGATGCAAGCTTTCCACTATTACTATTATAATTTTAAAAGATTTTTCCAGTGCAAAAATTTCACTAGTTATCATATCATTTTGCCTGCAAACTGAACCTGCTTAACAATGTCTAGTAGTCAGTATTAAACACCATAAAGATATCATTGTCTGCATCTTCTTCATTCTCAACATGAAGAATGACTGAATAAGGGCAGTCTCACCTTTGACGGATGAAATCTCCCCTCTAAGGATCTATCCCATAACCATCAACTTTCCTCTTTCTCCACTGTAATGCATTGAATTTCTAATCTCTCCTAATCATTAACCATTAATCATTCTCTTTGGTGACACTTAACTTTACGTACATGGTGGTTAGGAAATACTTAATACATTCATACATAAAAGAAGACAAATTTAGAAGAAAAAATAAGTAAGAAAAAAAAGCACATTTCAGCTGCTGAATTATTCACAGTGAAGAGGCTTTGAGATGGAGATTCTGTCTCTTCCTCTGTACTGATGCAGAGTACTCTGTCAAGTGACGTGGAAGCTGATAGGTAAGATAACTTGTTTTGTCACTCAGTTGTACACATTATACCAGTCTGTGTCTCACCTTTAATATCTTAACATCATATTCCAAGGCATGGGGAGTTATCATACCACCCATTTCACTCTGCCAGCATGGATACAAGATTACACTCAATTTCTTATCAGAAACTGCCAGATTATCTAAGGCAAGGTGTCCTCAGGCATAAACTGCTTCAGCTTTAATTTTGCTTCAGATTCCTGTTGATGGAGATCGCAACAGCCCCAAACTAAGCAAGCAGGTAAAAGCTGAGTCTAGCTGAGGTAGTTCAGTGGGATTTAATGACAAACTACAGGCCTTTGACTTGACTGCAGTCGTTGCTCCTTCAGTCTCAGGTATGAAATCATGAATAAAACAATGAGAAAAGACATTTGGTGGAAAAACATGAACATGCCCCTGGCTTTCACTTAAAGACACCTGAGTAAGTGAAAAAGAATGACTGAAATCTCCCACCAACATTCAGTCTCTCAGGTGACAAACTAATTAGTGAACATAAATCATTGACGTCAGGACTACGTTCTTCTGAGAATATGTCAAATGTTGACTACAACTTGTAATATTTTCCTTTCTGACACGGTTTAAACCTGGCTCATCTCTATTATCAAAACCTCTTGTCTTTAGTTTTACAGTTCAATAAAAATGTAGTATAAAATATTTTATTATCTTTCCTATAAAAGTTCCATCACATTTATACTAATATACAAGAAAGCTTTTTTCATGTGTTAATTTTTTCACAAACTTACACCACTATAGTAAAACTCAAAACATGTTCTCAAACATTGTCCATATCAACTTAGTTCACTTGTCCAGTCACCAATGTGATCATCAAAATATGTTTGGCTGAGAAAAATATTCCTATCCTTTATAGCTTATGTGCCACTGAGATCCAACAAGTGTTATAAAATACATACTCATTCAGAAAGATTTTTTTCCTGTTTTGTTACTCCAATTCAGCAGAAACAGAGGGACCAAGTGAAGACTATCACTAATTAGATTTTTTTCCTATCAGGTGATCTTCAGGAATTCCTTGGTTTACCTATAACATTGCTGTGGTCTCCTGCTCTAGTGCTAGCCTAGTCAAGCCCCTAATGGTTTAGTTTTAGAGGGCAAAGCAAAGAGAATGGATTTTTATGGCACAGTTCCAGGCATTAGTAAGGAGCACACCATGAGTATTTATTTCCAGCACTATTTTCCTCTGAATTTATCCACACTTCATCCTTTGGTAAGTATTGTGTGTTAACACTCTCTATGATCAGCAAAGAGCTCCGCTCCTACTTTTCAGATGTAGCAGATTTTTAACTTGTGCATGTTACTGTTCGTACTGTATCAAAAAAGTTTAAAAGCCTTGGCTAAAAATTGTTTTTCAGGATTGTGGTCTGTTTTTATAACACTGTTTTGAAAAGAGGATGTTAACGTAGGATCTTTATCTACAAATTCTCATATATGCAAGTAAGTGTATTCATGAGAGTTACTTCAGTGGAATTATGAGTAAAGAGGAAAGAGGAAGGACTGCAAGATTAATTTCACTGAGTGAAGGGCTGACAAGACTAAACCCACAAACATCCCTGCAAGCCAGTGCCAGGCAGTCATTTGAAATAAAAAAGGTCAATGAAAACCCGCTGTGGCAGTTGGTTCAGGTCACTGACTGCTGTCCTTTTCTTTCCAGCTTTTAAGCCCGGCACGCACACATATACTTGGCTATTCAGTGACCATAGATTCCGACAACTGTGTCCTTCAGACTCAGTTCTCAAAAAAGCTTTCAGAATAGCAGAAGTAACAATGCCTTCCTACAATTCTGTACTGTACCTTTGCATCTGTGGGATGAGGTGGTTGGGTTATGTCTTGGTATTGCAAGTACTGCAACAAGGATGACTGTGGGAGTCCAAGAAATGAAAGAATAGTAACATCTATACCTGTACCTTCACTGATCTATCTACAGCCTCTCATTTATAAATTCCAACATCACACATTTTATCACTATTCAAATACTACAACCATGTGACTTTATTATATGCCTGCACAATGCCCAGTTGGTAGTCTCTATCCTTGCAGGTTTTTAAACCTGTCTGGGTAAAGGCTTTAGTAACCATGTTTTATAGCTAGCCTTATAGCTGACCTTCCTTTGTGCAGGAAGTTGGACTACAGGCCTCCTGAGGTCCCTTCCAGCCTGCTGTACCCTGTGAACTTAGTGCACAGACACACAGACCAATCTCCTCACCGAATTTCACCTGTATGATTTCTTAGAACTTACGATCTCATAGATCTATTGAGTTTCCAAGGACACAAACATTTGTCATCTACACTAAGATATCAGTATCTAACCAAGGTCAGGGGATATATAGCTGTGGCTAATCACAGTTTTAGATGTGGATAATCATATACAACAGCTCCCAGTTGTCTCCCTGATAGCAGCTATGTAGATTAGTGACAACAGAACCATGAAAAACTACTACACTGTGTAACTTTTTTTTGTACTGTTTCAAGCACACTTGGTTAAAAAGGCAGAAAATCTTCAGTGTCTGCTTCCTGTTAATAAAAATAGTCATAAACACCTTTCTCAGTGAGGTTCAAGGCAAGAACACAAGTGTTTCTGGTACCTATGAGTTCCATGTACTTTGAAGCACAAGCTCACAGTGCTTTGGCTATACCAGCTTAGTTTGGGCTTTTGCATCCAAAGGAAGCTGCCTCTCAAGAAAAGTTATTGGTTTACTGGCTGCATGTTAACTTCAAAAAGTTTGTTCTCCTAATAAGGACACTGAGAGAGATACACTGTACATAACCTTCTGCCAGTTCACTCCTCTGGGCAAGCAAGACTATTTATATTAAAAATTGTGGCAACATGGCATCTAAAATCTGCCTTTTCCATTGATTGGACATCTAATCCACTGTGACCCAAATAAAACGGAAAGATCCTCTTCTAGAATACTAGGGAAATCTGTAGACATTATCTGGGAGCAGTGTGTTACACTGTGTCCTTGAACTTCAGGAATACTGTATTGAAGCAAGTTCTTCAACTTTTGTGAAACTAGAACAGTAAATTAACAGGTGTTCATTGTAAAAGCTCTAAAAACTATTTTGTGAGTAAAGAAGTTACGGCTATATGCTAAAACAAAAAAATCAGGCTAAATCTGAGCTATGACTAATGGAGCTACCACAGCCTAATCTTCATGGCTTACTTCTTCCATGCTAATGTAACATACAGATCATTTGAGGGGGGAAAAAAGCCCACATCTAAGTTCCACCACTCCCCACTTTCTATTCCTTTTCATAACACAAAAGGCTAGGGCATTCTAGCTTGAGTGTGAAACAGGGCGTAACAGCCCCAGAAATGGATCCTAACGTCTACTACATATAACAAGATGTCTGAGCACAAAGTTTATTTCAGGGTTAACTACTGATCTGCTTCATGGGCATTAGGAAGTCAATGCAGCGCCATCTAGCAGCTCCATTTCTCTATACTAAACTAAATCAACTAAATATTGCATCACAATAATTTGGGGTGTGGAATTACATGGGATATCAGTAAAGAAAAAGAATTTGAGTCCTTTATCTAAAAGAAGAGAAAATCAAAGGGCAAAGTACTAATAGTCTTCAAATGATACTCAACAGCCTCCTAAGCTGGTCTAATGGACCTCATTGTTGTAAAAGTTCTCCTTCATTGTCTAACAGAACTTTCACCTGCTGGAATTTAAACCCAGTACTTTTTATCTGCTGTATCAAGAACACGGAGAAGAAATTATACCCTTCCTTTTTGCATCATGGTATTTAATAACTTTTATCACTGGCTGTAGAAATTACATGATAATATTGCATGGGTTTTAATAACTTTTATCACTGGCTGTAGAAATTATATGAAAATATTGCATGGGTTTTGAAGTGCATTTCAGAGTTTCAGTCAAAGCAGACTAATAGTATGGTAAATGTTTATTATATAAGATAATCCACAGTTGCCTAGCATGGAATTCATCACCATTTGAAGCAAGTAGGCCAGGCTTCCTTTACAGTCAATCAAACCTTGGCCATGATTCACCTCATCTTCAAGCTGAAGTCTAAAATAAGTCATAAAAGGCCCGGTTTCTCTTCACTGTTTGGTGAGTGTACGATGACTGATTCAGCTACAATTGTATACGTAAGAAACAAAGACTCATAGAATAACTTCAGTTGCAAGGGAGCTCCAGTCATCACCTAGTCCAGCCCTGTGCTCAAAGCAGGTGTTATCGGGTCAGGTCACTCAGACAAGTGTCCACTAAAGCCCTGATACCTCCAAGGATGAGGATTCCACAAACTCTGGGCAACCTGTTCCAGTATTTCACCACCCTAATGGTAAAAATGATGTATCCTGGAATCTTACAGAATTTTCAATTTCCTGACTTGTCTCCATAACAGATGTCTAAAATCAGCTGAGAACTGACCCCTAATGCAATTAACAGGCTAGTCTTTTACAATATTGTGTTTGTGCTCACTTTATTTGAAGGTTCTCACAGCACACACAAACTTGTGTTAAAGCAAGACCTGTTCTGAACAAGATAGGAATTTAGGAAATACCTAAAAATTCCACCAGAGTCAGTATTTCTAGAAAAGGAAGATAATGAGAATCCTCCCCTCAGCTGCCAAATACAGAAATTAAGAAACTCCTCCACAAGTCAGTCAGCTTTTTGGTCCTCTCTTCAAAATATAAGAACAAAGAGATATAAATGAAATAAATTAGAAAGCCCAGCATTCATTTGGAGGAGGTCTACTGATAACTGGAAAGTGCAAATAAAGATAAATCAGAGATGCTACTGCGAGAACTAGAGAGAAGTGTACGAAATGACAGCCTTGGAAATGAGAGCTGCTCAGCAACTGCTAGGTAAAATCTATGCATTTGTAATAGACAAAGCTCATCTGCCTTCTTATAATTCAGGAAAGATCAGTGTGTTGTTATCAGTATAGCAGAATTTGAATAATAAATATGGTTGAGACCATCATTTCCAATCCCCATCTGGTTAGAAGGGCATTGTAACAGCTGGTTTTCTTAGCAAAAGCAGCTGGCTGATGATATTATTTTTCAATTAATGACACTAAACTATGAATAGATTACTGCATGTAGACCTGAAAACAATAACAATTACTGAAAGAAATTAAGCAAGCTAACAAAATAGGTTTGGTTTCCATCTAATTGGAGGGTAAGGAAAGTCAGAGATGCAATGAAGCACTTATGGACACAGCAAAATTTGTATGCTGGAAGACTCTCAAAACAATCCAAGACAGATCGGGTGAATGAATATATTAAAAGTGAAAATTACAAAAGTGAAGCAGAGTGGAGAGTAAAGGTGCAAAAGACCTAGAGTAGCATTGAGAAAATATAAGAGGAATTTGATTTTTAAATACTAATGTAATTTTGCACTGAATCCTTAAACAAGCAGAGATTTGAGTTATTTAGAACCAAAAATGCTGTAATTTTATCCCTTTACACTGTACAGGTACTAAGTCAAACTGTGTAATTCTACACTTGGTTGAGCGTGAAAGTAAAGCACACAGAAGAAGGGATGACACAAGAAGGGAAACAGCTTTATGTTAAAGAAAACACCTTAGTGCAGTGATGCTTATCTGGCCCAAACCGGTGCACTCCATTCCATGTTTTAACTTGCATTTCATTCTAGATTTGGAAAATCTACAAATCAAACAAGTGAAACAATTTTGCCTGTGTGCGCATGTTACTAAGTCTCTAGTCACAGAATCACAGAATCACTAGGTTGGAAAAGACCCACAGGATCATTGAGTCCAATCATTCCTATCACATCACTGAATTACAGAATCTTCCCAGTTCTTCTCAGAAACAAACAGAAGCACCAATTAACAAGAAGAAATAAATAAAAAAATCAATATGAACCGGGAAAAATAAAATCTGCTTCGCTGGTATGTGACTTGTAACCAATGTAAGAATTGATGATCTATGCTCTACACCTTGCTATGAACTAATGTGTGACTGTAAACTGGTGCTAATTAGACTCCACATTCAGAGCTTGCGTTTTCTTTCTTTCTCTTTTCATCCTGCTCTGCTTTGTGCTCCTTTTACAGACAAAATGCAGGTGAGTACATTTAGATACTGTCCACGTACACCAAAATGTTGAGAATTACTAACACTCCATAGACCACACCCTTCAGAAACACAGGGTTTTCTTTCTTAAAGATTTTTTGCAGCCCTCACATGTTTATTGTTCCACTGTCTTGTCCTGGAATCCTGCGTCAGAAAATGATGAAATCTTCCTAGCAGTGTTGAGTGACAGGGATACTGAAATCCTGACATTTCTGCATCAATCCAAATCTTCTCTGTATTTTACAAAAACGTATTCTTGTGGTTGGTGAAATCAAGATTGATTTCTCTGTCTGAACATTAATATGGCCTCCCACGACCATATTCTCTATATTCCTCACCTAAGACCTAGAAAATAGAAATGATGAAATTAGTCTTTTTTTGTTTCAGCCTGTAGGAGTAACTGCCTGATTAGTAATTACCTGTATAAGAAAGAAAGAGGCCCAGAAAAGAGTGTGGGAGCATAAAACTGCTATAAGAGAGAAGCCAGGCTGTACACTTTGCATATTAATTTCCAAAAGAATGTATTTTCAGTGGACAGCTTTATAGAGTATGAGAACAAGTTGCGCAGAGAAGGGACAAGCTCTAGTCGAGTACCTATATCTCAACTAGGAGACAGGCTAATTGGGAATTTTCAGTAAAAGATTATTCCTCAGAATATGCCAAATTGTCATTTCATACTTGCTTTACACTTAACACCATTAACATTGGTGAAAAAAAATGGGGAAATGTTCAAACATTAGCAAAAAGCTGAAGGGATGCTTTGGTTCCCAAACCCCTCTCTCCCAGCTCCATTTCCTTTCCTCTCTTTCTGCATTTAAAGGCTGTAGATGACCATCGCCTCCATTTAACAGTATGGTTCTTCAAGTCAACTGCTGAGAGAGAAGTCTTTCTCTATCAACAGTATCTCGATATCCTTCACACTTAGCACCTGAAGCCAGACAGCCACCAAAGGACATTTGTCCTTTATGAAATATAACAATTAGATCAAGACAAGAACTGGGAAAGAAACTGAAAAATCAGTGACAGGTGAGCAGACTGGAGACACAGTAAGAGCTATGATGAGGTTTCTGATATACTTTGGAGTTAAGGTTGTACAAACACTGACTGGTTATTATGAAGCCTGTGCCTGGGGAAGCCACTATGCAGCTCAAGGGTTCTCTGGGAAAGCAAAGAGGAGGCCACCATAGAAAGGAGACCCCTCGTGCTATGCTTTACGCTATGAGGTTCTGTAAACTCTTCACAGCATTTCTACACCAGCTAAAGAAGTAGTGCCTGGGCCTTCTGTTCTGCTCACTAAAAAAGAATAGGAAAGAAGCCCTGAAAACTCTGGGGGGAAGCACTGCAAGTTGTAAAAAATAAAAAATTTGTACAATATAGAAAAAAACCAAAACTTCTTTCTTCCTGGCATCTGTAAACTGAAAGATGAAAAAATACATAAAACTTTCCCTGAAATGTATATACTTTTTCTTTAGAACTTGAAAGGCCCACATGATTCAAAAATAATGTATAAAAACTCCATCCTGAATTTACTATAGTATTATTCACACCTCTTTTTACAACAGTTTATTTGCTACTTGTGCTGCAACTATTAAGAAGCTTTGTTTTCCAGGTAGTCTCTTGGTAACTACATTATGGTCTGAAAAAGCACAGAAGATATTAAGAATATTTAAAGAACATAGCACATTTCATAGTCAGATTAAACTAATTTTTACATAAATAGTTTTGACATTTATATTTTCACCAAGGTGATTCATACAATGTTTTCAAATGTCAGCAAGGATATAATTTTTTTTAAAGTTACAGTTTGACTTACCGGGAAGTACAGCAGAAGTGATCCAAAAAGAATGGTTTCCAACAGTACCAGTCCTGAAGCTCTGATACTCTAGAAGACAAAAAACCCCAACCAAAATATTAGCAATTTCCTTCTGAGTGCCATTTAGATGCTGAGTTCTTTGCAGAAGGCACTTTCACTTTTGTCAGTATAACACTACCACAGTAAGGCTTATTAAAGTACAGTATTAAGCTGTCTGTTATCTTGGCATGCTCCACATTCTTTAATTCACAGGCCCATTACAATGGTGCTGTTTTACAAAATCCAATTTTAAAAAAATCACTTTTTTCTATGTTAAATACTATTCAACACACATTACTTGAATACATTTTGAAGATGCTAAAATTGCTTTCAAGTGTCAAGAATTATGGATCATGGGAATTACAGATATGATTTTAACTGTAGAATTTGTTCTGTACTATTTAAATTTCAAGAAGTCCTACGAATATTTTGACTTATTTGACGTAAATGTCTTGGCTTCTATAATACGTATAGATAATCTACAATTTTACTGAATACAGTGTGTGCTCTTAGATTGAAGTGCCTTTATTTCTCCTGAAATTTTGTACAAAGATGTTGATTGAGACATTAACTTGTCAGGATTGTAAAATATCATGCCATTTCTTCCCTGATTCTAATGCAATCTGTCCATCAAGTTTTTTTACTTTTTATAAGAAGAAAAAAAATTATTTTTCCTAACACAAAGTGTATTCCAATAAATCTGATGATTTATGCATAGTGTGTGTGTCCTTACGTTAAAGACAAAACAACAACACCACTTCTCATTTCTTTAACCATATACTTCCCTTGAGGCCTTGTTTCATACACTCCTCTGGAAGAAGGCGACAATTTCCCAACTGCAAGCAACACAGTTAGACCAGAGAGCAGAAGAGGTTTTGCTAAAAACCTTTTGAAAAATCCCCTTCTTTCACATCACAAAATCCCCTAGTGAGCTGGAATCAATGGTTCATGATAATTTCTCTAATGGCTTGATATGGGAGAAGTTTATCTCCCAGAAGTAAGGCAATCAAATGAAAAAAATAACTCTATCTGAATGGATTTACAAACCCATTTTTAGTGCCCTGAGGTCCAGTTTCTACTTGCACTAAGACTGGAGGAATTTTCTAGATAAAAATTAATCTATAATGTTACTCAGATTTCCTATTCCATCATTCATTTTTTCAACTGGTTACTTTTACAACATCTTATGTACTTAACATAGGTTGAAAGACAAGGAGAAAATTCCTAGGAAGCCTTTTAAATATGGGATAATTATGAAGCTACCTAATTTCCAGCAATGGTAAATTTTGTAGCAAAGGCTGTCAAAGATATATGTATCAGCAGAGATGCCATCAACATCCTGCACAATTGTCCACCTCATACATTATCATGAGAAGTTACTTCCAATGGGTTTTCACATCAAAGGTTCTGTTTTAAGGTAAACACTAACATAACAGCTCCAGAAGCATCTCGGTGCTGCTGATGCTATTTTAGTCACTGTTAAAGCCTGAAGTGAGTATTATGAATGGTTTTCTACTGGTCTAAGATGATAGTGGTCAACTTGTGTCAATTACTGCAAGATTTTCCCAGGGCAATCTTTTTTATTTTTTTTTTTACTTTTTCATGTATTGGAGAACCATTATTAGGGCTCTTCTTTTCTAGACTTTTCCAACTTTTTACCTGTGGATCTTAAGCTTAGATCTTCATTTAGAAGTTCCATATTAAGGACGGCAAAACTGTTCTGCTACCTCTCCTACCTCTCTCTCTAATTGCACCCTGAAACTGAGACATATATAATTTCTAGCAAAATTTTCATGGAACTTATATTCATTCATAAAATGTTTCTTAAAAAGCAAAGCAAACAAAACACAACATCAACAAATAGCTATCTTTCCAAACAGAACCCAGTGCTTGCCTTCGCAATTGCTGAAACCTGAATATTGACCCACAAGCACAGCTTACGGTTATGCTGGTTTCTGAGAACACAAGATATTTGTGTCAAGAACCCAAATTAAAGTATAAACATAATTGTACATGATAAACATTATTGCAAATTTCTGGTAACAGAAATGCCAGTGGCAGGTTTTTTAGGCTCAAATGATTCCATTGTTCAATGACATCAGATTCAACTGAGTTAAGTATTATTTAATTCTGTCACTTGGATAGATGGGCAGCCTCATCCACTAATCTGCTAATGTGAGCGCTGTCCAGCACTCCCATACTGCCTTTCCCTATCTAACATCCTTGCCTCAGTTCAACTAGAGTGATGTTCCAGAAAGACACTCAGATAGTATATACATATCAACAGACAAAAAATTGTCCAAAACACATTGATTCCATATTTGAAACTCTCATTTGTTAGCAGCACCCCTAATCAATAAAGATCTGTGGATGATATCAGCTTTTATGGTTGCTGTAATAAAATTGTTTGTGGACCCATATTTCTGTACTCAGATGTGTTTGACTGTTTCAAATGGCAGTATAAAAATCAAAACAAAGAGACAACTTTCCAAAATTCCTTCTGCAGAGGCTTATATTCTAATGTTTAGATGCCAGTTATGAAGTCATTCAATAGAATACTTCCAGTTACAGTAATTAATAAGTGACTAGATTCACAATCATTTTATAGCTCAAACATCTGAAGCTAAGGATCATGCACACAGCTTTGACATGTATAACAGAAAGCATATTTTTTTTAGTTATAAATGGCAGTATGAATTATATCACACTTTCATACATAAATTTAGCCTGAGCAAGATGCAAATTTTGTGTGCAATACATGAACAACAACAACAAAAAAGCTTAGGAAAGGTTAAAATACACTTCTAATAACACAGCTTTTATACCTGGTGATCTCAAAGTCCCAGCACTATATCACAAATTGAAAAAAAGCATTGTAAGACCATGTCCACAAGATTCCTTTTGTGGCTCTGATTCTGTCATAGCTGAGAGCTACACAAATTTTGACACAAGTTTTCTTCACATCTTTGTAAGACAATGGCACCTTACTCACTGGGAATTAAAGCAGAGGGCTCTGCCCAGCACCATACAAGACACCGGCAGAGGTCACTGAACATACATCTCTCACAACTGATAAATACTCAAACCACTGAAGAACCTTTTTTTCCTTATTTTGTGTGATGCAACTGCATATAGAATCATAGAATAACCAGCTGGAAGAGACCCACCGGATCACTGAGTCCAAACATTCTTATCCAACACCAAACCATGCCCCTTANCCCAGCTCTCTCAGCCATTCCTCATAGGGCCTGTTCTCCAGCCCCTTCACCAGCTTCGTTGTTCTTCTCTGGACTCGCTCCAGAGCCTCAACATCCTTCTTGGTGTGAGGGGCCCAGAACTGAACACAGTATTCGAGGTGCAGTCTCCACCAGTGTGGAGTACAGAGGGAGATTAACCTCCCTGGACTGGCTGGTCATGCTGTTTCTGATAGGATGGCAAAAAAAAGTACCTTAAATGTATATACTGCAGGGAAGATGGAAATGACCTAAAAAAGCTGGCCTTCAAACAGCTTCTGTGTGAACATCCTTTTCTAACCAAGTCTTTTGCATCCTGATCAGCCTTTTCTTATCAAGATATTTTTCTGCTTGGCATTGTCATAAGATAACCTGTAAGAGCAAAGAACTTCAATGTTTCCAGTTCTTCTTCCAAAACAATTAATTAACCTATTAATTTCTTCTCACTTGTGTTCCAGTAGGAACCATTCTCTATGAATTCTGCCTATGTGCTTCTGTTTCCTGCCTTAAAAGAACTGGAATTCAAAATGAGCTTGAATCCAGTTTTTGACTGTGCTTTTAATTCAGTCTTTCCTACCTGCGAATAAGCTTACAGGTGCCGCAGCTGAATCCTCCACTGTAGAGATTTTATCAATGCACGCCCCTAAGGCATATCTGTGGGCAGCATCACAGCTGCTCAACTTCATGGGAATCTGCACCAGTGAATATGTCCACATAAGCCAGGAAAAAAGCCTTTGTTCTTTTAAGAAGAGAAATTAAAGAATGGAAATAAATGATAACCCAAAGCCTACACCAACCAGTGTCCACCTATATTATCTGCACAATTAAAATTCAGTGGAATTCATAGAAATCAGGGTATTTTAGGATATAGCTCTGAAATTCCATGCAGTGGAATTTTCTTCTGCTTGCATGTAACATTTCCTCTATTTCTTTTTCTCCTCCTTAACACCTGCTTTGTATTTTTCGTATGTGCCTTTCTTGTTGGCATTTAATTTGGGTTTTGTTTATTTATTTCTCTGTCTGTTCATCTTGTGTACAGTTTGTTTATTGCTGCTTCCTCTGTATGCCCACTTCCCTTTTGGTGTTTTATTTTTCTATTTACTTATCTGTGTCAGTAAAACTGTCCTTTCTGTTTTGCCCTGTCTCACTTAATGGTTACACATTGCTCACTCCTAAGTGGTATTGCAATTTACTTTTAGATTCATATTAACTTTCATACCTAGCTCAGCTACCTCTGTCATACATTTTCTGCATTCTCAAGATTTGTTTGCTTTTTAATTAAGTGGTGAAAATTAATAATAGTGGCTATTATTACTAGTAAGTCAAAGGAGGAAAATGATTGAATTAGACACTAGCTTCAAGCCAGCCTCCATCCAGAAATACTCAAATAAAACCAAAAGGAATAAATTAAAATAGTATGCTGTGTATTATAGTGAGGGTCAAGACCAGGTATGTACTGGTCTCTGCCATCTTCTTCATCCTGAGCCTGAGTTTTTCAAGGAAGCTACCATCCTTTAGTTGTGCAGTGAACAATGAATTCCAGCAAGACAATTCCAGCAAATCTGATGCAAGGTGCCAGCCAGAAGAGAAATTCAAGTGAATTGCCATCAGGTGTTTCACAGGAAGCTACCAAAAGGGCCAGCTAGCAAAATGCAAGACAGTTTTAGGCACACAGTAGCAAATGGAAATAAAGTAGTGTGAGGGCATAGAGAAAAACTGCCACTGGGTTTGTTAACTTCCAAATGACTGGATATGTAATGTCACACCCACAAAGAAAAATCAGCATACTAGGATAGTAAAATGTCTCACATCTCCATATAAAATAGGGGACAGGACAAGGGGGAATGGCCTCAAGCTCCGCCAGGGGAGGTTTAGGTTGGAGATTAGGAAGAAGTTTTTTACGGAAAGGGTCATTAGGCACTGGAATATGCTGCCCAGGGAGGTGGTTGATTCGCCTTCCCTGGAGGTGTTTAAGTTACGGGTGGACGGGGTCCTGAGGGACATGGTTTAGTGTTTTGTGGGAGTGGTTGGACTCGATGATCCAGTGGGTCTCTTCCAACCTGGTGATTCTGTGATTCTGTAAAATAGTCTGAGAGGCATTTATGAAAAAAATGAATTAAAGTAAAGTAGTGTGACTTATGCAGTGGCACAAGAGTCTAAAATGAGTGCATATGCTCATGTAATACCACCACTACAGATTCAACCTTCATCCCAACTCAAGGAGTAAGACACTAGAAATATTCACAGCAACTCCTGTCAGCTGGGATGTAGCTACTTAGAGTTATGAGATACTACTGACCATTTTGCACAGTTTTCCTGGATTGCGGCAAGAGCTCAGTGTTGACTCATATTCAGCCTGATTCTGCTGGAGATTCCTGGTTTTCTTCAGCCAGTCTGCTACTCAAGACATTTAATTAATGAAAAGGTCAGAATAAAATAATGACTTAGACATACAACTATGAACAGACTTGTTAAGATGATGGTATCAAAGAAAGGGGTTTTCATAAAGCTTCCTCATAAATCTCATTCAAAGACTGTGTTTCAGCCAGAGATTTTAACCTATCTGACTACTGGTTCCAGTTTTGGATCTGAGGGAGAAGGAACTGCATGTGTCTAGAGTGTGAAGAACGGAATTTCATTCTCTATTCTCAGTATTACCTTCAGCTACTTCACGAAGAAACTGGCCAAAACAAGAGGGCAGATCCTGATGGAAAATTGAAATGGTGACTACAAGAGCTGAGGAACAAACGTGCATAGTCTAAATCTCAGATATGACTGGAGAAGAACAAGTAAAGTCAGATCATTTTCATATCACAACACTTCAAAAGCGGGATTTTGGTGTTACTGTGCTGCATGGTTTGCTCCATGGCAGGAAGGAACTACTCATCAGTTCTATTACTACTCATGCATTCTATTACCAGTCCACCTCTTAATTTAGCCCCTTATTGTAGACTGACTGTGAAACTAATGGTGGGGGGCGGGGGGGCAGTACCTTGGTAGCCCAGGTCAAGTATCCCCCTTTTTCCCCATACCAATTGCCTTAGCAGACCACCTTTACTTGACTAGGCCTGCAAAAATATTGTTTGTGAAGGGCTATTTTATGCTTTGGGATTTGTCCAGTCTTCAGTCTATCCAGACTATCTAGCAAACATTACCGGGCTGCAAGATAAAGTCATTCCTTATCCCTGGATCTCAGAAAATAACACTGTTTCTTTAGCAAATCACATCAGGAAACAAAGTCATACATGCCTTTGGGCACTGCTAAAGGATCACAAATAAGTGCTTAATAATTTTTTTTAAAATGTCGCTGGCCAAGCTGCAAGTGTAGCAAAACAAAAAGCTACAACAGTGGATAAACAAGCAAAGAAGATACTGCATTTCAGTTCTCTCCGGTCCTAAAGAATCCATGAAATACAGCAGCATTCATTACTATTGAATTACTGAATGTCATTGCACAAAGTCAGTGACACAAGTGTCAATGAATCTTAAGAAAAAAAAGGAAAAGGAAGAAATTAAAAGCCAAAATAAAATTAAGGTAATTTTATATCTGCTACATCATATACTACTGAATTAACAGAAATGTAGACTTTTGGTGCCAATCCAGTAAGACAGCGGATTTCTCCAGGGCCACATGTCATTTGTATTTGTATTGTATTATATGAGCATAGTACCATGGACAACCAGGAAGAGGAGAAGGTTGGCTTATTTTGATTTTTACCCACTTTCATTAGAATTCTGCCACTTTCACAATATAATAAATGACTGAGTTGGCTTGTAATTTCAACAAAATTTCCTTCTGCAAAGGTGGCTTACCACCAGATGGGACACAAGCAAGGAAACATAAAGAATATACAGGCTTTCTCTGCTGTGCTAACCACATGTATTTGAAATGACTGGATAAATTCTCATGCAAAATTCTCTCAAAACCAGTGAAACAAAAAGCTTAGCTAAAGCTGCATGTAATGGCAGTGTGTTCACTCTGGTGCTCCCAGAAGTGTAGCTCTGGTGTGACCCTTGTGGTTTAGGTCTGGCAGGTCCATTCTACTCTATACATAAGGACAGAGATGTGATGAAAAGTTATTTGGTTGTATTCTCAAACCTGTCTCTTACTTCTCACAAAACCCTTTCTGTTCAAATTCTTGTTTCCTGGTATAAGCAATTCTTAACTTCAAATGACAGAAGTAAGAAGAGATTTTGTCAGGTTGAAAATATCTGGCCTGAACTGGAGCTGATTGAAATATTTTATTACTAGTTCCTTTCCTTTGTAAAGTATGCCTTCCCAGCAAACAATTATTTTCAGTATGACTATATTTTTGCTTTGATTTCCATGTACTGTTTTTCTAAATCCCATTGAACCTTATTCCTGCCTTTTTTTCCAATTACATATTGTTCTCTTTTTCAGTGAAAAAGTGTGGAAAAACAAAAGTAATAATTTTCAGAAATTGTACTTTACTTGAAATTTACCTTTAAGAAATAGAACAGAGATCCTTCTTTCTATCCCTGAGGCTTGACTACAGTGAGCAAGAAGTTTGGCTCCTCTGCTAAGAAACAAAAGCTGGAGCTGCCAGTTCCCAGACTGCTGCTGACACTAAGAAGTGTTTAAAAAAAGAGTAGGAACTGTATTCCACTGTGGTGATTATCTTAATACTGTTCGCACCTGGACAAGGACTGCTAGGAACTAAAGAATGGGGACAAAAGCAACTGGAAGAAGTCCCCTGAAGCCTCAAGTTGAGTACCCTGGAATGGTGCTGCAATATTTTTTAATTTTGTTGGAAATGAATTCAAGGACTGTTAGGACTGTTACCCAGGAAAAGGGAAATAACAAGGCTATGCTTTCATTTTATTTTTGTTGGTTGACATACAAAATTCAAGAACCCTTTTCCAACTAACTGCAGAAAACACCCTTCACTTCAAGGGAGGAATGGTAGTGACTCTTTTGAACATTTTTTTGTAAAATATTCAAGATAAAATTGTGTCCTGTTCAACCTCTCACCACACTGACAAAATACATTTGTTGATAATTTTTCTATTTGAATAATAGCCTCTTAATAGAATTTGGATTGAAAATATCATAAATTTTATAGCAAAAGGCCAACTTTCTAAACAATAGCCCTAGTTATGCACTGCTACTAAGCAATATCGGCAAATTGTCAGAATTTTCTGGCATTTGCAGGTTTTGTGCAGTATTCCTAAACCAAATAAATATAATCCTCCTGCTTTTTCATTTCCCCTTAAAGAATACTTACACAAAGGTCATTTTTTTCCTTTTACTAGTTATAGCTGAGCTCAAATAGAATATAATTATTAAATTTACTTTCTATTTGGAATAAAATCAGGAAAAGCAAAGGTCAAGCAGCCATCAATCACAAATCAATTTCATTAAAAGTGCACAAGTTGTCAGGGATACAAGAAATCCTCAAATACTTTATTTTTCAGTTGATGTGGCCTTGGACCTTGTTCTCTTATACAAGCAATGAAATCCTTTACAGTATATCATGATGAAGATAAGGTATTCTGCATTTGAAACATAGGTCCTGCTGCATATAAATTGCACTACATCACCTACTATACAGATTCTTTTAAAAACCCACCATTTGTTGGTGAAGAACTCTCACAGTGAAATTGTTTAATGTCCAGGGACATCCTTCTCTGAAGAGCAGGAATTACTTCCTTAGTGACATACTATTTATATCAGGGTACCTAGTTCTTAAAGAATAGCAATGAATATGTAGATTAAGGAAAATCAGTATTGAGGTAAATAATGCCTAAGTTCAGTTTCAGTCTATTTACTTTAAAAGTTGAACATGTAAAATGCCAATCATCAAAATTCTGGATCACTTAAAGTGCCTGTTTCACTAGGTTATGCATTCAATTAATGCCAAAATGAAATAAAAGGAAGATGCAAAGGCATTATGGTCTTCAAGATAAAATGCAGTTTAATATTGATAGTTGTTTAATCAGCAAGAGATCAAACGGGATATACATAAAATCTGATGCAATACAAAACCAAATTTCACAAGCAGGAGGTGGAGCTCAGTTAGCATGTTCCCCTGATTTAGATTACAAATAGCGTCAGAACATCCAAATTGAATTTCAGCTTTCTAATTCCACATGGCATCACCTGTTACAGAGGATAATACCACAGCTCAATAAAACAGTCTGTATAAATTGAGTTCAATCACATAGAAAGAAATAGTTTGTGGCAAATCATAGAAGAAAAACCTGACTGCAAAGCTCAGAATTCATAATATCTCAGAGGAAATAAACTTAGACTGATGTAAGAAGAGGAGGGTTAGAATAAATCTGATAAAGATAAACCCACCTCATTGGTCACATAACTAAAAATGAAAATGAACTATTGATGAAGATTATTACACTAGTTTCAAATCACACAAACCCTCATAGTTCTGAAAATTTCAAATTTCAAATCCAGTTTGTTTTATTCACTTCTACTTTACAGGAGCCAACTGGCTAAACTGGTCTAAACTAATAGCTTACAATTGGATACAAGAAATGGTGACTCCCAAAATGATGAGATTTTTCAGCTCTACAGAATTTATTATGCTAAATTATCTCTTATTAATAAGTTCAGATAATTTTTCATCCAAAACTTGCCTTTGAAAGAAATGTTGCTAAGTATAATTTATTCTTCCTTCCACTGTACTGCTGAAAGCCCCAGCCCTAGGTAAGCTTCAACTTATCGTGGACTCTGCATAAGGAGAAAGTCAGAGAGACTGTTCTTCATCCATGAACTTAAGAGTTTAAGACAAGGGAAAACAGATATATAAGGACAGATGAGAAGAACAACAGAACAACATGGCAATATCATATATTGTAACAAGCAATCCCAGCCTATCATCATCCCCCCTGTAGGCATGTACTTTGTCAGCAATTGAAACTGAATACATTATATGGAGAGCAGGAGATGCTCTCAAAAAGTCTCTACCGAGCATGAGGACAGTATGAAAGGAACAAGGGGTGTTTTTTAAAAAAATGTAACAAGATAATGATGAAGGAAGCTGGTGTTGCCACTTCTTCATCAAAGAAACAGCATCAGGAGAAAGAGAAAAGCTTATTTTGGAGTTCAAAAGCCATACACAATGTAAACTTGGAGACACAACAAGGACAACACAAAACGGCAGAACAGAAATCCATTTGCAGCATCGTTTTGAATAGATAAGAGCAGGCCACAACTGCATTTTCCAAGGCCAGCTGAAAGGACATCGCAATAGTCAAGACACAAGAGAACAAGCTGAGACAAGAACTTTAGGTCTGTGGACTGGCAGAAAACATGTACTAAAAGGGAACTCGGGATTTTAGTAAAGCTTAGACATAGCTGGAGGCAAAGTGAGCTCCAGAGTCCAAGATTATGTTAGATAACAAGGAGGTTGCTACAGTAACTAAGAAAGCAGTAGCTGGGATGTCTTGGAGGGAAGCAGAAGGAGATCAAGGAGTTTTTTTCAGCTATATTGATGAGAAGATGTCAGTGAAAAAATGTCAAGAGTTTATTCCAGACAGGAGGAGGCATGGCTGAGACAGGGAAGGCAAAAAGCAATCTGACTGTGTTCACAGCATGAAGTCCTAAAGAGAAGCTGACAGTATAAAGCTGCTGCTTGTGAGCAATAAACTTTCAACTTTTGCAGAAAGAAAAAGAATCATATAAATCAAGAAAAGAATGAAGAACAGGCATATGTTTTAGCCTGAATGATCTGTGTTCAGCTTCTACCACATGATACAGCCAAAAAAAAAACAAACCACAGAAAGGAGTACATAAAGTTTCTCTGAGGATGCCACCATTAAATAAAAGTTAGTTATACTGGTTTTCAGTGTCAAAATGTGATTCAGACACTGGGACACTGGAATCCACATTCCATTCAATGAAATTGAAATCACATTTCAATTTCCAAATCTTGACACTGTCTATAGGCCAAATGCTTTTCCTAGAGACAAGGAGCTCCTCAAGCAAATGACTGACACTACGAAATTCTGCAAGCCTTTCTCGTTGAAAACTCCCTCCATTACAAACTGGGTTCTTACTTGGAATCGCTCTTCTAAGGCAACACTTAGACCCTTAAAAAAAAAGGCCTGCTTCAGACAGAAGTCTGCTCTTGGAAAAGGCAGCGCACCAAAGACCTTGTGCAACCCACCAGGGACTTGGCTACTGCTATTGATTGTACAAGCAAGGTTCACAGCAGCATACAACTCCAAGACAAATGGCAGGATAAATAAATAATGTTGGTGTTATTCTGCTGACATGATAAGTCCCTTCCCAGCAAATCTCTAAATGCCCAGTCACAAACCCAAATGAAACTTCAGGTAAATGCAACAGTCCTGAAGTTAACGCATCAAACAATCAGCAGGGGAAACTTATTATCATGTGACAGACCATTCTATCAACTCAGCTTCCTTACAACAGTCCCAAATACAAGACCCATCAAGAACCCAAAACCACAGAGTAACAGACAACCAAAAATCTTAGCAGTTTGCTCAGTTTAATTTCTAGCTTCGAGAAATTATTGTATGCCATAACAGTTCTCATTGTCTGAAAATATATGCTGAAAGTCAAGGGTTTGATTACCTTTAATTTACATAATCTGTTTTAAAAGCGAAATCATAGAGCATTCAAGGCTACCACAGGCCTGGCTCTGGTGACAGCTATCTTCCTGACCAGCACTCTGTGTCCTCCATTAATTGGAACAATGGGTCTCTACGTTGCAGGTTTTGTTGAGTATTGTTGGAAGAGAAGATAATAATAATTCATAGACTGAAAGACCTTGCTATTTAAGACTTCAGTCAAGAAAGTAAGGGACAGGAATCAGTCTGAACACCAAAGTGGAGCAAACATGTCATAGTCCATGGCTGATTCACATAACTTTGGAGGCAATACATTCCCCAATAAACTATGCACATCTTCCAGATGGACTCCAAAGTGCTGAATAACTCAATTTTGTGGAGACAAATGTTGTTTTAATACAAATACAGAAAGGAGATTGTAGGTTTTGGATCCTTAGAGCTACTGCTAAGTACTGATTAAAATTTATTTTCAACACCTGCCTTGTCCATTAGGGGTAGATTGTCTCTTAGTGAGCTGCATATATAGCCTTTTTGTGCTTCTTACCACTGCCCCGTTTTCCTCATTAGCTCTTTTTTTGTAAGACTGAACTGATATCAACCAATATATTTTATATCGAGATCTTTCTTTTCCTCACACTTCATTGTTTCCTTAGGCCTAAAGTATCTATAGTGAAACTCGGTTTATTTTTCAATTCATAAGCATTTAATTCCTCTAAACCATGAATGAGAATGCAACTATATACAGATGTGAAACCTTTGGGCTTTTGCAGTGAATGACACAACACTCTACAAAGACAGAGCAGTACCACTGTTGCAGCTACGTCTACCAATGCCTTCTGTCTTTGGGAATGCCAGCAGCCAGTATGTCATCTCCAATTTTCAACTGCTGCTGCAGGCTAACAGCCCCTGCACTTCTTATCGTTTCAATATGGCACTCTGCAATTATTTATGTGAGAGTTAAGAATGCACAGCATCCCTAAAGACATATCTTAACTATGCAGAAAACAGGAAAGGACATTTTGAGAGTTCCATTTTATGAATAAAGGAAATGAGAATTCCACTAAAAACAACAATAGTTTTGAAAACATCATTGTCAACAGCACACTACACTACAATAAGCTTCCCTGAGAAATCAGAAGAAACTAGGTGTTCACACTAGGGTACCATGAAGAAAAGGTGTATAAAGGCACTGCATAGAATGTGTATGTGCTGAGTGACCTGTCAGGTATGCCCATTAGCACAGCATGTGAAGTCAGCTGCTCCATCTGTGCAAGATCTCTTCCCTCTACCAAGTTTCCACTTCAGCTGAAATGTCAGAAATTGGTGTCTAGGGATAAAAAAGCAGAATGTGCACCAAAGATGAAAGGCATCCAGGCATAAGCAACATCAAGATGCCACTGTAGAGTTAAAAAAAAAGGACTGGCTGATTTACATTAGCAAAAAAAGGTATGTTTGCAAAGCCAGCATGCTTTAATATTTAAAGATGTATCACACATCAATAGCCTGTGATTATCTTGCTCTGAATTACTGCATCCTATCATGCCTGTAGTAAGAGAGAAAAGACATTCTTCAGTTTTCAGTATTAGAAAGGGGAACTACAGCATTAATTTGTATGTCGCCTCTCCATCCACCTGCAGTTTTGTGCAGTGTTTAAAATTGCATTGATTGGGGACTGTCTTTACAGTATTTAAATCATATTTAGCAGAACACTTAAATGTATTTACACTAAATGGAAAAACAGGAAAGTAGTGGCACAGAGTACCTAGGGACCTCGAACTCCAAACACTGGAAATGTGTATTCAACAGAGAGTAAAAGCCATATAAAAACAGTCAGTTGCTGTTATATGCCCCAGATCCTTCAAGAGAGGTAAAATGATTCACTCTTGTTGACGATTAGCCATGTGGTCTTGTTAACTGTAAGTTGTTTCCTTTGATCAGTGTTCCAGATGTATATTTTTCTCCTCTCATTAAAAGTACTTGTATTTCTGGATTTGCAGGCATTCTTGAGTGTTCTTAAGGGGCAGGAGGGGCGAAGACCAGTTTAGTTATAAATGTTCAGTATTTGGGATTGGAAATGGTTTTGAAGGGGGTAAAGCCCTTCATTTCAATGGGGTCTATCACAGTCCTTCATCATTGGTAATGTTATACAACATACCCATTCCAAATCACTGTTTTGAAGACTCCCTCTGTCCTCTAAACATTTTTTCCTTTCTTTTTCAGAGCTGAAAACAGTCCTTTCTGAGTGTGCTGCTCGCTGTGAATTTTACCTTGATGTGCTGGATTTACATTCAGAAATGCTAGCCACTAAGAAGACAGACCAGATCCCCCAAAGGTTTCCTCGCACACACTCGCAGTTCCCCTGCCCACTCGGAAGCTGGCAGCAGTGCATGACAAGGAAAGATGATGGAAAAGTAACTTGGCTTTAGTACAACTGCCCTTTAGCATTGATCTGAATGAGAATTCTCAGTAAACAAGACCCTTCTGATTATGCCTACCGTGAGTCAAGCTTTCTCATCTCTCCTTCATCATCAAAGTAGCAATTAGCCTCTTCCATGCTATGGCTGAGATCAGCTCCTCTGGTCTCTTTGCCAGTAGTGGTTCTTAGCATTTCTTAAGGGCTCTTAAGATTCCTCAGAGCAGTTATATTCTACCCAATAGTTCCATGTTTGAGTTGGTATGCTGCTATGCAAAGGTCAGTTATTTCCAGCTCTTCTTTTTTGATTCATTTGAAAAGACAGCCTGACAACAAATGAGCTCCTTAGGTTCCTTGCAGGTAATGTCCTTCCACGGTCTGATACTTCTATAAGAACATGTTTACAATGCTGCTGGTTTCCTCTTTAAGGCTCTGGTAGATCTTTAGGCCTGGAAATTCTATGTTAACTTTGAAATTAAATTTAAAAAAATTATTCATATTTATTTAAACATTCTGTTTCTCTCTGGTGCCATACAGCTTTGCTACACTGCAAGCAATCACTACTGCATTTGAGCTCTCCATTGGTTCATATAACACCACTTACATAGATGAATTCTCCTATTTTGCTAGTGCTTTTCCTCACAAAATCACTGTTATCATTTTTGAGAATATTTGTTTTAGCATCAGTGATTTCTGTCCTTTTCTACCCATCACCTTCTCTTAGCTTAGCCTCATACTTTTTGGATGTGTTTTTAGTAGTAATGTTGGCATTACCTAATCAATAATAATGCCACAGCACACAAGGATGTTTGCTGGTGTTCACCTTGAGCTGTTGTTTCTTAGTTCTTCAGCTGAGAGAATGTTTTGCATCTCTATATACAGCCATGAAGATTTGACCCCTGACGGCTGAAAGTTGTTCTGCAAGATTCTCTCATAGTCTGTCAAAGACTTCTAAAAACCAAAGAAATTAAAGGAGTCTTTTCCTTTATACACACCTCTACAATCGCCAGGACACATATCTAGTCCATCCAAAGTGCTACGAGCATCAGTTAAGCCCATTCCTTGTTTTGCATCCAGCATCTCTTTGCCTCTCTTATACTGCAGAAGCCTCAACGTCTCCCCAGCCACAGCATTCAGCAAGATCACCCTGTCAGGGTAGTCTAATAAAATTCAAATGCTTCCACGACTGAGGAGAAACTCCCTTTCCCAGGTTTCCTTGCACAACTCCCTCAGTGACATTAAACTAGTGCTGTCAGGTGTCATCAGCTTTTCTGAGGGGATATTGTCCATTTCCATCTCCCATGAGTTTTTCAGCCTCTTGCAGCTCATGTTAATGCCAGGCTCAGGGCTTCCAGCTTTCACTACTACTTGGCATGAGGGTTGTCTAGAGTAGTTAAAGATTTTTTTTGAAGTGATCTGCACATCTGCTTTCCCTTCTGTATTATCTGTGAATATATTTTTCTTTTTTCTGTTGTTTGGCACATTTCCTCCATTTACTCTTCTCCTGAAATGTAAATTGCTTTGTCTTTTATAGCAGTAGCATCTGCTTTATCTGTTACATTTTTCATCTTTCTCTGTCCCTCCCTACAATGCTTTTCACTACTGGTTTAATTTCTGCAACTCTTTCTGTGCCTTCTTCCAAATTTATTTAATTCTACCCATTTTGGAGTTCTCCTTTCTCTTGGCAAAGGGCCAGATTTTCTGCCTGTGATTTTCTCCAGTTAAGACTCTTGCAGTTTAATAACATTGCTGCTGAGCTAATGTTGGGGGTGTTGAGTCATTTTCACCTGTGTTTGACAAAAGCTCAGATGAATTCCTTAGCATCGATCTAAGCTTTCACACAGTATCCTTCTGCAGTTCCCTTTTGTACTGTTTGCCAAAGCTGACTACTGTTTGAAATCGCTAATTTGCAGTTTAATTTACAGGCTGGCAAGGCCAGGGTTTTGGTCTATGGTACTGGGTAGTCTGAAGTAGCAATGACTTGGACAAATTAGTTCAATTTTGTTTTGCCGCCTATCAAATGTGCAAGTCTATATGAGTAATTAGAATGCTTTCAAGAAGAGGCATAAAATTTAACTTAATGACTCTTTGCCAAGAGAACAAAGGAATGGCTTTCTGATTCAGACTCCAGTGTCCTATGTCAGGTCCTGGCCTGTGCTGCATTAGAGCAGCAGTGATCCTTCCTGCTATATCCTCCCAGTTTCCAAAAATCAAAAATTATGGACTTTTAGCACTAGATGTTTCACCAAAACCACTGCATTTAATCAGCCAATAAAGGAAATTATGATTACTTCTAAACTCTATTTGCATTGATTAATAATTTGGGATCCACAATATTCTTTGCCGATGACTGACATAAAGCAACGAAAAGTAGAGTAAAACACCTTCCTGATTCTTTCTAACCACTTGAGAGATCCCTTGAACATCTTCTAGTGATATCTTAAAAGGAACCATGAATATTCACACATCAGCATGACCGTGTCTTACATGATTTTATACCATATTTCCTGCACTGTCTTTTCCTCTGTCATTTCTTACATACAAGATGTGTAGCTCACCTAAGCCCTTGAGACAATAATTTTTAAGAGCTTTTGTTGGTGGACCTTGGAAAAGTAATCTCATATCCACGTGCTCATAATCCGCTTTCACACAGCTATAAATACATTTGTAGGGCATCACATTCTTACAAAAGCCCACTTCCCATACTTACCCATGAACCCAGTAGTTCTATGTTTTATTGCCATTCCTATGAGTTTGCATGTGTGTAAAAGTTGGACCTACTGATTTTTAGTTCCTGTCACCGTCACCAGAAGTCTTTACAAACAAACACAGATGTCACATTTCCTATCTTCCATTCCTCCACTACTGCTACTAATGTAAGAAGTACCTTGCTCCATGGTAAATAATTCAGCAGTGTTGCAGACGAGTCCTTTCAGAAGTCTGAAGAGGACTCTTTAAAGGAACCTCCAGAAGTTTTAAGTGAAAATATTTAAAATTTCAGAGACTTCTAAAGGTTTCTCTAAATACAAGCTTGCCTTTTAGAAACCAGTCATCTGGCTTGCTATAGACTTTGCCTACTTATTACCATTTGTCAAGGTTTTTTACTAATGGAACCACTTTGGTTGATATTTACCTGGTTTCCCTGCAGATAATTATTCTTACATGTTAGGTCAATAATAAGGATCACGTCAAAATGCAAGTAATATTATAACATTCTGTCAATAACACTTTGGCAGTAGCTGTTGAGAACATCTCTGTTGTTATGGCTACACTGTTAGGAAATGGAGAAGTAGATCTTTTAGCAAAGATTGATCTCTGAGTAACTGGTTTGGATCTAGCATATATCCCACACTGCTGTTGAAACTAAGCCAATGAGTGACTTATCCTTATGGACCTTTTTCATTCTTTGTCGGAATTCTTATACTTAACAATACCCCAAGCAATGTGTTAGTGGTGCTTCTTCCGCAGGTGCTTTCTGTTGGCAGACCTTAACTTTTCAGGACCTTAGCTTTTTGAAGTTAATATTTACCAGGACCCTCCATAAAGTACAAGCCTCAAGTAGCCCAGTCACTTTTCCAACAGTGGTAAACCATATTAGAGTGATTTCCCATTTTACTGAGCTAATTTTACTGATCACAACACTACCATAATGCCACATATCTACTCTTCATTCTTTTCACCTTTGGGGCCTTAATTTGAGCTTTTTTTTTGTTCTTAATTCCCATTTTCTGCTCCTTTAAAGACCTTGAAGATTTTTTTCTTTATATGGTAGCAACAGACAATTCTTTCTACTTTTTATTTCTATTAAGAAGCTGTATTAAAAATTACTCTTTGTAACTATTTAAATACTATAGCGTCATACATGGGAAAGAATTCAAAAAATGTTCTTCTCTGACACCTACCCAGCAAAATGGAAACAAGTAGTTTAACACAGTAACTTTAATCAGAGAGAGATACACTAACGTAATGGGCGTCTGTTTTGCTAGCAGCTGGAAATTCTGAAAATGTAGATATTTTTAATATATTTCAAAATCTGTTCTTTGATTTTCATTACTTGCCCCCTTTGGTGGAGGGTATACAGTCAGTTACTAGTTTTCTTCCTTCGCTCCAAATCTCTGTCACTATCCAATGTAATCAGCAGTTTTCTTGTGCAAATATTCATTGTTCTCAGTACATTTGCTCTCCATAAACCTTCTCACTTCAAGATAATCACACAAGATCTTTTTCTTTTGAAAATCATACTGTACCAACAAGATAAATAACATAAAAGATGTCCAAGAAAAAACTCTGCTAAATTACACGAAGAGCAATGGAATACCTATTTGTCAGTTTCTATTCCTTGAAAATATTGATAATGCAGGAAAGAATGGCTAATCAACACATTACTTTTTTGTCTCATTTTTCCTCTCCTTTTCCTTGTAAGATATCCATTTAGAGCAAAGCCAACTCTTTTCTAAGGTAGCAAAATCATAATTGAATACATCTCTGTCCAACTGAATGAAATGCAACATCTCAAAGCCATCATTTTAATTCCTAGAAAAAGAATGCGCTGATTTATGTCTGATTCTCACTCATTCAGTTGTCATGATGTCTAAGGGTAATAGGTAATCTGGAAATAAATAAGGTCAAATTTTTCCATAAAGACTTAAAAGTTATTTAGAAACAAGTAAAAGGGTGTATATGCACATTATTGATTTTGTATTAAATATTCAGATCCCACCTGTATCTTTACACGGAGTTTACTTTGGAGAAATGACCATCACAAAAGTAAAAATGCACCTTTTGTTGCTAGAGGGTTTTTGTGAAATACAAGATTTCTGTTGTATATTTAATAAAGATGTATTTTTTTTCCGTAGAGGATATGTATATCAGAACTTATCTAAGTGTGCAAGGGTGTATGTAATTTTACTCATTTCTGATCTCAGACTATTTATGGGAAAATAGAGAAATGGCTTATAAAACAATCAATACTTCAGTGTGGAAAAAAAAGCAAACCAAACTTGCAATAGCTGCATATGAAATAATCTACGCTCTTTAGAAAGTAAAGTTGTTACTCACAAGGAATGCTTCTTTCATGATGTTATCTATGACATTAAAAACGAGTAACATTACCATGTAGACTAAAATGTCATAAAATTGGAATGAGTTTCTTCTGCTAAGTTAATGTTAAGCAACTGAACAGATGCCTACAACAGACTTTTCATAATGAAATACTTTATAAATACAATTAAGTCTGTAATTGGGATCATTTTATGCAATATCATTAAGCACAAAGGCTCTGTTAGAAACAGAAGAGGAGAAAAGAGAAAAAAAAAGAATGTTACTGTTGGCTCTGTGATTTCCTGCCAGGATATTAAAGTCTTTCAAAATGAGCCACGCATTTGTAACACAGATATTGAAGGATTAGGAAAACGGTGGAATCAAGTGTTCCAAAAAACAAAATGGAAATGCTTATCTAGTTATGGAAAATGAATGAAGCTATTAATTTCAACAATGTAGCATACTGTATGCACACCTACGTCTTCCAAATGTAGGTAGTGAATGTGTGCCAGGTTCAATTCATTTTTTTTGAGTAAATTGGAAGTTTCAGAGAATATTCTGCATTTATTGAGGCAACAGTGAGATTCCATGAGAATTTACATGTTAAAAGATTCTGAGTGAGGTGAAAGCAGAAAGTTCATTAGGTTAGTACATAACAGAACTGTAAATTTACAGATAGTCCTTAATATATTCACACTTTAGAGGAAACAAACTATTTAACCATAGAATGGAGTATAAACTCTCTAGGAACTACAATTACTTGGAAAGATTTCTCCTTGATAAGATTATTTTCAAGCTAGTCTCTCAAATATATTGAAAATAAACATTATTCCCATAGTAGTAAAAGAGAGATTTTCAAGATCCAGAGACTATAAGTGCCCATATTCCTCCTTAGAAACCTGCATATTTGACTTGACTTTCCAAAATTACTTCAGACATAAAAGGTTTCCTTAACTTTTGCTGATCATCTATAAACATAAGCAGATTTCACTGGGAGACACAAATTGCTCTGCATTTCTTGCAAAAACTACATAAACAAACAAATAAACAAAATCCACACCTAAAGCACTCTCTTTGGAAATCCCATTCTCTGCTTGAGCTGAGCTCCTCACCTAAGAAACTGTCAAAATGAGAAGCTATACACCTAACATAAATGAGTCTGTATCACATAATAAGCAGGAATATCAAAATTAAACATGTCTACTTACCTTTGCCTTGCGAAAATGGTAGATTACCAGCATGCTTATGAAGTCCAGCAGCATACAGAGTGTTTGGAATGAGATGATAGCCAGTCGTAAATACTTATCCTCCTGTGCATAGCAGGGAGTATCATCTGTACAGTAAGAACATCCTTCCCTGCAGGGTAGGCAGGTGTAGACTTCCTCCGACAACTCACTGCCTGAAAAGCGATTTTCTGCATCCTTTCCTGAAAGTGCCAGAAGAGTAAGGACAGACACCTTTAGTTGTACAGGATGGGTAGTTCACCCATACAGGAGCAAAACAGTCCCCTTCCGACCCCCTTTCCCTCACTGCTGGTCTCTCTCATTAAGTTACAATATGGCTTGCCACTGCTGCTTTTCTCATTTCACCCTCTTTTGTTACTTTCAGAAAATGCAGACCAATTTAGACATGAGGGAAAATGAGTTTAATAAATGCCAAATGCTTCCCCATTTTATTTAAAGTGGAGACTTCTGGATGGAGAAAAATCAAAGATTTGGGAATAAGGAAAGGATTTTACACACACATTTGAAGAGCAGACGCATTAACTACTTAATGCTCACAGTACAAGCTCTGGTTCTATTTCAGATTGTTCCTCGTTTTCATAAAGATGCTATCTAGTGAATTAATTAGCTTCAAATTAGATAAAAACCTCCTTAATTAACATTTGTTCAGCATGCTGTTGCATGATTGCACTACTCTGTCTCCAAAGCATAACCAGTGAATTTCCACCAAGCATAATTTTCCATTGTTCACACACGCACACCAGGAAATCTGGAAAACCTATTGGCAAGTTCATATTTTGTCTACAAAAATCAGTGTTTCTTGAGCCGACATCTGGTCCATTGAAGTAAAGCCACCAACATAGCACACAGAAGGATTCCAAGCTTTTCTGGTCCATGAGCACTTGTCCACAACATCCTCTAAAGTTACTTACCCTATAGGCAATTAATGGGGTAAAAGGATGAAAGAAAAAGGGTGTGAGAAAAGAATATTCTTAAATAAGAGGGGAAATAGAATTTGCTGAAAATGTTTAATATAAGCAAGGGAGGCTTAAGAGCTTCCTGAAACAAAAGAATGTCATTGAAGCCAAATCAATGGTGTGTTAAAATGTGTGATAACTTCTCTCACTTTTCACAAGACCAGAGAATTGCTCCAATGTCTTTGATCAAAATTCTCCTCCTTTGTCAATGAAAGTAGTAAACTGTGTACTGTTTAGTCTTAATTCATCAGACAGCCTATTCCACCTATGCTGTACATGCATATTGGCTTACAAAACTCTGTTCAGACTTTCAGCTGGAAATATGTGAAGCAGAAAGTTATCTATAAGGGTAGCTGTCTCTTGCTTTCTTAAATCTATGTACAAATGCACCTGAGCACACACCTGAGGCTGTATGCCCAAGTGCATTTATTTGGCATGCTGTTCCCAGCAGTCCTGTGCTCCTTGTCATCGGTGCAGGATGTTTTGCTCCTGCATCCTGCAGTAAGCAAAGAAAAGGCTGGTATATCCTGTGAAGGTTGTGGATTTCATTGGAGTTCTATTCTAAATGATGATGTTGGAAACTTGAATATAGCAGAGCAGTGCTGACTCATGCTGGTAGCCAAATTTTCTTAGACACAAGCAGACAGTAAGAAGAGATCTTGTGTCTTTTTGACCCAGAATGTGGGAGATGGGAATGGAAATGCTGGAAAACAATGGTGCTTGGGCATCCTGAGAAGGTGGAGAACCTCCAAGGAACACTAATCCTGAAGATATCCTAGAACTGGAACTTCTTTTCAGGGCAAACATCCATGGACCTTGACCCATTATCATTTCAAGATCTTTGCCAGAAACCACCTTCTCTGTATCTAATGTTATACCTCTGTTTTCTAAATTACAGCTACAGCAACAGACCCACACTGTCGGAGATAGAACTCTGTCTTCTACCTCCCATATCTGTATCCAAAACGAGAGCGCACTACATACTGTTGGAGTTTTCACTTTGTTTCCTCAATGTTTGTACTCATGTCAACCATGTTTTTCCATCACTCATCTGTTCCTTCCATGCAGTAAATGTCCCAAGGATATGACCTCATAATACAACAGCAAGCCTTTGCTTAGATTTGTCTGGTCTCATGCTGTCAGTTGTATAAAACGGAAAATAATTGATACCCATCTCCTGCACTGCTAGCTATGACTGATTATCTAGTGTGTATCTTTGACTCTGAAATGATTCTTCATTATAGCTAATAGAAAGATCCAAAAAAAAAAAAATCTACTTAAGATTTGAGATTTTACACAATGTAGTAAGAAATTGTGAGTAGTTCCTATCTTTTTCTTTTCTCCTTGCCAAAAAGAAAGAACTTTTCTCAGGTCCTGAGAAACAAATTACTGGGAAAGAACTGTTCATCATATTTACCACTGACTGGGAGCTTGTTCAGCCATGCACATCCTGACCCTGACTGTCTGGCCTTGTCCCCTCACCAAAGTCAATGTAACACCAGTGCAAACCATAAATAGTCCAAGTCAAGCATGAAGTTACTGTCACTTACAGCATTGCTAGGGATTTCACCGCACCATGCCTTCTCCTGTCTCAGCAGCTCTTTGGGATTACACATGCCTCCTCCAGTAAATAAAACCACGTAGAGTGTACAACATCCCTGCAAAACCATTTTATACAGCTAACTTTCAGACTCAAACCAAGACATTTACTGGGACATAAAGCAAAACCTTGCCCCCACTTAAAACTGTCTTTTCAGGCACAATGTGCACCTGTAGTTAGTCATATCTTGCTGGGGAGCAGAATCACAATATCACTAAGAAATGCTCCCATTCCGAGACACAACAAACTCAATACAATTTTTTAAAATCTACAGAAGCACAAAACCAGTCATTTTTTCTATCTGTTGATCTGCTTGCTTACATCTCAAATCTTCAAATCTTTCCTGCATCTGTTTTCTTCTACTGGTAATACTTTCTAAATAATTAACATTTCTACTCAGTTTCATTTCTTTCGTCATCAGACTTCACCAACTTATCTCCATATGGAGATTTACAGGTCAGACAATTTCTGTCAAACTTCTTGAAGGATTCATGTCTAGAATTCCTGTATCAGCATCATTTTGAACCTTCAGATATATACTACAGCTGTCTTAACCATGCCATCTTCTCCTTTTTTTCTTTTTACAGAATGCAGCTGGGTGATGTGGCTAAGTTCCTTTGAATCACTGGGTTTTCTCCCATTACTACACAGTCTTTTCTAGTCTCACACTAGCTGTCATGCTGTTTACTCTTTGAAATCACCTATAGATGGCAGATTGAGTGGTATCTGGATGAATTAAAGGAATTCTTTATTACTGACTGTTTCATAAAACTCACAGTAACACATGCTCAAATCAAAGCGGCCTCAGACCATGTAATTATGCTCCCTAAAATATCAGCACATACAAACACTTTCATGAGACAAATTTTGCTTTATTTCAGATATTTAAAAGGCAATTATCCTATCTAAAGAAGCTATATAGGCTCTTGTATCTATAGTAAATGGAGAAAAAAAAGTTATTTGCCTGAAGAATTACTTTTCACGTCTAAAGACAATTTCTAAAGCAGCAGGATTACCCTCCAGGGGACCCACACTCTTAATGCTGACTGCACTTTAAACCTAGATGACTAGTACATACCAAACATATACATTTTAGACAGCTGGTATAAGGTAAAATCAATCTTATACCTAATGATGAATGTTGTTAAGAACTCTAGGCACATTATTTTTGTGTGTTCTGTGGCATTTGGTATGACAAAAATACTAAAAACTACTCACCTTCCATCTATAATCTCCATTATGTAAGAAAGCAGAGCTCAAGAGTAACTAATATAGGAAGAAACTTGAAAGTTTTATTTGCAGTTCTGCAGCATGGGGATAACGTTTTACAAGTATCATGACATATAATCCCGTGTGCGATTTACCAGTACAAAACACCACAATCTGTATCTGTGAGGTGCATTTGGAGTATTGAATACTACTGAAGGTATTTCAATAGTGGAGCTGGAACAGCTGTGTTAACACAAGGTGGGAGATAATACACACAGTCCTGGACTAAGCGTGGTGAAAGCTACTCATTGCCATTCCCTGGGCATCTCACAAACTCCTCCTGCAGCAGAGAGCAGAGGACATGAACCTTTGGCAGCGGTCATATGATGAAAGTAATAGATGTGAGCTTTGGGCATGCAGTTTATGTATTTTTTTCCCTACTAGGTATCAACAGATTTCTGCTTCCCTTAATGTGAGCTACTCAGTCTAAGTACCATAGAGTCCTGGACCAGCATAGGCTATGTGTCACTCACATTGCACAGTCAACCAGGGTCTCAGGCCTGATTCATTTCAACGCATCATGAACAAATACAAGAGTCTGGATACTGCTTTAGACTCTCCTTTGTAAATGAAGTGAACTGAAAATAATGGAAGCCTGCACAGAGCCAGAGGACAGGGCATGCTAGTTAGCCTTGATCAAAGAGAAAATTATGAGATCAACTTGCTCCTTACTTGTGCTTGAGCACAGATGCTAGAAATCTCTTATTTCCCCATAACAAAGCTTCTTTTATGTTTTCAAATTTACTTACAAATCAAATATTCTTCAAGCAGGTATGTTTTACAGGATCCTCAAGAGTATCACAAATGACAAACCAAAGGGCTAGAACTCCTTAAGTGATTATATAATCCCACAGTTGCAAACCACTGGGATTTACTGTATAACCCTGACAAGGATAGAAAGGAGCCCTGCATTATTAATGCTAGCTCAGTTTTCTTTTTTCTTTTTCTTTTTTTTTTCTTTAACTCAAGCAAAGGCACTTACTCTGAAAGCTGTTCACTGGGAAGATGTTGGGATCATAGAATCCAGCCTTGCAAATACATTTGTAGGCTCCGAGCACAAATCCAAGGCCTTTAATTGGCATGCACTGTGAGAAAGGAAAAAAGAAAAGTCATGCAGATGATCATACTCAGTTGTACATTCAAGCATAAAACCATTACAAGATACTGTAAGCAGACTTCTAAGAATAAATAGGTGCTCATTTCAGTTTGACAGTATTTTCTCAGCAACTTTTCCCACAGGCGTATATCACCCATTTTTTTTTTCTTGTTGTTCATCACCACAAACAGCAGACAATAAAAAACGTCAAATTCAACTGTTGTACTTTTGCTCTAGGTGGAACATTAGGCAGGTGTAGGGTTTTTTTCTGGAGAGTTTCCAGCATTTTTTTCCAGCATAGAAGGTGGGTTTCAGATGGCTGCAGCTCACACAGGAGCTCATCTGTAGCCAAGCCACCAACCTTCTACGGGTAGCACATGCTGGATACCCCATCACACTGGCAACAACACCAGAGTGAAGATGGACCAATCAAAACAAAGCCAACAACCAGTTAGACCAAATGGCTGCAGACTTACATCTGACATAGATGAAAGGGAGCAAAAGTGAAAAAGCCATTTTGCTTTTCTTTGTTTCAGCTCCCCAGATGGCATCATCCTTTCTTGCACCCCCTACCAATGTAATGTCTATGCATGTGGTGCAGGCCTGCGGGTGCTATTGGAAAAGAGCTAATAAGCAGGAAACTAGCATGCAAGAACAGTGAGAATTCATTCACCCTTTGTATAAACATGAAAGCAAGAAAAAATTGAAAGAGAAGGCACAAATGATTTTTATTCACACTTCATCTTCACCCTACAGAAACATGACTATTGACTAGGTGGAGGAGGGGAGAAATCAAAATGGGATGAGTATGTGTGCCAGTCCAGTGACAGCAAAACCTCTTTAACCAAGCACAAAAAAAGTAATTGAAGTAGTAAAAAAGAATTATTCAGGGGAAAATTCTGTTCTGCATTTCTAGCTTCTTGCTTTGTAACAGGAAGGTACACACTACTATAGAGACTGCATTTTCTCTCTGAAGGCAAGAAAGAAGTAGCTTCTAATGTATCCCACAAACATTGCAGCACTAGTAGTACCATATCCATAATCTACTCCCACTGAACAAATTCCTCATATAAAATATGTCCCAACCTTATGAATCTGTTCTGCATTGAAATAAATGCTTTCCTGATGACCCCTTCACGCATATCCAATATTCACACAAGTAGAAGACTGTTACTTTTATTTCTTTGTTGCTGACCAGTGTAGAACTTGAAAATAAACAAAATATTTCAAACACTGTTATCTTCCCTTCATCTAGCATATTATTCTAGTTTCCAGTCTTCAGCAGCTGCAAAGTACACCTTAAAAACCATTGGTCGAATTCTGTTTCTTGCAGTCCACATAATCCTGTTCTAAAGTGTAACAGAGTTCAGAACATGAATTTGTTGAAAGTACAGATGAAGAGAAGAAAAGAAAGCAGCCTAGATTTCACCAGATGCAGTTTCAAACTCTGAAAGTTCATTGTGCTCAATACTGCATGAAAACATGAATGACAGCCTGACATTTTTAAGAAATTGCAGCAGCAAGGCAGGGAAGAACAGTAAACATCACATGACCAAGAACTGAGAAAAAACTTTTCTAGGAAAGAAAAAAAATTCTCTTTTTTTTATAAACAACAATTAAGATTATATTAATATTAAATATAATGCTAAATATTATGGCAAAAAAGGTAATAAATAAACTGAGTAATAATTTGCTCATATACAGGAGTTTAGCAAACAAAGTCCAGAGATTTTTAATCAGGATTCTTTTGACAAATAAGAGGATTTTGCTGTCTGTCTGTGGGGGAATCCACAGGCACATACAAGCAGCCCCAGTGGCAGACCTGTAAAGCAGCACAAGCTCAACCACAGAAGCCCACAGCATCAGCCCTGGTCATCAGACCACTAGGAGAACAGAGAATGGGCATAAATGTGAAAGCAAAGCATAGCTCTGGGAATAAAGCTGTCATATTCCTGAGTATTTTTGTCTTCATCAGTAGTAACCAGCTTTTTAAAAACCATTCTTTATTTAATTCATAAGAGCAGCTACCTCATGTTAGATCAGAACCTCCGTTTAGGCCTGTATCACATCTCTGATGTGCCCAGCAGCCAATGTCGAGCGAAAGATGAAGGGTGGCTATCAAGTGAGCCATCCCCCAGACACCCTTCAGGTGTCACCCCATCATACTCCTAAATGTAATTTGTATTGCTTTAATATCCAGCCATTATTTGTTATATATGGCTGGGTTACAATTAAGATAATCTTTATCATAATCTTTTCTAAAAAAAAATAGGTGTCTGTACAATTCATATAGCGCATTTATTCCAGCTGTCTGTTCCCTGGTATTATATTTTCAGCTTTACAGTATTAGTATAATGTAGAAACTCCCAGGCTTAACATAGTATGTTTTAAATCATGCAATCAGCTCAGAAAAATGTGATATTACGTGGATATTTATCTTGAAATCCTTTACAAATAAATAGCTACTGAATTAACACAGACACAACATCTAAACCAGCTAAAAAAAAAGGTTGCATTGGTTTAATTTTATGCAGCTTGTTGTAAAGGACAAAGTTGGGAAAAATCTAAAGGGATAAAGAATATCTCTGTCGGAAAGAAAATAGATCTTTAGAATAACCTGTCTTCTGGCATATGAGGCAAAGCCCTTCATGGGATCTGATTACCCAGAAACCAAGTGACAAAGGATTCAGCAGATATACAAAGCACGTGTTATACCCATTCCAGAAAAGAGAAGGGGAAAACAGGCCAAAAAGAAAGTAGCAGTTTAAGAAAAAGTACATGGCATCATGTCTAATGTGTAATTTAGAAACTTAAGATAAACCACTAAATAAATCTGTCCTGTAGCATCCTGGGCCAGAGGGGTTAAAAAAGATACAAAAAAATGCAGCCAACCTTGACTTGGGTATTTCAAGTTTTTCAAAGAGCAGTTTTCAAAATCTGTATTTCCACATGCATTGTCACTAATGAGGATATTTCCCTTTTCCAAAGTCAACTCCTTGTTTAAAGGATAAAGAGCAAAGTCGCAATACAGAAAGCTTAACAGAAATAATAAAAATAAGCCTATATTTCTTTGCTCTGGTTGGAGTAGCATATGGGGAATTTCTGTAAAAGAAAATGCTAGATGCATAGAAGCTATTTTGTGCCTAGCACATGATGGCAGCTGGAGCCAGCTAGCGTCCTGTGAGACCCTGAGATCTTCTCACTGATCCTGTTTACTACACTGTCAAGCATCCTCACTCATAAAACTAAATGAAAGAAAATAAAAAGTTAGAGTAATACATTCTCTGCCAAAGTCAATGACTGCTCTGTCACTGAAAATGCTTTGCCCACTATATTTTCACATTCCGTTTACCCTTCAAGAGCAGAGTTCTGAAGTGTGTTTGCAGCCTCAGAAGTGATTAGCGGGCAGACACATGCATTCAAGGGCCTTGTGCCTCATCCAAGAGCACCCAATGCACCTCCGGGTAGCTCAGGAAGCACCCAGCCTGACAACAACACTACTCATAAGTTCCCTCTCTTCAAATACAACATTTTGTTTCAAAAGACAGGGTTGGCCACTCCATAATTTACACTGCAGGGTTACTTGGTAGGGTCCTGTAGCTTTACTCCTCCCTTCAAGTGCATGGGTAGAGTACGTACCTTTTTTAATTCAAGTTAAAAAATGTATTTTCCAACAACAAAGGGCTTAAAATCATAGAATCATAGAATAACCAGGTTGGAATAGACCCACCAGATCATCCAGTCCAACCATTCCTATCAAACACTAAACTATACCCCTCAGCACCTCGTCTACCTGTCCCTTAAACACCTCCAGGGAAGGTGACTCAACCACCTCCCAGGGCAGCCTGTTCCAGTGCCCAATGACCCTTTCTGTGAAAAATTTTTTTCCTAATGTCCACCCTGAACCTCCCCTGGTGGAGCTTGAGGCCATTTCCTCTGCCAGCCTGTGACAGGCTGAACAACTGTTCCGGGCTATCCAGTCCTGAGCGGGTATTTCCGACTGTGAGAGTTGATAAGAGAAATTATATTACAATCTGTGACAAGAACTCTTCACGTTGTGTCCTTTGCTGCTTCTGTGGCTGATGAGACAAGAGGCTGGACTGTCAGACTCCATGTCCTCATAAGCATCCTTCACTCCACCTGCAGGGGGTCCCAGATCATGAAAGGCTCTATCAAAGCATATCAGATATCTTCTGCCACTTGATACACAGTGTGTAGCTACATCAATCTGTGCAGGGTTGTAACCTGTCCAGTGCATATACACACACATCTCAAAGCCTTTTGAATGCTTAGGAAGCAGCCTTCTGACATGTAATTCCAGATATGTGAGTTTTGTGCATGCCAGCTGAAGACAGAAGGCTATGAGACGTCCCGTGCTTCCTATGAATGGCTTCCTATGAAGTCTTGCAAAGAACTGCTGTATTTTATGCATGAGAAAGACCTCAAGTATCAGAGTTCTTTAAATCCAGAGTCAGACAAAGCACAACAACAGGTGATCTGATTCAGCTGAGATCAAAGGTAGCCATCAGAGCAACATTTGTCTTGATCATTTGATCCTTTGCTAAAAATTCCCCATTGCTTCTTAATATAATTTTTCATCATTGTGGTTTTGTTCAAGCATGGGAGGAGAGTAAATACCAATGGTAAGGAGAATCATTATAAATTATGTGTGACTACTGATAAACCACAAACAGAAAAGTTAATGTCAAATCATCCCCAGTTCAAGCAGAAAGGTATTCACTAAATGTATGAGACTGCAGATTTTTTTAACTTGCAATTAATGCCTTCTGCAATGTGAGTCAGTTTAGTGGGCAGTCTGCATGTCTGAAGATTTACAGGATTCCCTTCTGGTTCTCATCTCTATGACTCCCAAGATGTCAGTGTTACCAGTACACTGAAGGACAAACATGACAAAAATGCAAGTGCTAGTTAAAAAAATAAATTAAATGGTGGAAGTGGAGTATTTTGCAAAGAGGTGGAAGTGGAGTATTTTGCAAAGAGATGGAAAAGAGGACATGAGAAATTGGTACAAATCGTGGTACTTGCTTAGAAAAGAGCAAGAGGGGAAAAATTTCAGTTTAGCAGTGTTTTAAAGGAGGTTACTTGGAGGCCATAGAGAGGGGGTTAAGCAGCAGAAAACTCATCATGTATTGTCACATGTATACAGAACCCAAGGTCAGCTCACAAACTATGCTTCCCACAGTCAGGATCCTTTACACAAGGATGAAAGCACAACAATTACAGCAGTTTTCAGAGGTTAAGTAGCCTGGACACTCAAAAGTTCTCAGCAATGACACATTTAAGACACATTTTTCATACTGTGCAGGCTACCATCAGGCTACTTTAAAAAAATCTCTTTGCAAGACAGATAAAGACTGTCATTGGTAACCTGAACATCATTTTAGAAAATATCAAACTTCACTTCTGATTAATGCACTAAAAAACAAAATTACAATTTCTCCTCTCCTAGAAAACTGCGCAGTGATTACACAGGAACCTGTTAACAGACACCGATGGGACTGATAATTTTATAGCCATTAAATAATGCAGTATGATTAATTGGAAGGCATTTTCTCAGGGCCAGACTTCCTTGGCTTTGAGGATAAATTAAGACATTTTTCACTATTAGCACAAGTTAAATTGCATTTAGAGCAAAGTTTAATTCACTTCTTAGTATCTTACCTACATTAGAGAGAACTCTCATCATCCTGAATCTCTACCCATTTTTTGGATCACTAGAAAATTTTGTGCTTTATTCATGGGCAATACTGCACTATCTGCAGAAGACCTTGCAGAAGCTGTCAAGGAACACAGGAAAATACACAGAGTTCTGGTTCTGTCAACTTCTGCATTCATTTGTGACTTAGTAGAAAATGCTGCAGAAGTTTGTCTGGAAGATGAGCTGCACAGTACCACAGGGGATCAAGAAAGCCTGCCAAAACCTGCAAGAATGTGAGGCATTTCTAAAAACATTGGAGCAGGGGAAGCTGGATCTATTCCTGTTCTCCATGAAAGATACAGTTCCGAGTAGTTAAGTACTCCCCACCTATTCATATTTTCCCATAATTATTAACAAACGAGCAGAATTTTGCAGTGTTTTAAGTAATGTAAAAACCCTCAATTTATTTCTTTTTAATAAACTTTTCACAGTTGGCCTATCTCTCACAATAAATTCTATTATCTGTACTGTGACAATACAAATTACTTTCATTCTGAAATCCATTCTGGACGTTTATAATCTTTGCTAAAAATATTTATTTAGAATACTAATAACAGGCATTCACATTTTCTTCTAAAGGCTGACAGTCCAAGCCAGTAACTCATCAAAAGAACTGTGGCATTTAAGCAAAGAAAACTCATTTAGAATCACAGAATCATAGAATAGGTTGGGGTGGAAAGGACCTTAAAGATGATCCAGTTCCAAACCCCTGTGATGGTCCCAGACACCTCCCACTGTACCAGGCTGCTCAAGGCCTCATCCAACTTGGCCTTGAACACAGATCACAGATTCACTAGGTTGGAAAAGACCCACAGGATCATTGAGTCCAACCATTTCTATCAATCACTAAACCATGCCCCTCAGCACCCCATTCACCCATCTTTTAAACACCTCCAGGGATTGTGACTCAACCACCTCCCTAGGTAGCCTCTGCCAGTGCCCAATGACCATTGCCATGAAAAATTTTCTCCTGATGTCCAGCCTGAACCTTCCCTGGTGGAGCCTGAGGCCATTCCATCTTGTCCTGTCACTTGTCACCTTGGAGAAGAGGCCAGTTCCCTCCTCTCTACAACCTCCTTTCAGGTAGTTGTAGAGAGTAATAAGGTCTCCCCTCAGCCTTGTCTTCTCTAAGCTAAACAACCCCAGCTCCCTCAGCCGTTCCTTGTAAGACTTGTTCTCCAGCCCCTCAAGTCTCTTATTCTCACCCATAAGCCTTTGATCTGTTTGTAGCTGTTCTTCAGGGACAGCTCTCCACACTACATCCATTTCCTGATACAGAGGGCAATGCCTCCACTGCTCCTTCTCCCCTTGTCCTTTCTGAACAGCCTGTAGCCAAGATAACCACACTCCAGTCATGGGGTTCATCCCACCAAGTTTCAGTAACAGCAATCAGCTCATAGCTTTCTAGCAGGATGGTAGCCCTGGGTCAACAGGTGGAGGGACCATACCAGCATCCCATCCCTCTAACCATTGTGTATACTCCCATAGCTTGTCACAGGGAAGCCTGATATTATCCCGCTCCCCCTTCACATCTAGTTTAAAGCCCTGTCAGCAAGCCCTGCAAGTTCCTGAGCAAAGACCTTTGAGAAAGATGGCCTCCATTTGATGCCTGTAAGCCTGGTGCTGTGTAGGCCATCCCATTATCAAAAATTCCAAAGTTCTTACAGTGACACCAGCCACAGAGCCATGTGTTAATAGACTGGGTCCATCTGTTCCCTTCAGTGTAACTGCCCACATCTAGAAGATGGACCAAAAAATCATCTGGGCCCCAGATTTCCTCACTAGCCATGCCAAGGCTCTGTACTCTATTTTTATCACCCTTGGCCTATGTACTGAGCTTCATCACCTCCTGTGTGGAACAGCAGTAACAGGTAATAGCCTGAGGGCTGTACTAGACTGGGGAGTTTCCTAGTGATATCCCTAACCCAGGCTCCTGGCAGGTAGCAGACTGCCCTATGAGTAGGGTCTGCTCAACATGTTGGACTCTGTTCCCCTCAATAGGGAGACTCCTACAACTATGACTCACCTATTCTTCCTTGTGGTGACTGTAGTAATATGGAGTGCTTGTCATTCTGGTCTTGGCCCCTTCTTTGGTGTAGATGGATTGGAACCCACATTGTCCACTGACTGGTCCTTCAGAGCTACAGCCTCCTATCTATTGCACAGAGACACCTGGGGAGGTATGGGCAAGGAGGGCATTCACTTGCTGCCCTGTTTGTAGACTAGCTTCCACCTCGCTACCTCTCTTTAAGTCCTTGCCTACATCCTGATGGGGGGAGGATACTGAATCCCTTTGATAGGGGGCTTTTTCCAGAGGTTGTCTCTGTTCATGTTTCAGAGAGCTCAGGGTGTGGTTCCACCAGTCTCTCTCGCACACACTCCCCAGTGCTCCTTAGCCCCTCTACCTCCTCTGGTAACTCTGCCACCAGGCTGAGGAGATAGTCCACCTGACTATACCTTACAGAACTGTTGCCTCTGCTGCCCTCTGTTTCCAGTGCAAGCTGGTGGCACTCCCTGTAGCCAGACACCTGTGAAAGCCCATGTGTTTTTCTGGGAGCTCAGTCTGGCCTGATACATCCCTTCCAGCAGGTACAGAGGATGCAGCCTCCCACTGGGTGGATACAATGGCTGAGCTCCCTCTCACTGACTGAACTCACATCCTGATCTCAGAGAGAAACTGCACCCTTACCTGCAGGCCCTGCCTACACAAACTGCCCCATCACACTCTTCTGATGCATAATAGAGGGTGCACGGGAATTGCACAGCTTATCTCGCAGAAGGCCACAGCTGAACATCTTGTAGACTACACCAATCTTTAGGAAGAGACTGAGTGTTAAAGTATTACCAGCATGGATAGCCTGCTGGCCCTGCTGTTTGGAAAGGGAAAAAAATCCCTATAGTTAATCCAAAACCTAACAAAAGCTCCTATAATCAATGGGTAAGTTAGATGCCTAATTCAAACAGGAGAAAACTGTGCACAATGTTTCAATAAGTTAACACAGACAACACTGCTAAACCAAAATTTTTCTAGCCAGCTGCTGTATCTGTAATTTCTATTGCATTTCCCAGCAACTATTAAATGTAATTACTTCTTGACTCTTAAACATTATTTTTAGGCTGATTCCACACACTAGGCAAGATTTACGTGATCACACTGGAAAAGGTGTGTAGGAGTTTATGTCTGTTTTCCCAAGCCACAGTAACTTTTTTGACTAACTGGCTGGTTTCAGACAGCGCAGTAGGGATGAGAAACTTGGCAAGTTCCCACAAGCTTCATAAAAATAACATCCTTGTAGAGAAGAGATACCTTATCAGTGCCCCTACTGAGATAGAGACTATATCACGAGAACATACCTTTTATCAGACACTAGAGAATGCTCTTTGAAGTGCCATAGTCACAAGAAAAGCTTTAGCTGGCACTGGTACCTTCTTAGCATAAGAAAATGCATTAGGAAGCCAAGCTACGGTAATCTGATGTTACTGCTCCTTGGAATTAGGTCCATCTTTAGGACAAGTTGGCCCATTTTTTCCAGAGGTTTTTACTACTCAGGACTGCTCCATTTCAGAAAATCATTTCTTACCGAAATGCTACTTCAGCATTTTGTGTGATTGATTGAGAAGATGGGTGCATAAAGGATCCAAATTTCAAGACCTTTGCTCAATTTTGCAGTATTACTTCCTTTTGTATTAGTGCAACCTTAGACAGCAATTGAAGGAAAACACACACCTCACTGGTACCTGGATGAAGACATAGCATCTTGTATCATGCAACAGAGTCAGACATGGCCAATTAAATGAGTTATCTTGTTTACTTGGTGGTCATTGATAAACAAAATTCCCAGCTTGCTTCTGTCCATCAGCAGCATGCACTGCAAAAGCCTATCTCTTTCATTCAAGGAGACAGTTGAATCCCGTTGCACAGCAACCGCCTTTAATTAATTTTACTTTATTCTGGATTGTATCCTCTACAGTTTGACCATGCGTCAATGTGCCAAGAAAGTTAAGCTTGCTTACAAAATGGTATCAGGATTTGAGTTTTTCTACTTGTAAAACATATGTCCGTGTTCCAGCCACAAGTCTCCCATCCTCAAGGTTGGGATGTCCCTCAGAACTGAAGTTCGGAGCACAGTTTCTAGGTTTAGCCTATAATCTGGCCTCTGTTCAACTACAGGTTCTTCTTGACTGGTTTAAATCTCACAACCTGGCTTCTTTCACAAGTTCTTCAGTCAAAGAAATCATTTTCTGGCAAAGCCACCATTCCTCCTCTTGTCCAAGAAAAGTGCATACCATGGTCCATCAGACTGCTGTTCAAGCACTATCATAAGGGTCACATCACAGTTAGAAGCAGCACCAGAAAAAAATCCTCCAAAATTCCCATTACTTGTCAGTAGCAGCTTCACACTGAACTTTACTTAGCTGCACCAAAAGAAGCGTGTTGAGTGAAGCAGGTTGAGTGACATGATTCTCCCCCTCTACTCCACTCTCATGATACCCCACCTGGAGTATTGTGTCCAGTTCTGGAATCTCTAACACTAGAAGGATACGGAACTGTTGGAACAGGAGCCACCATTATTCTAGACATATGCCTTGAAAATTTGTCCTCTGTTCTGCTTCCCTTATCTCAAATCTAGATTCTTACTCTTTATCCAAAGCCAGTGTGGTCTTGATGACTCATATCTCACTCCTCCATTGCCTTCTGGAGTTGGAGGATTTGGCCATGAATGTAAATTCCTTGGAAAGCTCTCTCTAAGTGAAGACTTTTGATATTTAATGATGCTTCTCTCTGCCCACTATTACTTTTCCCTTAGGTTTGCACTTAAACCAACAAGGCTACTCCTGTGCCCCAGTGATTACAGCCACTTTTCCCTGTTCTGCTCAACTACCATTTCCTGCCCAAACTGAACTCCTTTATACAAAGCTACAGTGAGCCTCTGTTTAACTACAGAAGCCACCATTATAAAGATTTTCTCTGAATCTCATGGTACATCACCAGCTTTGGTACATACTTATAAGCATCTTTATTTTAACAGACTGATAATAAGTCACTGTGTCGAGACACATATGTAAAAGCAAATATTCCCTTGTCCTGTCTCAAACAATGGAGTTTGTGTTACAGAGCCCTCTTGCATCCACAGAAATTTTAGGTGGGTGTCTGCTGCAGCACATCACCCATAATTTCATGGGACCTAGAGTGCTGTTGGGGCTCTGGGTCAGTGTTTTGCCAGAGACCTCCACAGAGCAGTCCAGACTCACAAGTGTGCCAAAATGGCTTAAAATCTTGTCAGCAGCCATTCTCCATTTTGAGACCAGGACAGTTTTCTTCTTGTGTAAATCTGAAGTATAACTAATCTTTACCACAAAAGTACAGCCACATTTAATTTTTCCTCCACCATGTATAACAAGACACGTACCAGAATGAAGGTTAAGTTCAAATCTAAGCTGGAAGGATTAAATACACTTTTAGTTTCTAGTTGTTCAGTACTCTGCTTTTCCTCAATTCATCAACTCACCATTCTTCAGCCAAGGTCCCAAACTGGCAGAGGGCTAAACCAATTCTGGCAAATGAGAACACCACAGAGATACAAGAAAGATGACACTGTTCCAGCTTGCAGCAGGAAGCCAAAGCAAAGCTGAAACCGTCCCTGGAACCAGAAACTCTGTTACATTGGATTCCTTCTTCTGACAAGGTAACTACTGGTAGTAGTATATGCCACTGTAACTTTGGAAGCCATTAAAAACAGAAAATTCAGCAAGTTTACCTGCAGTGTAGTATTTTTCTTCCTCAAGTACTTGCAAGTATACAGTGGCAGAAGGGTAACACTGAAACAAGGGAATAAAAGCAGCCTTCAGGCAGTAAGATACCTATCACCCACCAACTCTAATAAACTTGCAAGAAAACAGGGACTAATGAAGAACAAGTAACATGGTACGTTCACTGGAGAGAAAACAAGCTGGAGCTTTCTCTCTATTATTCAGCAGCTGCCAAGAGCTGGTTCACAAAGCATGATAGACTGGATCATTTCTGACATTGTTCAAATTAAAAGGGAAATTGTTTTCTATTATTAATTACAGAAATATGCCTCTTGTTCTCTGAGCTCTCAGAACTGGTGAAACAGCATCTGGTAGCAGCACATTGTAGACATATAAACCTCACTAGATAATAGATGCTTGGAAGAGTTTGCCTCAGACTCAACAAAACGTCAAGTTTCCTTCCCATCTGACAGAGCAAACCAATTTAATCAGAAGCCACTACAGAACTAGGACCAAAGACCTGCCAGCCTTAATATGACACACGCATGCACACATAAGAGCCCATATCATCTCACTCTTTAACTCATGCTTTGAAAATCACGTGAAGAAGCTACAACACAGTTATTACTTCTATCGGGTGGCAAAATCCTCAAGACCTGTAAAGCTAAATCCAAGACAAATGAAAGCAGAACCAGGTCCTGTTCCACATTCACAGGTTTAATTTTGTAACATGTAGATATTACAAAGGTGACAATGGAGAAAGAAACAACTTCCATGTTAAGAGAGAAAATGTTTAGTCAATAAAAAGTATTCACCTGCAGTAAATGGCATCACATTTTGTTTCATTTTTAAAAATAAATAATGCTCACCTGCCTTCCTGGGTTAACAATTACATAACAACAACGTTAGAGCACACAAGCTTGTAAAATTAACTTACTGTTCCATGTTGTGTTACTGTTCTCCCGTCTACCCTTTCTACCCTTATTCCACTGCAAAACACATCACCTCACCAAGAGCAAGAGACCTGTGACCCACCTTCCCAGAAGCCTCCCACCTCACGCCCAGGAACAACAGGACCCTCTAGTCACCCCACTCTAACAGACTCTTATTCCCCATGCTTACAAAGCAAAAGGTGAACCCTGGCACCAGCCTATTCAGCAGTCTGAAGAGTCTCCCCAGTTCAAATACATTGACCTTTCCAAACGTTCTAAAAGCATAAATGGGACATAGACTGAGTCTGCCAAATTTCTGAGACTTCTAAAACTTCATCACAACCACTGACTTCATTAAACGTAAAAAAACCCTCCTGAAGGTAAATTGTATTTATGTGGTTTTGTATCATAAGTGAATTGTAAACCAGCCAAATTTGAAGACAAAAGTTTCAAGCGAGTTTTCTTGAATTTGAGGCAACCTCTCCACAGTACTGTTGCTGCTTTACAGATCTCAGGACGTTTCTGGATTCTATATATAAATGTTGCAAATCGATATATAGTCAATATAATCTTATAACATGGGAACTATATCTGAAAGTTAAAAAATTGGTTATTGTATCTTAGGATTGTATTCACTATATTGAAGAATTATAAAGCTGCATGAATGGTGTAAAAGCTTACACTGAACTCTCACTCACATCAATCTTCCAGAGAATCAGCTGAAAAAAACCATAATGAAAATGCTAAAACCCAGAAGCAGTGTTTTGAAAGCTCAAAAACATCAGAAATATCAAGTGCAAAAGGAAAGCACTCTCTATCAACAGCATGGCAGCCCTGTTGACCTGCAGAGCCTACACACTTGCAGGCCAAATTTGGAGGGTTTTGAAAAGATTGAAAATGCTCAGAAGTCCATAGGCATCTGCATGGTCACTCCAGGACAAATACTTCAGCAGACCATCAATACCTCTCACCTACTAACAATCCTTACCTGTCTCTCACCAGCAAAATGTTTCCTTTGCTCATCTAGAGGTTTCTTTTTTATTTGTCTTGTAAATTATACTATTATTTTCTTATACATGGACTTCTCAGAGGTGGGAGGCTTTCTTTTTGGTCCCATTCTCAAGGCATCTCAAGATTAGGCATTTAATAGAGCTTTGTACTATGAAAAGGGTTTCCCCAATGAACTTTTATAGGGTTGTCTTAGAAAAATTAGCAGGTTTGTGATGGAAAAAATCTTGAGGTAGGGATGAAAGGCAAAGAAGAGAGCAGGCAACTAAAGACCTCCACCTAGAGAACTCATCCTGCCAGCGGCAGCCATGGGAATGCCAGAGCCCCTTCATCCACCTCCAGCTGTCACAAGAGGGGAAGGGCAGGCATTTATATACTGCATCCATCATGGTTTTTCTCATTACAGTTTCCACAGCTCCCAGACAGATGATGGAACACAGGAACATGACCTTCGATGGCACTCTTTAGCACCTTACAAAATTTTACACTGCTATTCATAGAAACTATGAGTATCCTGAAAACTGTCTCATATTACAGGCTCCTAAGCCACATCTCATAACTAACTCCTACTATAAGATTCAAATAAATACATAGAGAGTGAAAAAAGAGGCATCTTGTCTTACACTAATCTCCCAGTAATATAAGTAAATATTACTGCTCATTTAGAAAAATAAATATGAATTATAAAAATACATAAACAGTAAGCATATAAAATTAATATATATTTTTAAAAGTACATAACTCACATTTAGCCACCAAAGAAACACGTTTGCATGTAAACCTGCATTGAAAATAACAGAAATAACTAGAGTGGATATTTAAGATCACTATCAGTTAGCTATAGTTATAGCAACAATGTCTCTCTAAACTACAAGGAATTTAAAATACAGTAGAAGTTATCAGATCTATTAATGACATTAAAATAACTAACAAACTTTTTACAAAATTTCATTTTGATTTTAGCAACAACTGTATTCTGCAATAGACTAAAGCAGTCACTTGGTAACATACATCTTGACTGAATCCTCTCTTAGTGTATATCACCTGTTTATTTTTCAGTTATTATCTCTAGGTTACAAATCAGCAAATTTCAAAATTGTTCTTCTAATAGGTAACTGCTGACTTGCTCAGTCAACCCCCTGTGGATTATTTCTTACACTCAAGTCAGAATTTGGACTGAAGGATGGTCTGGCAATGAGAAATTTCTAACTGCAAGAGTGTAATATAGAACAATATCAAGCAAAATCCCAACAAAATATAGATACAATATAATATAAACATGTAATATGGGGGGAGAAATGGGAACAAGTCTGTAGTCAGAAGGCAGCCCTCTGGAGGAGTAGATAGAGGTTGCAGCTCAGCCATGTACTGCAGTGGTCTCCTTGCCTTCCTGCACCAAGTTTAACACAGCTGAAACGTGCCTCAAAAAAATCACACTATCTGAACTAGCATTTTCATGAAAATCTCTTTCCATCAGAAAACTGTAGCTAAGCACCTTTTATTTTAGTTTCTCTCACATCAAAATTAGCAAGATAGAGGAAGAGGGGTAGGATGGGGTGAAATTTAGTGTATCTTATTATCTCAAGGACCTCATCCAGTATCTTCCTACATCATACTTCTACCACAACCTTGTAATCTCTGAATTTTCCAAATGCATATATCTTTATAAGCAAATGTGCTGCTTAACCTTAAATTACGGCTGTGGAAACATATTTGAAAGGCAAATCAGCTTTTAGTGTCTTAATGTCAAAAGCAGCAGAAAATACACAACAGTACATTGAAAAAGAAAGATTCTTCATGAAATTATTAGTAGTGATTTTCACAATCACAATAATGCATTCAGAGCTGCACAAAACAAAAGACATATCCAGTCTCTGTCACATGAAGTTTATTGTAAGAGACACATGAAAGACAAAACAAGATGGAATCAATTCTGTTCTTATTTGCCTTTATTTTAAATAAAACAAAATTCCAGTGACCCTAGTGCTTTCAGTCAACTTACTGAAATTATTGGTTAGTGATGCTAGCATTCATTTTGCTTCCTTCTGCTTTTATACTTTAATTTAACTCAATTCCTTCATAAATAAATTAATTTCTTGAAACTATTAAGAAGTTATAAAGCCTAAAGAATTAATGCCACTTCAAGTGCCACTCACAACACTCAGCAGATTCCAGAAAGACCAGGGCAGCCTTGCTGTTATTGCCAGTTAGCAAACAACATTTAGCCACATCATTTCCCAGGTGCTCATCAAAGTCTGGTTTTATTAGTGGTACTTTCCTGTAAATGTTTAATCCTCAAATCCTATTTTTCAATCCACAGTTTCAGCAAGCCCCTCTTCTTACTGTAAAGTGTAAACCTGCCTTCAGATGCCAACCAACTGCCAAGTTTTACCATTGAAACAGCTGGATTTCAGTGCTTGCAGGTAGCAAAAATCCATGTTATTCTTGAAGTCAATAAAGTCAACTGTGGGATCTTAGAGGGAGGAAGAGAACTATATGATTGTATGACTGTTAACAAGACTAGAATTATTTTTGCTGAACACCCTAGTCACCATAATCAATGCCAGAGAGATTATGGACACAGCTTGAACTCAACTGGTAGGACTAGCAAAGATAGGCTCTTTCCAAAAGAAACAAAGATCCTTTGGAGTATCTATTTATAGCATCACTGGATGCTATATTTTTCATGTCCGAATTTATCTTTCATGCAAAAACTGCCCACTGTCTTGGAAAGGCCACATCCTCCAGCACACACAGATTGTATTCACCCTTTCCCCCTCCTGCTTGCAGCCCCATTTGCTTCCTTTGGAGGTTTCTCTACCTGTGCAATCTGAAAGGGTGCTAGTCAAAGCTCTCTTCTTTGCCCTGCTTCACAGATTTCTTTATGTCGCTTTTCTTTCTGGTCTGAGACATGCTTCTTAATTTAAAGAAAAATTGGGGACAAGTTGCAAGATGTTTTCAAGCCATCATCTTGGCATTCACATTCATTACACACATCTCCTTAACTAAATGTGTCAGACACCCCTTAGAAATGCAAATAGTTAAAATATTACTCCTATTAAGATCACGCAGATGTCAATCAGGATGTTAGCTATGAAATTTCATCCTTTAAAATAACTTTGCAGAGTTCTACTCAACTTAGTGTCCAAACAAATAACCTCTTTCACAGAGGGAAGAGGCACAACCCCCTTGAAGATGCTGACTTCAGGAAGGTTTCCTCCTCCTTTGCTCTCAGAAAAGTAGGCGTCATACTTCATATGTCTTAAAACTACAATAGAAATTCTTTCTTTGCAAGAGAGAGTCTGTCATCTTCTCTGCATACTGGTTTGCTTCTTACTCTGAAACAGCCCTTTGGATTTTCATGGTTGCTTTGCTGGAGTAGGAAACTACCAAAATGAGCATGACAATCAAAATATAGCCCTAAAATAAGGTATATAACAAAGCTGTCATCCTGTTATCTGTGGAGATGTGAAATGTTCCTCAGTCCTTGAAAGAATCATTCATACAAATATCGAAGCCCTCAAAGCCAACACATTTACCAATCCTTTAGACATAATCATCTTGTCACTTACATGCAGCTCAACAAACATGTCATTGGGGATACCCTACAGCGTAATTAGCATTGAATTGAATGACAACTGAAGCAAAACATTATAAGCATTTTCATTCAAACCTGAAAGGCAATATCTGGTATGTCAACACTTGTTTCACCAGGAAGATTGACTTTCCCCATTATTATTCTTAATTATACATGTGCAGCTTTCAATTTAATCTCATCAAGGATTTTAATCCTGGCTTGGTTTTAAGGTTTTCTTTTTAATGGTGCAGTCCAAAGTTTTATTCTGAGGAACTCAACAGATCAAGACACATCACCTGAGGGCACAGTTAAGAGATTCAGTGGTCAGAGAAGGGAGAAAAGGAAGAGAAACTCACTGTAATTTTTATAACCCTTCAATTCTGTAGGTAAAATTTTAAAAAGAAAGAGTAAGTGCCAGTTCCACTCCAATAATCATGATATTTTCTTAAATATACTGTCCAGTGTTCTGAGGGAATTGTGGCCTCAAAAGGTCTTATTTTGCTGTTAGCATTGTAAAAGTTCATAGAGCAAAACAACTTGCAGTCATGTTTTCTTATATTTTGATATATTTCCTCCATATTGACTGCAGAGATGCAAGCAGAGCTATCTGACAATGTATCGCTTTAAAACACACATACAACTGTTCTCCAAGCAGCACAACAGCCCAAAGCTCTGAGATGCAGCAAGGTCTCACCAGCACATCTGAATTCTGCATAAAGTGCTATTAGTGTCTAATGAAATATTAATTACAAGAATGAAGCTCTACAGCTTCTAACCGGGGAAAGGCCATTAGAAAAACACATTTTTTCTGCCAAAAAATACCTAGCACAGCACAAATTTATTTTCTGCCCTATTTAATGTGGTCTGAAAGCATCAGACCCATCCAGTGGCAAAGGCTGTGGTCCATCGTCCTCCTCACTTCTGACCGACAAAATCCTGACTAAAAAGTATGCCCAGGAGACTTGAGTAATATTTGTTTCAACACAAGCAAGAGGAAAATGTTCAGTTTCAAAGAGAAGTCAAACTTGTACACAAGAAGCCAAAGCAATGGCTGCTCCTGACCTTCCCTGTATTTCCCCTCCTGCCCAGTAGAGGTTTTGGGTGCCTGCCTTCACACTCCAGCTGCTAGACGTGCAGGGGTCCCTGCCAACCCCACCGGGACCACGATTATTCTTCTTCAAGAGGGAAGGACCATCTCCAGCTACCCACACATAATGTTTGCAGTCATCTTAACCAGCAGATCAAACTAAGGTCCCTTCTCACACTCCTTGCCTCACTCTGCTGCTCCCTGTCCTAGGCAAGCGCATCAGCTCTGCCTGTGAGCACTGCCAGCAGCTACACAGCTGCAACAACACTTTTTTCCTTAAAAATTTATGTCATGTGATGGACATATCACAAAGACTTGAACCCCAACTAAGAAGAGAACATCCAGCACTTTCATTGAAAAGATGGGGTCATTCCTATTTCGCTAAGCTACAGCAACAAGATATGGGCTGAAGGAAAGCTCTAGCATTACCACAGGCAAAGCTGAGCAAATACTTTCCAACAATGGTTTGCAAAATAAGTATTGTTTGGGTCATATTCAAACCACTTAGTCATCTGAATCCACTCCAGTGAGAAATACTGGTGAGGAAAGAGAGAGCTTAACTTCTTTATGATTAAAACATGGGTTCAAAAATGGTTGCAGAAATGGTAGTCTCCTGCTGGGCACTGAAAAAACAGGACTACTTATACCCACTGTGATGCAGTAAGTGTCACAGATCCAGTCCTTCCCTTGTGTCAAAGGACTCAAACTTGAATCTCACATTCCCAGAGACTGTTCTGGCAGTGATTTCTCTCAGATTTGGCCAGAACAGTGCAAGATACAGATCTGTGGGCATTTTAGTTCAAGTCCCTGAATATACTTTAGAAAAAGCATCACACCCCTCAGATGTACCCTTTAGCTAGCAGGCACTGATCTGTTCACACCTCCTTGGTGTTTCCATGCCTCATGGCAGCACTTTATTTAAGTGATTTATTAAGTGATACTAGTGGGATAGAGTTCAAGTATAACATTTACTCCCCATTTTCTCACACCAAAATACCTCCCTTTTATTCTCTTTTTTTTTGTTCACAAACTTCTTTCTTGTTCAAGGTGCCTTCTAGGTTTTCACAAGTTTCACTACAGCACTGAAATATTTTATAGCACTCACAAGAGCGCTGGATGGCAGACACATGATCCCTGTCCAAAGAACTCACAGCCCTGAGAAGCAGGCAAGGGTGAGGCAGTTCGTTGTCGCAGTTACTGAGCTCTGGGAGATGCTCCTCCTGGGCTTCCCCACCTAATGCTGGCTTCTCTCCTCTCTGCCCTCACCTTTTGGGAGGCATTTTTAGCTCCAGGGGATGCACCTGCAAGAATTGCTCTGCTGCTCTTCCTCCTCCCCTTCTTTTCCCAGTTTCTTTCAGTGTCTTTTTCTGTTTCATGCTTTTTTCTCCTTTTCCATTCCTTTGTTAGCTCAGTTTGACACAACTAAAAGCAAACCCACTCACACTACTTTCCCCTGTAACACAGGACACATGAAATGCTTAGGAATTAAGAAGTCGTCAAGAAGATCTATGTGAGTTAACTATTTTTTTCAGAGAATCTTACACAATCGAAAAAGGACACTAACTTTTAGGCACCTTTGGGATGATTAGAGAAGCTGGGCAACCTCAGGCAAGATAAACCAGCTCCCTATGAACTGTTCTGTCAGCTTCCCAAGGCACATCCTCTCAAGCGATCTGTTTTACCACATTTTCAGCACTTCTTGTGGTTTTGCAGAGGTTGCTAATGGAAAGCTGGTAACCTCCTAGAGGATTAGAAACAAAGCACACAACCTGGTAAAGCACCATCACAACAAGAGCTCCCTAGGGCTCTGTGGGAAGCACTTCTCCCACCTGGGACCTGTGAAAAACAGTGCTGCAAATAGCACCTCGTGCAGAAGTATGAAACTATGCCTGGGGACATAATCTGAGAACATCTTTTCACTCTGCTCATTCTTTGCCTGCAGCTGCCTTAAATACATGTGACATTGTTCCACATGATCCAACTTGCTCAGTTTCTGCATTGGGTTTTAGTGTAACAGGACAAGCTGAGCTTGTGATTTTTTGCATTAGTTGTTGCCTCTGTATTAAATAGGTTACAGTGAATGCAGAGTGAAAATGAATAAAAAAAGAATCCTTCTTAAGTGCTGTAAGTGCGGGATTAGCCTAGTAGGAGATGAATGCCAAGGAACCTCTCACCAGGCAGCCTGGATTCAGGCATTTTTGAGCTGTAGATGCCCTGGGAGAGCACAGGCTTTTATTTGCAGATACAGTTGATCCTAGCTTACACTTGTAATTATTTGTCACTGCTCATCTCCATAGAAATGGAAGGATTTACATCTTTTAAAATAACTGGCTTAGAATAATAGGTACGGGTTTGATGAATTTTCAAATGTATCTTACAAAGACAATTAAAAGCATTCAGTCTGCTTTATCTAAAAAGCTGCTAGAGCAGAGAAGCAAACAAGTCAGTATTAGTCCCCCTTCTTTTATTAATGCATTTTTTAGTTCTGCATACTTAAGATATTTAGCTATACACTTTTAAAAATGATAAATGGAGAGCCACAAGCCCTATTTGAACACTACATCTAGGATTACTGTGCCATTTCTCAGAAGTCATACGGAATATTTTTAATACATATTTTTATCTGCAGTGTTGCTCTCCTTCCCTTTCCTGTTTTTCAACTTCCTACTGCAATATTTGAAAACAAATGTGACCAAAAAAGCCCAGCAATTAATTCCAGAAGCAGCAACTGCAACAAAAAGCGGGTATAATAGATTTTAAATGTGCTACCTGCACATCCAGTGCCCCTGCCTTCCACAGTCAACAGTCATAAACCCCAACTCATTCTTTGAAATCAGAAGCAGACTGCTGAGGCAGACAGCTCCAGTTTCACCTGAGAGGTAATGAGGTGAAGTCGTTGCACAGGAGAGGAGAAAAGCACAGCGAGGTGACTATGCACCCTTTAACTCAACAGCTCCCTAGTGGGAAGCACCAACAGTAGGGGTGCAGCTGACAACTGAAATGCTGCTTTGTGTAACACTTTACTACCCATTTTTGTGCTATTGGAATAGCAACTAGTTAAAAGGCCACAGAGGAACAGAGCCTCATCAAATCAATCTGCAGAGGTACCCTTTGTGGTTAGGCAAGGATTCAGCAAGCTCATGGGTTGGCACAAGGTTTTGTCCCTTGAATTTTATTAGAAATTACTTTTCTCAGAAACGCTTGCCCAGACTGTGTGGTGCTTTATAGTATTGATAGGATATAAAGTCCTTGCTTTTAGACCTTAGAGTGCATAAAGGGTAAGTGACAACAGAATTTAACATCTCTCTTGCTACTCTGAATGCCTTTGCTACCATCTATAAAAAAATTCTATAGGCAGTACAATGGAGGAAGTTTGCTTTCTTAACAGCTGCACCTCATGTTTCACTATGAGTTCTACTTGAACCATCTCATGTATCTGGGACACTTATAACATCTCCTGCACTTGTGCAACTTCTCCTGTCTGAAACAGATGAAGTCACTCCATGTCTTCCACCTCATGGAGAGCTTTCACTGTCCTCCACTACTTTTTTTTCACAAAACATGCAGGACCATAACATATTTGTGACCTCCATCCCACTGCCATATTTGCCTCAGAATTTTCTGCATAAGATGACCTGATAAGCACACAACACAGTCACAAATACATCTTTTCCATGGGACAACAGGCTACAATTACAATAGAAATGTATCCAACAGTAACACATTTACCACACATCAGCTCCTGTTACTAACAGACCCTGGATTCTGTGCTCATTATTCACAAAGCTACAAGGCTGTCCCTACTTAACCTGGGCAGCTGGCCTCCAAAGCCTTCAGAACACTTCCAAACAGACTCCCTGCTTAACAACCTTGGAGTCTTGCTGAAAAATTTGCCAAAATCTGACTCTCTTTATCCTAAGGCAGGACTGAACACCATTAGAGAGCACTCAGTTTCAGTACTTTTCTGTAGTCACTGAGCTTGCACATTTCTACAGTCACAACAGTATGACCCAGATAAAGAAGTCACTGTAGAAATATAAGATTTTACTGATTAAAAGTAAAAACCATCAGAAGAATCATTCTTTGTCTTAGAATTGTTTATTTTCACCATAGCTTCCACCTACAGCTGCAGATAGGCTAATATCACTACAGCAGTTCTCAAGAATGTCTCTTGCATCAAGTATCAGTATTTGGGTCAAGTACAATAAATAAAAGTTGTAACGTTAGCATTTGAATAGCCTCTGTAACTACCTACCAGCTGAAGGGAGAAGATGGGCTCCCACTGGTTGCTGGTGTCTTGAGATGACAAAGAACTACTGCCCAACATATCATGCTCTCTGAGCAGGAGGAGAATAAAATAATTTTTAACTATTTTCTTCTCAGTCAGCCATAACAAAGTCAACAGCACCAGCTGACCACTGACTACAAGCAGTTAAACATCACCTGCTTTATTTCACAGCACCTGGAGACACTCGTGCCCTTCCCAGTATGGGTCCTGTCTTGTTCAAAGCAGCAACTACACAAAGATAACAGTATAATCCTAACTGTTAACTTACCAGCATAAAGAAGCTTTCTGAGCAAAATATACCCAGCGGCCTCACCACCAGACACTCTATCCCACCCTCCTTAAAAAAAAAAAAAAAATTTAGTAATTGCCATAAGCAAGAAAATTGTGGTTTATTCATGGATCATCCAATCTGCAGTGATTGTTCAAATATATACAAAGTTGCCTAATCAATTCATTGAGCCCCACTAACCTACACCCAGCATGTGATTCATCTGCTGTGTTTACAGCCTTGATAGCAAGCTGGGCAGCCTTGACCTCCATTATTCCCATTTGAGAATAACTGGAAATTTCCTCCCAGCCAAGTAGACACTGCACCTTGTTGAGAAAGGCATCATTAATCAGACTGTCTTCAGTCTTCACCAAGCCTTCAGCTGCACCTTTACAGATACTAATATGAGGATGGACTATGGAGAACTGCTTATGGGGAAAAAAGTATTTTCTAATCTTCTCCCTGATGGATTCCATTAAAGACATAGTGATTTCCTGTATTTAAAAGCAAGTGCCTAGCAAGAAACCTATATTCTTTCCCCATATACCAGAAACATGCCTTTGCTGTCTTCCCTTTGCTGTCTCCTAAGCAGTGTAACAATGGCTGGAAAAGATTTCTAGGAGAAACATGAATCAGAGTCTAGGACACACGCAACATCTATTTTCTTCTCCCTCTTAGTAAGTTTCCAGATTCTAAATTATTATTAGATGCCTTTTCTAAGAAGGAGTTTCAGTGTCAGAACAGAAATACATAAATAGCTAGAAAATACAGGAATTGTAGTGTCAATTCACCAAGGTCATTTTTTCATTTAAAAAAATAAAATCAAGTTCAAGGTTAAGTAAATCACTATTAAGTTTTGACATTATTGTAACTGACAGATAAAAGAGTCTTTTATTTGTGTGCTGCTACTTTTTCCAGTGAAGATATGGGTACACATTTGCATTTCTCCTTAGCTTTCTGTTTGAATTTAAGAATTGCTTTTTGGTGTATTGGGAAATTCTAATAACACTCTAATAAGATTTTTAATTAGCAGATATGTGTTTACACTTTTGGCTAAATTAAGGATGGGGGTTTTGTCTGGGAATTACATGATTTTTCATTTAATTTCTTAATGGATGTGGACTGAAAGCACATAGTGCTGATACTTTTCTCAAAGTGCCTTTTCTTAAAAGAATTTAAATTTCGTATTCCTTCTTCATTTCCAGTTGTTCAGTTCAAAAAAGCACTTATCTGTAAATTAATGAAGTGCTTATTTTAGGATCATTGTACTGCTTTCATAAATAAGAAATCATGTTTTCTTTAACCATCTAGCAATAGAAATAACTGTCATTCCAAATACACATTACCTGTATCGTAAGAATTGTTTGAAAATGTTACATGCACATTTTGATATCGCTTCATCATATTTTTCACATTACTCTGAAAATATTAAAAGTTTCAGTGAATCCTCTCTTATGTAAACTGCTTATTGAATTCATATTTCTGGTTTTAAATATTGGTTTTCTCCCACATATAGCCAGCCAGGCAGTTTACCAACAGAAATAATGGTGCAAATAATGAAAACCAAATTAAAAATGCCTAATAGCTAAACATCTATAATATTAGATATATAAGAAATGGCCTCAAGCTCCACCAGGGGAGATTTAGGCTAGACATTAGGAAAAATTTTTTCACAGAAAGGTTCATCAGGCACTGAAACAGGCTGCCCAGGGATGTGGTTGAGTCACCTTCCCTGGAGGTGTTTAAGGCACGGGTGGGCGAGGTGCTGAGGGGCATGGTTTAGTGTCTGATAGGAATGGTTGGACTCGATGATCTGGTGGGTCTCTTCCAACCTGGTTGGTCTATGGTTCTATGATTCTATGATAAATAACAGCACAGAACAAAATATGTTCCAAAACCAAAAGAGATGGCTTGAATTTGGAATATTAAATTGTGGAGAAAAATTCAGGTAAACTAAGAATTACCAAAACATTTTGTGAGTACCTCAACAAAAAACATACCTATGAAGTCCATTTCTAAACAACCCAACCTATGCATATTTCAGTACTCTCAGTTCTAACTAGTATATATGAAATTAAAAACAAAAAAACAAAACAAACCCCCAAAGTTGTGCAATAAAGACTTTAGGTCAAATATTTTTAAAGTCAGTGGAAAAATTCCTCTTGCTTTATTATGGTGTTTGAAACAAGCTTTAAATATATATCATCATGAAGACACCACATAGATTTCTGAAGAAAAATAGTCCATAGCATTCTAACTGCATTTTCTTTTTGCTTTGGTAGATAACTTTAGTAGAAAACTTCAACACAAGGGGTAAATCAAGTAATTTTGTTCATAGACATAACACACACAATCCCATCAACTATATTAATAGGTAATCAGGAGTGACATTATGTGTATAAACCATTCTGTATTTAGCAGCAAAGACTTGGGTGAAAAGAGGTCAGTGATTACAACTCCTGTAACAGTAAAAAATAATAGAAGAAAAAGAGGGGTCTTTTTAGGTTTCTGTGGTACAAACATGCAAGTGTTCAGCTTGGTGAAACCAGACAATGATATTGCATCCTAGTAACCAAGGTAATTTCTATAGGAAAAAGAAATCTGACTTTCTCTCCCCACAGTAATTCAAGGAAGCAGAGGCTGTAGTGAGACTGATCTGGGTCTATCCACTGCTCTGGACTTCTGGACAGTATTAGGAGAGGACCTTGGAAGGACAATTGATTGGTGGTCTCCATGCCCCCACTTCCAGACTGAATATTATCTTCCCATACTTCAAATCTTGCTCACGATTTCCTTGCAGATGTGTCTCAAACACAATATATATCCAGTAGGTTGCATTTCAAAGGACTTCAGCATAAATTGTGAACTGTTTGCTCCAGGTCTTGGCCAGCTCTGCCACAGCTTCTGACAAATGGTAAGGATCAACAATTCAGAATGTGTTTTCAGCCCCCATCCTGCACTGTACCATAGGTCCCAGGAGCCCATTTGGTCAGTCACAGCTTCTTCCTATCAGCCACAGCATCCAGAAGTGTTGCTCCACGCAAAGTTGGGGAGAACAAACTGCAACTTTGGTCCTCTATTGTGGTTCCCTTGGCTTTCTGACTTTTCCAACAGAGCTCACCAAGGCCAACACCATGCCAGTGGGTGGGAGCCATTCCTTGTCACCACAATGTGATGCTTCCGGTGACATTCCAACCTTGGTGAGCCAAATGTATCTCTGTTGTAGATTCTCTGGACTGCCCTTTCATGGACATGTCATTAGCAGCATTTCTGAATGCTCACCCTGCCCTTTCTCCAAGTCAACATAAGTTTACCCTGCTGGTGAGCTGATCCAACACCATGGTCATCTACAGCACAAATCCCAGGCTCATATACCCTGTGCAGAAAGCCATACACTCAGTTGAAGGTAAGGTGCCCAAAGTTAGTAAAATTAAATATTTACTAAAGAGAAGCAAGAATGTGAGTTTTTCTACTGAAGTCCATTTGGTTGAACCCCATCATATCCAGAGGGTGCTCATGTCCTGTCTCAACAGCTGCTGCAAGGGAAGTGTGCTGCTGAGGCAGGTCTCCTGAGTTCTCCTCATGGCAATCCTATCCACAGAGGAAGCAGAGAAAGTTTTCCAAGAGACAGAGATCTGCTCAAGCCTGGACACAGTGAACTTTGATTAAACCAAAATCAAGAGAAGCAAAGCAGCAGAGATCAGAAGAAAGAAACAATCTCCCAGCACATTACATTCTACTAACATATTTTTATTGCTGGGGAGGGAAGTCAGCTGAAGCAGTCTGATAACCACACATGGTACAATCAGCAACTGCAACGCTTATCCAGATGGGAGCAGGAAGAAGAAAAGACAGCATAAAAACAAAGCCTATGAGTAAATAATGGAAAATAATTCCAACAAGATATGCCTTAATAGTAACTCTAAAACTTCTGTGTAAATAGTCTTCCATGAACACCTCACAAGAAATCCAAAATAAATGCTACAGTTACAGTGCTCAGTACCTTGCAGCTATTCACAAGTCAGAAGCACCCTGTGTGTTGAGCTTTGGGGACGCAGACTCACAGGGTGTTTGTTTACTGTTTCAGTTGCACAGCAAGAGGCACAGATCCTAACAACGCTCAGTCCCAGCAGCAGGAGCAAGCTCTGCTAGCTTCACTGCATGCCTGCTCAGTCATAAAAACACCCTGCACACATCATTCACATCTTGTGTAGAGGTCACCCTTGTCCCTGGCTGCCACCTTTGTCAATGGATAAAAACTGCTGCAGTTATTTCTACATATTTGTATGCAAGAATATATTCCACATATTTCTGTACAGCCCTGCAAATACAAGGTATGTTGCACACAGTTTTACTTGCATAATGCTCCAGCTAAACTAGTATTCCCAGTGGTGTTTTATAGCTGAATTAACCTGTAAATATTCTAGGAGTCAAAACACTAGAAGGATGCAGACTGCGCTGTTTTATTTTTAAACTGGCAACTATTGCATTTCATTTTAGCAAACATTTCTCTTCATTCTCTTTAAAGAGAAAAGCTGTTTTCACAGGGGCTGATAGAAACTAACTAAAGGATGCTATAGGACTTATGAATGCTAAGTAACTTTCAGTTCTCACAAGCCTTCAATGTTCACAAAAAAATAGGAACCACCCAACCAACATGTTATGTAATTTAGCCAAAAAAATCAGAAGCAAGTGCTGTAGGTTAATATGCTCTGAATGACTCCAACAATAACCTTAGAATAAAGCTCTGAATAGGGTTTAACAATCAGATAGCATGCATCAAGGTGATGAGAAGTGTCCTCAGACACCTGAGTTGTCATTTTCCTCCCCCTTCCAGTGATCTCTGACCCTGTTCTGCAGTGATCACAGGCCACCACTTTCCCTTTATCTAAAACAATCCTTGGAAAGCTTACAATAGGTGAAGTGATAATACTGTCGACACAGCCTACTTCTCCTTTTGTGTGGTAGTTCTCTGAAATACTCATAAAATATGCATGATTGAAGCTTCTTTGTGGCAATGACTATTGTGCTGGTTAGTTTGATGAAGGCAGTGCAATAGCAAACTTAAAGAGACACTGCCAACTGGTTTGATGCTTTAAAAATGGTTTGTCTCAAATTCAGCAGGTGCGTTTGGAAGTGTTGGATGCTAAACAAGTCCAATACCTACAGAAGTGCATGTTGCAACAAGTATCTTAAACTTTAATGGAGAATAGTTTGAGTTTTTTCAAATTATCTTCCATAAAGTTGTGAAGCTTCTTCTAAAAAATGACTGTGTCAAAATAAGAATATAGGAGAAGGAATTCTGCCAACACTGTAACATAAGTGAAATAACATAGTTTTTAAAAAACACTTTAAATGTTTCTCTATTTTTGCAGAAACAACCCAAGAAAAGATCTTTGCCTATTCCACTGCTGCTATCTTCTGAAAAGATGAACTCTACAGTAAAGATAATACCACGGGGAAGTTCAAACATCTTGGTTAAGCCTGAAAAATTTTCAGTCTTGGTGAGACAACCTTCAGAGAAGGTAACCCCAGCCTTCAGCTGTGACAATCCATTACCTCAGTCCACTCAGGAACTTATAAAATATGGCAAGTTGACTTCAACTTTAACACTTCTTCCATTGCTAGCCTTGATAACCCACCCACCCTTCCTCTGCAAATAACATGCAGAGTCTACACCATACAACACTGAAAGCACTAAGCCTGTTGTTAGGGGCCCTTAACAAGAGCTAACCAGGTTTTTACACTCTTTGAACAGATACTGAAATCTGAGGGTGCAGAAGCTAAGTACTCCTGACCTTAGGCATGCAAGTGCCAAAACAAGCAGGCTCCCTGCAGAAGGCAGATGCAGCTGCTGTAGCTATCTAGTAAAGCATCTGCCCCTCTCTCCCATACCTCAAACACTTTGGGTTCGAGCAGTTGCATGGAAAGACATAGGTACAGGTCCATCTTGTCTGAACAAGGTTCAAACCCACACCTTGTAAATCCCAAGAACGAGTATAACCTCCAGACCTTCTGCATGTGAAAGGTGACAATGGGCAGGAAGAGGTGGGGGGTGCACCTCAACCATCTAACTGAAGCATTATCAAAGAGAATCAAAGATTCATTGCACAAGACAAAAAAATTGCATATGCAGGAGGAAGAAAGCAAGTCCCCTCCCTATCCAGTGAGGTCCCACACCAGCTGGCTACAGAACAGAGCATTCTTCAACCCTTTGCTCCCCTTGGTTACACAGTAGCATCAAGTCAACAAGAAGTGAGCATACAAACTAATAATAGCATAATAGTGACATGTTACTCCTCTAATCTGAGTGGGCTTGTATGCACTCAGAAAAAAGAATATCAGAATCTGGTCTCCTTCATCCTGAGTGAGAGCTTTAATCACTAAGCCACTGCAGAATGAGGATACCAGCAGCAGCTTCTCCTTCAGTTGTTTAAATTATGAGTGATACATGTGAGTTCCATCCGAAAATATAAAAAAGGCTGCCCACAATGCATGGAGGGCTCAGTAGCATGTAAAGAACCCTCTCTGCTGCTATTGGTGGCTTGCCAGAAGTCACACAACGGGTCAGTAGCAAAGCAGGGAACTGAATCTATATCTGCCTTCTAACCCAGTGCCCTTTCTGCTGCATTTTCCTAGCTCCCAGCTTTCAGTGCTGAAAGTACTCAGACACCCAAGATTCCTCAGCTTTACATGAGTTTGCATTGCAGGGTGCTGAAACCATTCAGGACATTTCCTCACAGAAAAAAGTGGGGGAATATTTACTCTTGCACTTTAGATAGCATGTGACCACTACCCAGCTTCTTCGGCTTTTGCTACATCTGCTGACACACTTTCCTAATTCCAGTTATTAGAAGGAGGAAAGGATTCTTATTTTCAGACATCAGGTTTTTTTCATCCTCCTAAAGTCTTCTCTCTCTTTCTCACAGTTAACTGGCAAAGAGTCTCTCTTCAACACTGTCTCCCAAACTGCTGCCCACGGAACTTGGCAGTCTAAGGAATAACATCTGCTAATGTCACCAAAATAATCTATACTTTATCACCATCACTTTCTTCCACCTTTCCTTCTCTCTCAAAAGGATAAATCAAACTAACCATCACTTACCTAAAGGTTTTCCCTCTCTTCTGTTGCTCTTCTCTAATGTCTACTTGCAGCTGTGGGGCTCAGAACATTTCTCAGTGTATGGCAGATAACACACTGATAGACAGTATGATAGCCTTAACGTCAAAAAATTTGGCATGACTCATCTTCATGAAAGCAAGACATGTAAGTCACAGCCATGATGACTTAGAAGCCTCAGGAGAAAGCACCTTTCTGGGAGGAAGAACTGAAACTATGCTAATTTTCCACATATACAGCTTAGTGAACAGCCTCCCATACGGGTAGATTTGGGGAGAGGTGTGAGGGGAGAATTACTTCACTGAAAAGTAAAGGGACAACTATACTAATAGAAGAAGCCAAAACCAACAGCTACATTTTGACTTGCCATATTTTCATTATTAGACTCCCTATTTAACAAATAACATTCTTCTTTTCTTGTTCTGGCAAATTAAATTGTGTTAGGGTTTTTGCTGAAGTGCTTGATTGCCCGACTTCATTGACCATTCAATAATGATTTCATGAGTGACCACAGTGAAAATGAAACTTAGAAGACCTAAAGTTCATTAAAGCTGTCAGCAGAAGTGGATAAATATGACACCCTGAATAACAAACTGTAATGTTTCTGAATGTAAATGTGATAAGGCATTTATCCATCACACTTCACTTGATGGTAGCAGAAATATCATATTGGACCATGTACAACAAACAGCATGAACTTGTAAGTTTGCTCATCATAATTTATATACTAACTATAAATTATAACTCTGCTTATCAAAAATTGTGCAATGATCTAAATTAGCAAGCATCCAAATGTGATGGCAAATCATGTAAATTTCCATCTTGAACCACAAGGCAGAACAGGCGTTGTCTACACAGGTTACAAGGCTGTTATTCAGGGTCTTACACAGAGCTACAGAAGGGAGAAAACTTATTAAATAGAAAACTTCAGTGACTACAGAGATGGTTAATTTAGAAAACTCCATCTAGTTATCTGGTTTGGTCCATCAAATTTCAGTTAACCTATCCACCTGGTGCTGAAGTAAGTGCCTTACAATGGTCTTTCATACCCAGGACCACACTGCCAGGACAAACCACTTTGTGCCAAAGCTGAGGGCACACTAAACTGCATTGCACATTTCATCATTAATTTTGTCGCCTGATTAAAGCACTCCACTCCCTCTTACTCTTTATCTGTCTTCTTTGACTCTCTTTTCTTCCTTCCCTGTGTCCTTAAACAACTCTCCAGTAGTCTCTTCTGTGATCTCACCTTCAAAGTTTTTAGTTCCTTTTCTAAACTCTGTGAAGACAGTTTTGTTCTTTTTTTTTCCTGCTGGCAACAGGATCTGCACTGCTGTTGAGTAAACTGTCTTTTGAGTGTTAGAATCACTTTACCCTTCAAGTTTCAGGTTTTGCTGTCAAATTTGGCTTTAGAAATCTGATTTTTCTTTCTTCAAATTGACCATCCTACTTGTGACTGTTCTGGCCACATCCTTTCAGTACACTGTTGCATGGACTAGGCTAATCAATGGCTATCTTTAAATACCTTCTATCCAACCTGCTTTCCATTTCCTTGATTTTTAATTCTCCATACTTCTCTTAGAGTTAACTAATGTAGCTTCACTTAAAACCTCAGCAAAATGGTCTAAGCTAATACATTTTAGTCAGGAAGTTAAGGAACATGCAAATGAACTCCTGAAGTCTGTTCTAATCTGAATTTCTCTGTAAGTCTATTAGATTGATGTTTACAATGCATTAAATAAAGAGTAGTAGTTTGTTATCCCACAATAATTTAGCTACTTGTCTGAGACTGCATCGCCATTTGAAGGCACATCTTACCATGCATACCTGCCACACAGGCAGTCACTCAAAAAGCTGCTTTAAAAGGTTGCCAGTGCACAGATACTTTACAAGGAGAGGAAGTACATAAGCATGCAAATCAGACAGGTTCCTTGGAGAAATCAGTTGTAAATTATTTTAAATATTAAGCGTAACAGCCAGCAGAGCTGGCTCCAGCTGCCACTGCTGAGGACACTGCTGCCCTGGGTATTTATTCTGCCCCAGTCACAGATCATAGATACGTCACTCAGCTCACGCTCTGGCCTTACCTTCATCAGCTAGTAAAGGTGAGTTTGCATTAAAACTCAGGATGGAAAACAGATGTAGGCAATGTACCTGCCCACAATCTCTCATCAGCACTCTGCAGCAAGGGTGCAGGACTCCACCCTGCACAGAGGGCTGGGGGCAGCAGTGTGTCTGTGTAGGTTTGCCAGCAACTATCTGCCAGAGCTGGGAATTTTCCTGGACTTAAATTCAGATAATTGTCTTCCTACATATGCAGGTGGAACTACACTCCCCTCTTGCATTTCTATTACTACCTCAAAGGTAAATCTTGGCAACATTTTCCACAAGAGCCAGCTCTTGTGTGTATTCTCATTTCTGGATGCCTCAGCTCAATTTACCTGAAAATGTTCAGTTACCAAACACACCAATCACCAGTCCCCTCCAGAAGCAGGTCATGTTGAGGAGGCTGAGCTCCCTGGTCCCCCCGCGCAGCCAAAACACTTGATCCGCCTCCCTGACTCATCCTCTTCTTCAGGTCAGAGCCATAGTGGGCATGAATCAGCAAAATTCCTGCTGGCTAATAGAAATTTTAGTACAATCTTCGTACAGGTTTTCTGCTTCAGTTGTCACAGACATATTATGTTATCCTTCCATTTTCTCTCCATTTTCCATATTTTTGTCACCTCCTTTTTAAAAGAGACTTAAGGGATCTGAACAGGCTGGACCACTAGGCCGAGTCCAATGGCATGACGTTCAACAAGGTCAAATGGCGTGTCCTGCACTTGGGGTACATCAACTCTATGTAGTGCTACAGACTAGGAGAAGTCTGTCTAGAAAGCTGCCTGGAGGAGAGGGACCTGGGGGTGTTGGTTGACAGTGACTGAACATGAGCCAGCACTGTGCCCAGGTGGCCAAGAAGGCCAATGGCATCCTGGCTTGTATCAGAAACAGTGTGACCAGCAGGTCCAGGGAGGTTATTCTCCCTCTGTACTCGGACTGGTGAGACTGCTCCTTGAATCCTGTGTTCAGTTCTGGGCCCCTCACCACAAGAAGGATGTTGAGGCTCTGGAGCGAGTCCAGAGAAGAGCAACAAAGCTGGTGAAGGGGCTGGAGAACAGGCCTTATGAGGAATGGCTGAGAGAGCTGGGGTTGTTTAGCCTGGAGGAGGCTGAGAGGAGACCTCATTGCTCACTGTAACTACCTGAGGGGTGGTTGTAGAGAGGAGGGTGCTGGCCTCTTCTCCCAAGTGACAGGGGACAGGACAAGGGGGAATGGCTTCAAGCTATGCCAGGGAAGGTTAAGACTAGATATCAGAAAGAAATTTTTCACAGAAAGCATCACTGGCCACTGGAACAAGGTGCCCAGGGAGGTGGTTGAGTCACCTTCCCTTGGAGGTGTTTAAGGCACGGGTGGATGAGGTGCTGAGGGAGATGGTTTAGTGTTTGATAGGAATGGTTGGACTCAGTGATCTGGTGGGTCTCTTCCAACCTGGTTGTTCTATGATTCTATGATTAAGGTCACACAATAGAGTACTTACCTTGAGGCAGCAAGAAAAAGCAGCTTAGAAGAAAAAGCACAAAATAGCAGTACAAACCGAACCAATGTAACTCACTGGTCTGTGTGAATATATGTGATTTTATGGCATTCATCATTTTTTCAGACACACACCCATACAGTCAGTGGTTTGGGAGCTGCCTTCAGAAAAAGAAGCAATTGATCAGAGATCTTAAAATTCCTCTGACACAATTGTGTTTATATTTATAAAAGTCCTACTTCCCTGAGCACAGGAGGAATCAAACAGCAGGAGACAGTGGGTGTGTTGATGCTGTAAGATGCAATGCAGCACAGAGATACCATCTTTAAACAGGCTGGCTTATGCACTGGGAAACTGTTCTGCTGGTGCAGTGCAGAGCTCGAGTTTGGACAAGCACGTCCACCCAGCTTAGCATGTTAACTGTTCAACACTTTATTTTTTTTCCCTTTGTCCCTAGCTCTCTGACTGTAGTGTTCAAAGTCAAACAAAATGGGATGTGAGCAGGCTCAAGCAGGTGACAGTGGTGCCATTCCCAGCCAGCACAGCAAGCCTTGTGGGGCCAGGCAGCACACCCAGGACTGAAGTGCAGATTGTTCCAAGAAGCACAACAGCTTTCTGAACCAGACTGACTCTTCCCTAACTCCAGTACTGATGTATTTAACCATTCCTAGTGACACTGCACATCTAGCTGCTATTAGTCCCACTCACCCAGAATGATTTACATGAGCCTTCAGAAGCTATGGTAGTGTAAGAATGGAATTGGGAACAATGTAGGCACTGTAGCTAAAAAACATTTTTACACTTTAGAAATGTACACTCATCTTCTTAAGGAGTATGGATAAAAGGAACTTCAGTATTCAAGAGATAAAATCTAGATTAGGCTCAGGATTTTCCTTAGTCTTGGCTCAGCCCATGAGTCTCCTTGCCTCCCAGTGCCTGAGCACCCTTGCTCTTTTGTGATTCCCTCTATGAAAAATCACTCAGAGATGCTGAGTGAGCAGTGAGGGTACTTATTAACCCCTGAACCACATTCCACCTTTGCAAGGTGATTCTGCAGGCAGTTGTTAAGGTCATGAATTACATCAACAACAGAAATGAGTGTTGCACTCATTTGTGAGCAGCCTTGATTCCTCTATTAATTCACAGCCTCAATGAAACTAAGTCCAAAAGTCATGGCCATCACTTACAGGAGACTCCAAACAGCCCAAATCAAACATAATTAGCAGACTGTACATCTAATGGTAATGTACTGATACTATTTGACATTGAAAATAATCAGAATTTCAATGCACAAAGGCTATAAATTTTAATTATAAAGTTATTTATAGCATTGATAAGAGGATAAGACTAAGTCCCTTCTGCCTATCTGCGGTTGCCGAGCTCATGGATGTTAAAGATCCCCCTCACATTCAGGGATCAGGATAACTCATATTGCTTCTCCAAAATAATGTTGCTCTCAAAACAAATTGCACATGTCTTGACTTTGTTCTTGTCATCATATTTGAACAGAAAATAAAATAATTAGATACTGTTAGGGACAGTTGCCTACACTTTAAGGTGCCAGAACAGTATAATGTGACATTTGAAATAAAAGTAAATTGTTCAGTTTTCACTGGTTAAGAATACAGTTCAAATACAAAAGTTTGTACAACAGGTGTATACATAACACACGCATAACTCTAAGCATTTGTTCTGTAAAAAAAAGAGAAAAACATTTACAAAAGTTACTGTTTATAAAATGCTGTATACTACAAGAATAAAGATGCAGAAGTAGATTATGTTGTGTTTTTTCTTGTGTACACAGCCAGTTGAAACATAATGTGAAGTTATGTGGATAAAGGAGCAACATATTTGAATTTTCCTCTAAACATTCTAGACATAGGTCTGCACTGCAACTGGAAGGAGTCATGGAAACCAGCAGTATGTCAAATTCAGAAATTATTGTGATAAAACCACTTGTACAGTTTATTAATTTTAACAAAGTAGTTGGCAGTACCAAATATGGTGCCACCATATTGCAGCATAATATTCATTTGCAATCAGATTTTTAGAGAGAGAGGTTGGAAGTAGATGGATAACATTAGGAAACGCAAATCTGTCAAAGTATTATCTGTTGCAAAACATCCCTGAGTTCAGTATCCAGACTTTTTTTGCAGCTTTTTCCAGAATTACCAAACAGGCAAATAAGAATTAGGGAGAAAGTACAATTTACTGAATACAGCAGACAAGGAAGAATCCTGCCTGAGGCAGAGATATGCCCTTCAAAATCCAGCCTTGCTAAGCCTTCCTGAATTAATAAAGAGATAAGCTATGTATCTTCCTATCACCCTTTCCAGTTCAAAATATAGGTTAGCTGTACAGTCTTAAATTCCCACTTAATCTGCAACTAACATATTTCTCCCTATCCAAGAGGTTTGCAAATAGAGCGTCAAGAAATACCCTGCATGACAAGCAGAAGTTCCAGAACATTTGGACAGGCCTGCTCAAATAAACATTAAAGACATCTGTTCCGAAAACTAAATCAATCTTTGTAGTTTTATATGAGTAATATGCTAAAAATGGATTGTAAGTGGTCAAATTCTGTTCTCAATCAAACTTAAACAACTTAAATGATTTCAACATTACTACCCTAATTATCTCAGTTTATATGCATCACTTCTGGCCACTGGCAAAGCTGCAGCAATATTCACTGTATTGTATTGTCTCTTCACTGGTAATTTTATTTCCTGCTTGTCTTTAGTCTACTATAATTTAGTCATATCATTTCACTTTGCACATTTTTCATCAAGTTGAGAATTACAGATTTTTTAAAAAGTGCACGAGGAGAAATGCAGAAATGGAGAAAGGCTAGCATTAGCATTCATTTAATCTACTCGAATCACGCCTCTGTTGTGTGCAACAGCAGAGTATGAGTTATTCACAGCCATGAGTAACACAGTGGAATAGCTTGCCAAAGGAACTAGGGAATTTCTCATTGATTAGAGTCTTTAATTTCAGATTGTAGGTTTATCTCAAAGATATACGTGAGTTCAGCTCCAATTTATCAGACTTCACAGCTTTTTCTTGCATCCTAGAGAGATTAATTTCCTCCATAGCAGGAATTACCAAGTGACGTTTTGTGCTTCGAATTATGCAGGTGGTCAGACCAGTTACTTGTATCTTCTCTATGTGGCCTTGAAATAAGGGAGTCACGGTTGAGTCTACAATATCTGATTTGTTGTGGTCTAGACTTTCCAAATGAATATTTCTCTTTATAGACTAGCCTCTGCCTAAAACAACTGTAAGGTGGCACAGTTCAAGTTACTAGGTCCTGGCTGATTCGAGCTCTTAGTATTCTTGGATACAAACATGTTTCTTGTCTTTGGTTTAATCCAAGTCCAAAATTAGGAAACATTTCATGCACACACAGGCCACAGTCCTAAAGCAATGATCAGTTTTAGATTGTATACAAGAAAGAAAACAAAACTCACTGCTATTTTCTTGCAGTAACATTAATACATTAACTCTTATCACTGCTAACTTGCAGTAATTTTGAGACAAAGGAATACAAAGTGGTTTTGTGATCTTTATTGCATTCTTTTTATGTCTTTGATGAACTCAAAGAATAAAAATTACACTAGAGCAAGACTCCATGAAGTCAAATTTCCACAGCTCCCCTCAGAAAGTCATTCAAGGTTGAGGAAGTTAACATCTCAGGGGCCATCACTAACAGAACATCCCTTGCACTAATGGAACACAGCAATTCCCTATTACTAAATGATAAGAAGTACTTTATTCTATTCCTGGCAAGGGGCAAAATACCAGACATTAAAATCACATAATTTGATTTTTATAACATTTTTACTTTTCTTCCCTCTCATTTCAATTTGGATGTGATACTAGCAACCAATATTTCAAGAGCAGCCAGAAATAGAAACTAGATCCTTGTACTATCCAAGAATAGCTAAAAATAAAAAGATTTGAAAGGCCATGAAGCATTAACCTTCTCCTTTAACTGTTAAAAACAAGTATTATACACTGGATCCTTAAGTCATATCTGAAATAAAAGGAGGCAAGATTAGAAGCAGGTATCAAAAGGTAACATCTCACAATTCACAGTAAGTAAATACTTTGGCAAAGGCATAAATAATACAAGGTTACGTAAGAATTTCCAAGCATTATTTGTACTTTATCATCTCTTTCAGTAGCAGCCCTATAAAGCATCCTCAACTGATTGCAATGCATTCCTTGTCTCATTGCTTTTTACACTGCAGTAACCAGAATAATGAAAAAATATCATTAAGGCTAAACTTGACTGGTGGAAGTAAACAGGGACCAACTCAGCTCTTCTGTAAGTATCACACTCCAGTAACGTGGCGGGGGCAAGTGAACTTCACGAACAAATCAATATGATTTCAGATGAAGTCCTTTATTCAGGGTTGACTCGCAGCTTATATAGGCTAAGCAGGCCAAAACATCAGGTAAACATTGATTGGTCACCTCTGCCCTTGCAATAAGCCTTTTTTGGCAACCCCCCACCTCACATAATATTGTTGATAGCTTAAAAACTCCTGCCCCCATCCCCAAGTTACTTCATTAACATAACACAACAGAGTCATTTACTACTTTTGTGACTTTCCCAACTCTGCCCTGCCAGGGCACTTAAAGAAACAATTAGCAACACTCCAGTTGCAGCAAAAAGGGATAAATAAGAGGCTCTGTTTGGGCCTGATTTAGAGGAAATTGAAGCCAGTGGTGTTAAAAAATTTCTTACTTTGTCTCATTCCTCTGGATTGTCAAAACTGAAGGAAAAGATTAGAAAGTTTTCTAAGATTTCCTACAAACAACACAAAGTTGTAGCAAATTTCCAGTGATATCACTACATATAAAATTTAAAGTCTCTGGTGTTTCAGTACCTATAGAGATTTCAAAAAAGAAAATAGGACAATTTTTCATTTAACAATTTGACTTTTAATATTTTCATTTTCTTCCATCTGCAGTCTAGAAAGATAGCCTGAATTTTGTAGTGCTCCTATCCAATACAAGCTACTGTAACAAACCATGTTTAAGTCTACTCTCAAGCACAAAGCAAACTCAACACCACAGGAGAACCCAGAACATCTCTCCACAGCAGTGAAAGGATTTGTTACCAGATTTACATTCCTGCAAGGACTACTATAGTTCTTAGGATTTCACCACCATAAATGATTGTGGGATGTTGCCAGCTGAGAATACAGATATCAAGCAGTGGGATTCTTGGCTGTGCTATATAACAGCTCAGCAAGGTCTCAGACACCTTGATATTACATGCACTAGAATAACCTACAGTACATCTGCCAACAGGCAAAATCGCTCTACGCTGAAAAGAGACTATGCTAATCACACAAACCTAGAGGAGGTGTACACTAATAATGATGACCCCAGTACTACCGACAGGGTTGAGTAAGCAAGTAGAACTAACAAAACTAAAAAAAGACAGGACACTTTCAATTCAATTGTTATACTTGTGGTTTCAACTGAAAATAACTATCTGGAATCAGTGTACAAATTATTTATATACTGTAATTATCTGAAACAAGTACAGACTTCTGTATTTTCAGTATACACAAAATGTGAAGGAATGAAAGAAGCAGATTTTGCACCTTTTTGCACTGTGCACAGATATGCATGTGGTGCAGTTTAAAAAAGTAGCAAATGCGTGATTTGTTATACTGCAATGTGTACTGGGTAAAAAGGGAGGTACAAATCAAGTCACTGTCCAGCTCTAGAAAGAGACTAACTATGTGCAGTAAGTGTTGTAAAAGAGTTAGCATGCCCCCTTGTCAGCAGTGGTTACTAGTTCAGGCAAGCCCAGCTTGGTTGGCTGCTTCTTACAAGCTACGCACTCAACAAAAATGCAAAGAGAAAAAAATAAAGTGTCATCTTTTCACTCTGCAAGACTAGCATTGCATGAAAGAACCTATATCACAGCCCCAGCGCAAGCAGAACATTGGCCCAGGCATGCATCAGGAACCACTCCCTCCTGGAAGAATAGCACAAATTTTCTATAGCTGAACTCAAGAAGCTATTAGCCCTCCACAACCAAAAGATAATCACATATGAAGCAGACTTAGCAGAAAAAAAATGTAACCACACTCAGCAATAGGATACAGTTTCTTTGTTTGCTGTTTTTTTCTGTAAGCAGTGTAGATTTCCAACTTTAACGCAGATCCTTATAATTCATAGTATCATAGAATTGCTTGGTTTAGAAAGGACCTGAAAGATCATCCAGTTCCAAACGCCCTGCGAGGGGCAGGTACACATCCCACTAGATCAGGCTGCCCATTCTTCAGCTTCTAGGAGATCACTGTACAGTTGTGTGTGTTTTGCCCAAAACAATGCTCATAAGAGAATCTCTCGGTAAAAAAAACAACCAAAAAAAAACCCCAAAAAACCCAAACAAACAAACAAAAAAAACCCCATAGGTTTAGGACTCAGTAATGTAAAGAGATAGACAGAGAGAGTAATAGAAGACTTCAGAAAGCTTTCTCTTCCCATTCTCCACAGAGCTAGAAAGCTTCCATAACATGATGCAAGTGACCACTCTGACTTCCTGTTCTATTCAGCCAGAGCCCTCAGTTGGTTTTCCTATTATCAGCATCCTGTGAAGAAAGCCCTCAAGAGCACAGAACAGCCACATCAACCAGACTAATGGTGCCTAGCATCAAGTCTGGTATTACAGCTAATAGCAAATGTATAAGCCTGTAAGGACTGGAAAAGTACACAGTGATAATTCTCTACAACACTTTCCCAACTTCTAGCTCAGGGATAAGAGGCCGTATCATTGGATTTGATAATCCCCATTTGGCTTTGTTTGTCTTCACACATCCAGACACTTTTTGAACACATGTGAACTGCTAGCTTCCATGATGCTTTGACAAGGAATTTCAGTGCTCAACTACGCACAAAGGAATTCTTTCCTCTTTACCTCACCTGTTTGAAGCATTTGGTATATTTCTTCCCAGAATGTCGTTATTATGGAAAGATAAAGAATATCTGGTACATAGTCACCACTCACAGAGGAAAGAATAAAACTAAAATAAAATCAGACAGCTTTTGACCTCCTTGCATACAGAAACAAACTAGTGTTAGAAGGCTGATACAGGATGGCACTCTCCTAGCAACAGAAAAACCAGAGCCCTCTTCTCCAGCAGAGCTGTATCCCAAAGGCTACAGCAGACTACTAAAGCCAGTGGTTGTAACTGCTGTCCGTGGCAAAGACTGGAGGGCTCTTTCTCCCTGGACTTCTGTGAGGAAGTTGAGTCACTGCTGCAAGTATTGTAGCCAGTGAAGAACTGGCATTGTATCCAAGTCTGCCAGCCTGTTTGGGAGGGATGGGAGGCAACACTGAACACGCAACAGACTAATCGATAAAATTGGTCGCATTCAAAGTAGCTGTGTGCATGTTCCAGCCATCTAACAGGATTTTTATGTAAATGTTGAAAGAATATTCCCGAGTGAAACAGAAATACACAGCATATTTTCAAAGAAAACTCTTTAAAACTGCATTTCTCATGTGAACAAGGCAGGCAATTAAATAAAACTGCTAGGGTCAATAAGCATAGACTTAGGAAAGCTAACTAATACAGAGCTCATCCTAAGGAAAAGAGCTGAAAGTAATGAGGAAATAACTACCCTACAACAAGAAGCAAAATTGCAGAGGTTTTGTCACCATGGGTTTCCAATATGGCATACAATCCTGGAGACAGACTGAAGACCTCACCTAAAAGTAACATACTCTATTAACATACAGTGAGCCAAACTGATCTATACCAGAACACCTGGGAAAGGCAGTCTCTTCTCTGATGGCACGTGTAACAGATAAGGCACTTGGGGCTTGAAGGCAGATCAGAAAATCTCTAATAGACATCTTGTCCATACCATAAAGAACTATTTTTTAAAAACTATCTGAATTCACCTATTTTAAACAGAAAGCTCTCCTTTGAATCTACTGCAGATCACATTTTAAGTTTTAATGTTTTTTTGCGTTTTCCTGTTCTGTTATTTAGGGATAGGAGTGAATGTCCTTTCTGTCAACCCTTCCTTGAGCAACTTTCTCCAAAATAAAATGCAAACTTTCATCAGCTATGTTATGTACATAAACACACAAAGCTGCACCTTTTCAGATTCACTGTTTTAGAGACAGTACTCAGTCAAAACCAGCCACATTTCCAAGCTGATTTCAATACTGTATCCATTTAATGAAAAAACAGGTTGTTCTCACTAATACAAACAAGAACACAGATATATTTACAAGTAATCCAAGATATCTTCCTTCTCCTCTTATACACACATCCCACTCAGCTACTAATGTATTGGTACATCACACTACATACTTCATCAACATGGAATTTAATTTAATGCTTAAATAAGAAATAACGATAACCGTTCATAAATAGAACAACTTCAAATTTTTCATTCTGAACTTTTTTCCATATGATTTAGTTCCAATTACTGTTTACTTTTTTAGTAGCTATTTGAATTTGGCAATAATGCTGACACATTATGCCCATGGGTTCTGCTGGTGTTTACCATCCCAAACATGTGTGTCCCAAGTACTGTTTTCACTGACTTCTTTTTATACCAGAAAGATCATTATCTGAAAAAATTTAATTAAAAAATAGTGTTAAAGTACCAGCCTTTATATTATAAGTCCTTTTAAACATTAATTCAAAGGTAAACAAGGGAGATCTACTCAGTGCTGTATACTGCCACAGCAGAATAGGGTGAAAGGATCAAAACGGACTTCAGGACCTGCCAGCAATCACCACACCACCTGATGCAGAGCACACTCCTGGCAATGCTTTCAAGGAAGCCAGGGGAGGAGGTTACAACCCTTTTTATCTTGTTTTTTTCATACATCCATGGTCTGGTACTTGGCTAAGGATGCAAATATTTACCTCAGAATCAGAAACAGTTTACAGTTCAGATTGTATTTCAAAATTGAAGTGAACTACACATCAGCTACTTTAAACAAAACCATGAGTTACCATAAGGATGGGTCTTGCCTCTCTATGCTGTAGTCCATATTCCTATAATAGAATACAGTATATTGACATATACCCTGAATAAAAACACAGGCATCAAGGAAACTGGTACCAATTGCCGCTGAACCTCTACAGTTCCTGGTCTTCATAAATACAGAGCCAATGCTCTACAGAAGGCAAGTGATCACCACAGGCTCCCCATATCTTCTTAGGCGAGAAGCAATCATGCATCCAAGTCCAAAGAATAAAGGGATGGAAACACTATGGTCCCTGTGGCCCAAGAAACTCTAGGCATCACTCTGACAGAGAAAGTCAAGCACACTTCTGACCTGTGTTTCTCACGGGACCTTCAGCTGACACCTCCCTTGTGTCAAAAACAACACTGACCAAGCAAAAAGGAAATTAGGGAGAAAATGTATATGAGTGTGAGGAACTGAACTGAGTTGAACTCTCCAGCTTGGAAAAAAACATGCTTCACTAGAGGCATGACTGAAGTTTATAAAATGACAGGCACAGTGAATGTGAACAGGGAGGAACAGTTTGCAATTTCTTATAACACAGGTAGAGGCAGAATAAAACTGCTTTTTCCCTACAAAACATGCTATACTAAGCAGGAGCAAGGAGTAGAAACATTTTACCCCAGTCAGGTCAGAATTTAATTCTGATTGGATTTTGTATGCTCTGGCTCTCACAGAGAAATCATAGGCATAAATCACAAGAGAAGTCAGTGGTTTTCTTGTTTTCAAGACAGCAGAATATCAATTCCAGGAGGACTTCTCCAGAAGAGCAGAAAGGAAACTTCACAAGACTAAAGGTCTTTTATTTGTTCTGCAGAATTATCTTCTTTCTGCTACATTAGCAACAGCCTAAGTAGATCATATTTCATTTCTCTGAAGCTTTGGAAGGTGTCTACCAAAACCCATTACCACAGCAGCAGCCATTCCCACTAGAAGCCATTAGCCAGCAGGAAATAACACAAATGCTCAGATACAAGCAAAAAAGCAAAAATTAGAAATGTGCTAAGACAAGAATAGGCTAAAAATATCAGTGAGCAAGTTTCCAGATATAACTGAAATACAGTTATAGGAAACATATCCAGTTTTCAATAAATGCCAATGCTTGCTCTACATGGGCAGCAGTCGCTTACACAAAGCAAATTATTATACTATACATGATAAAAGTAAACTCCAGAATTTGGTTTAAAAAGCTGAGAATACTTCTGGAAATCACAGATCTACTTTTTCTGTGCTAACAGAGAAAGACCTGCTTCTCCCAGGCCAAGAGTCACATTGGCACAAAGAACTGTCCTAACTGTATAGGCAGAAAAGGATTCACCATTTTTCATGAACTCTTTACTTTTTAACAGGATTTTTGATCCACCAAGTTAGCCCTCTGATAATACAGAATTATATCATGGAGAAGAAAGGAATCATTTTACTTTTTAGTTGGATGTCAACAATAGCTCAGGGCCAGCATCTTCAGGGCAACGGATCTCCAGCTACTCTATTTGGAGTATACTGGCCCAAGACACCTACAAAAGTCACTGGAAAAGATGTAGTCCTAACCACCCCATATCATTCCTACTGCCGACTGTGAATGGTTCAAATTGTGGAAGTTTCAATCACAATGTGATCTCTACACACCAAAACACTGACTGCAGAAAAACACAGGCACTGCACGCTGGTGCCTATGGATGTATCCAACAGAAGCCAGAGGTTTTAAGAAAGGCTGCAAAGCACATAAACAAGCCAATTCAGTCTTGTTGTGATGGCACAATCTTTAATTGATCGTTCATTTTGGCTAGACCTTATTAATTTGTAGGTCTTCAAAAATTAAGTGCTGTAAATTTGAAAAGGTCACAGAACACATGATAATCATTTTTATCAAGATAAATGTATAATTAATATTAACAAATAATAGTTAGAGGCAATTCAAGACTTCAGTGAATAATGTTCAAAAATTGCAATAGGAATACATATTTCTTCTGTTTCTAAATACATGATGCTTTTTTCCTCTTTGGGATTATTATAGATTTTTTTTCTATGTTCTGTGTGGCCATTTAGTGCATTTGACAGGTACCGACTCTGTGTCAGGTTCCATAACTCAATGCAGTGATCTCATTTCACAGAAAAGGCTCAGAAACAGCTTCATTCCTAGAGCTGCAGGCTGAGGCTGGAGGGGGGAGTTTGTAGAAAGAAAATCTTGTGCTTGAGAAGACATCAGGACAAAAACATGCTGACTATTTCCATTAGGATGCTAGGACATTCTGTTTCAGAGCTGTCCCAGCCAGACAGGGATGCCCAGACACCTTATATAGCAACTACAGACCTGATAGATTTCATCTATATCCCAGTTGTTCATGCAGCCAAGCTGCTACTGAAGCTACAGGGGAAAATACGTTATGTTCAAAAGGCTATGCTGCCCTTATGCTGCAGAAACATCTGCAGACCTCATTACTCTCTACAAATACCTGAAGGGAGGTTGTGGAGAGGAAGGAGCTGGCCTCTTCTCCCAGGTGTCAGGGGACAGGACAAGAGGGAATGGCCTCAAGCTCCGCCAGGGGAGGTTTAGGTTAGAGATGAGGAGGAAGTTTTTTACGGAAAGGGTCATTAGGCACTGGAATATGCTGCCCAGGGAGGTGGTTGATTCGCCTTCCCTGGGGGTGTTTAAGTTACGAGTAGACGAGGTCCTGAGGGACATGGTTTAGTTTTATGTGGGAGTGGTTGGACTCGATGATCCAGTGGGTCTCTTCCAACCCGGTGATTCTGTGATTCTGTGATTCTGTGATTTAGAGTAGAACAAAATTTTACCTAATATGATGATGCAAAATGCTTCAGTTCTGCATAACAAAGAACATTAACTCATAATCACAACAAAGCCAGGGCCAACAGTCTGGATAGGGTTGAATCTTCTGACACATAAACTAAATCAAACTTAGGCAAGTAACTCAGATTATATGTGGAAGATACCTAATCTGAATGCAGTAACTCAGGTACCACCTTCTCCAAATATCAAATGCATAAGGAGTTAATGTAAAAAAGCATTCACTAAGAAGGAATAGCAGTCAATTCTCCCTTTTTAGCATTTAAGAAACTGCTCCCGATGTCCTAGGAAATAAAAAGCCAAACTCGGAAAACCAGTGTTTAAAAGGAAGCCATGAACATGAACAAGTGCTACTAAGATTACATAGGGGAAAAAGGAGTTTCACAGCCAGTTAAGAAGGCTCACAGAACATGCAGTTTAACATACTTCTACCTGAAATTTTATAGTTAAAGGAGCAAGGACCTAAGTCAGATGAAGGACAGCATCAGAGAAAGCAGCTATGCAGAATGTGACTGAAGTTCAGATCACCTGAAAATCTTAGGAGTCTGATAACCACTGAACTTGAAGTTAGGGAAAGGAAACTCTCAACAGCTTCTGAATGATTACAAATTAGTGATCAAAATTCATCACCACTTACTCTTTACTCCTAAGACAGCAGAGTTGATCCTGACATATACCAGGATCAGGATACTGTAAGAGTGAAGAGATAATGTTAATATACTACGGCATTCATGAGGCCATATTTAAAAGGCAGTGTCCTGTCTTAGCACCCAAATTTCAGGTAAGACAAGGACACATAAAAGAAGGAAGTAAAAAACAGCTATAGGAGTGAGTCAAAGGTGGTGAAATATACACAATGATAGTCTAATTTATTAAAAAATAAAATAATACTGAATTCATTTTATAAATACTTTCCTGCCAGACAGACTTCTTGCCTTGGTTGCCTCTTAATCCAACAAAGTGGTCTGACTCATTCCAATTATCAGAAACTGAAACCTCAAAATGGAAATAAGTTTGGGTTTTTTTGCCAATTAAAGTCACAGACTTCTGGAACAGCATGTCATCTCAAGTGTTTGGTTATGGACCATTGGAAGAAATTAAATCAAGAACAAATACCTTTACAGAAACTTTGTTGAAACTAAATGAGTAACTAGAAACATGTTGTAGAGACAAGTGAAATTGTTTAGCCAGAATTAAACAAAGACAGCGGCTCCTCCCATCCCTAGCTGACAAAGCTATTTTAGAAGTTTCAGATTTCAGTGCATATGGGCAACTCATTGATTTCAGATTTTCAGATTTAAGTTTCTCCAAGACTCACTTCAATACAGCTGACATTAAGCCCTGGCATAGTGACTCTGGGAACATATCAAAGATTACAACATTCAAACTGAAGTAAACATATTTGGAATATACCTAGGCATGCTATGTTGTTGACTATGGCCTCCAAAAAGTGTTTTCTCTTAATTAATACCATTTGATATTATGCCGTCTGCTATTGTCAGTGACATGTTTTAAGCACTGAAAGCTTAAAACACTAAACTGGGAGGTAGCGTTGATCTGCCTGAGGTTAGGGAGGCTCTGCAAAGGGATCTAAACAGACTGGATCACTGGGCTGAGATCAATGATATGAGGTTCAACAAGGCCAAATGCTGGGTCCTGCACTTGGGGCACAACAACCCTATGCAGAGCTACAGAGTGGGAGAAGTCTGTCTAGAAAGCTGCCTGGAGGAGAGGGACCTGGGGGTGTTGGTTGACAGCCGACTGAACATGAGCCAGCAGTGTGCCCAGGTGGCCAAGAAGGCCAATGGCATCTTGGCTTGTATCAGAAATGGTGCAACCAGCTGGTCCAGGCAGATTATTCTCCCTTTGTACTCAGCACTGGTGAGATCACACCTCAGATACTCTGTCTAGTTCTGTGCCCCTCACCACAAGAAGGATGTTGAGGCTCTGGAGCGAGTCCAGAGAAGAGCAACAAAGCTGGTGAAGGGGTTGGAGAACAGGTCTTATGAGGAAAGGCTGAGAGAGTTGGGGTTGTTTAGCCTGGAGAGAGGAGGCTGAGGGGAGACCTTATCGCTCTCTACAACTACCTGAAAGGAGGTTGTAGAGAGGAGGGAGCTGGCCTCTTCTCCCAAGTGATGGGGAACAGGACAAGGGGGAATGGCTTTAAGCTATGCCAGGGAAGATTAAGACTAGATATCAGAAAGAAATTTTTCACAGAAAGGGTCATTGGGCACTGGAACAAGATGCCCAGGGAGGTGGTTGAGTCACCATTGCTGGAGGTGTTTGAAAGACGGGTAGATGAGTTGCTCAGGGACATGGTGTAGTGGTAGATAGGAATGGTTGGACTCGATGATTCAAGAGGTCTTTTTCAATCTGGTGATTCTGTGATTCCAGTCACCTGAAAGACTAAAAGGGAAAATAATCTTTAAATATAATGCCAGAAAAAATATCAAATAGTGAAGTACGGAGATTATATAATCTCCAAACTCAGCAATGGTGGAGCACATTGTGGTATATGTATCCACTCGTAGTTTATACATTTTGTGAAGGATCAGTGGTACACTGGAGTAAATCCAGAAAGAGACGCATAAAAATGAGCTGAGAAATGGGTTTAAAGGAAGACTTCTTCATTTAAAAAAAGACTGGGTTGTTCCAATTGAAACACATTTTTTAAAGGGCAGATTTTATTTGATTATCATCCCAGTAACGATTTCTAAATGAAATGGTGGAAGAAGGTAATCAGTAGTAAAGGAGATCTTCAGATGTATGGCATAATGATATTTACACATTGTCTCTAAATCTTCATATCACATTTATAAAGAAAAATGAACTGAAGCTAGACAAATGCAAGTGTAGCAGAAAAGACTTATTTTAACCAGAAAGCCTATTGCACCGCCAAACAGATTATTTACCATCTAAGATGTTTAAAAAAAGAAAAAAAGAAAAAAATAGGAGAGGATCTTCCTCTCCAAATCATCTCCTTGTGGTCTACCAATTTCATGCAGGAATTCATAGGTAACTCTACATAGACTGTCCTGCACAAGGGTTTGGTCTTTTGGATTTTTTCTGCAAGTCACGAGGCTGAAGTAGAGCTAAACATTGACCATTCAACGATTGTTCAGCATTTGCATCAAATTAGAAAATACAAAAAGCTCAACAAATGGGTGTTGCACAAGCTGAATGAAAATGAAAATATTGCCATTGTCTGCTCTGCACTTCTTTTGTGCAATAAAATTGATCCATTTCTTGATTGCATTGAGACATGGGACAAAAAATGGATTCTATACAACAACAGCATTTCACACAGTGTCTGGACCAAGGTGAAACCCCAAAACATTTTCCCAAACCAAAGCTGCATCAGAATGTGGTATTGTAATTTTCTGGCAGTCAGCAAGTGGAATCATCCACTGCAACTTCTTGAACCCTACTAAAACCACCACAGTAGATAAGTATCGCCAGCAAATAAATAAAATGCATCAAGAACTGCAACATTTATGTCCAACATTGGTCAAAAGAACAGTTCCTCTCCATGACAACATCCAACCGTGTTTTGCAAGTCATTCTGCACAAGCTGCACAACTGTGCTACGAAACTCTACCTTGCCCAGCTTACTCACCAGACCTCTCTCCCACCAACTACTAAATCTTCAAGCACCTCAAGAACTTCCTGCAAGAGGTTTTGCACAACCAAGCAGCAGCATAAACCCCCTTCAAAGAATTCATCAGCTCCAGGACTCCAGAATTCTGTGTTACTGGAATAGACTTGTTACTTGTTGGCAAAAAAGCGTAGATTCCAATGGTTCTTCTTATTAAATTCACTCTAATCTGAGATATACTGTGTGAACATAGACAGGGGGAAATGGTCATTATTTTTGCACCAATCTAATACAATCTTGGCATTCTGCAAAGGTAGATGACTGTGAAAGAGCGGCTGCAGTCTAGTACAATCATGGTACAGTGAACAACCACAAAGGCTTTCCTGAAAGCAAGAGAAAAATGATCTGTAATAATAATACTATCTAGACTAAAGGAATATGGTTGTTCCTTCTGTATAAACAGATGAATCCTTCGCTTTTTTGAGCTAAATCATGACAAACTTGACTGTGCTCTTCAAGGTAGATAGGGCTAGTTGGGACTAAGGTGACAGCAAGAATTATTTCTCCTAAGCAATACAGAATTATTCCACATCACTGTTCATTTAAACAATGGAAAGAAATACATCGTTTTAGATGCCAAAAAGGTACACATATAATTATGTATTTTTCTTGCATTTATGAAGTTATGAAGCCTTAATGAAAAATGCATCTTTATCAAGTTGTAAGCCAACTGATCTTAATCAGAACAAGCTGCAGATGCAGAGGGTGATGGCTCTTACCTGTGTTAACCATCCAGTAAACATTACTGCTTCCCTTTTGAGAAAGGAACCCCTTGGAATCAGCTAATACCAGACCTTGTAAAAAGGACTGTTGAGATTGAAATGTTTCTATATTGTAAGTAACCTGGAGACTGCCAAGATGGAGACTGAAGGTGGAAAGACAAAAGCAAAAAAATGCTTGAAAATAGCTTTTAAAAATGTCTGATTAAATAAAAAATTGATACTTTAGAGTGAGGGATTAAAAAATGAGGATTCCTAGATTTTGCAACTCTTACTCTAAAATGAACTTTATTTCTAACATCACCTCACTATATCCAGTAAAGTTGCCTGTGAATTGAGGTGTACATGAAACACAGAAGGGTAAAAAGCATCTTTCTCAGAGAATGCAATGGGAATGGTCCTGTATTCATTACATTTATATTCTTCATGTCTCTAACAACAGAGTATTGATACAATGTGCACATCATTTTATCTTTCTACTGACGTAAAAAGATTTCCCTATTTCTACTAAGCATTGGTAAGGACCCATACAGCAGTCCACATCAACAAGAGAATTCCAGGATTTCTTTCTTGACTATTAAAACTAATAATCAGTTCCACTGCTATGACAATACTGACAAGTTTAAAAATGTGAATTTTACTCAGTAGGCAAATTATCGTTTTTGCAAGAGAACTGAAACTGAAGAGATTCTCAGTAAAAACCAAATTGTCCCTCCCCACCATGAAATGAGCCCCTACACATGCTGTTTTCTTTGCCTGGGGAATCTCAACAAGCTCACATGTTGAGATGATACATGAGCACCCTTAGCATTCTTTGTATGCCTTTGTCAGTCTTCAAATAAAAATGGCTTGCTTGGCATCTGTCAGACCAGAGAGGTTTCTACTGTTCAATTACTAGGAAAAATGCTGACACAAACTTTTGATTACCACAGGCAAGTTTATGCCATCTGTCATGGCATTTTTCTCACCCTTTTTTTCTCCTCATATAGTTCATACTTTTTGACATTACTTTCATGATATGGTGTCCCATAGTATTTATGCAACGCTTGGTAAATGTCTTCAGCATGAAGAGGAAACAACTGAGCTACCTGTACCTAATCAGCCAACATACTTAAGTGTAGTTTGGTATAATCTGTTCCAAACTCTGTGTTACCCATCTTCACTACTGCTGCTACCTGGGACAGGTAGTTGAAAGTTGTCTTCTGAAAGCTGCCTTGTGGAAAATACCTTGGCCAGAAAAGTGACACGAGATAGAACTATCAAACAATCCTTTTTCAGTATTATGAGTTTTGTCCCAGCGGCATGGAAAAAATTTCACTACAAACATGGGTAGCCACACATAGAAAGAGTGGTCTTGTACCTTTTTGTGATTGAAGAAATGTTTTACAATGTATTGACCTCATTTACTCAGTAGGTTACAAGCGAGACTTCATAACAGGAATGCACTTAAGCTTGTACTGAAAACTGAGGTGGCATTTCAGTACTATTAAGGTTTATGCCCTTCTATCCCATTCCTGATGTTTTCCTAATCTAGGGCTGTGAATCGATATGCAAACAGATGAAAGGTTAGTCTTCAAGTGAAGGTGAAAGACTTGAAACAGTATTTTTGCATGCTGGTTCTTCTGCTGTTGGTTCTCTTACTGTTGTTTGCAGTGCTATATGGAAACAAGGCTCTCAAGCCTTTATTTCTAGCACTGAGGGTTTTCTTTTAAACAAGGTCATTAAGGTCTAACAACCCTATAGCCACTAAAGGCAAAACAGACATTGCCACTAAATTCCTGAGAAATATAATTCCTCATTTTTTCACTAAATTCTCCAGAAAAAAAACCCTTCTAGTGTTCAGCACCTACCAGTCACAAGAGAACTGAACTTTCAAAGTCTCCAAGAGCTGAGCTCCGCTTCCAGAAAAAGCTGTGCATTTACAGGCATGCTTTTTGACCTACTTCTCTTACTTTCCAGTGAGAATACATAACCTAAAAAAAAAAATTGAATTTAATTATAATAATGATTCATAAATAAAAATCCCATTTTAGTACAGTCAACCATCCAGGGTAAGTCCTGGAAGTTTTTTCAGACTCATTATTGGCATGGCTACCTACTGATTAACTGACAAATATTGTAGACAAAGTGCATATAAATACTTGGGTAAAGCAAGGTCAAACATTTAAACCTGAAACTTTAAAACACTGGACCGGAAATTGTTTAGATACCTGGATTTAAAACTCAGTGTTAGAGACAACACTGAATTGCTCATACTATTCTTAAGTGTGGTCCCACTATAGACCTGGTCAGAGAGAGAGGTGTCATTTTATAGACCAAATAAATTATTTTCAAATGGATAAATGAATTTCATTTTTATTTCTGAATTCTACCATTGGTATCTGTCTATACGACACACTAACACGGCCAGTTGACTAACATGAACCTGATTTTGTCTTTTATAAGGAAGCAAGAGCATGTTAATTTTGTGATGTAAAGTTCAGTTTGTATGGGTGGAAGTTAAAGTGAAAACATCAGTAAAGAAGTGCAAATACAGAAATTCTGAAGTAGCCATAACTGTAAAACAGAAAGGAAAGGAACAATTTAAAAAAAAAAGTCATATTTTGAGACTTTTTTGGGGAAATGAACACCTTGCACGTGACAGCTGCTTATGCAATGACTCAGGTTGATACTGCTCAGAAACACAAGGCTCTGATGATTTGACACCCTAACTCAGCAGCAGTTCCTTAGAGTCTATGCAATCACATTCAAGCAAACCCTGTGTAATCAAGAGGAATAAGTAACCCTTTATTAATATGTCACTATTAATCTTCAAAAAACTTCAAGTATTCTATTTCCCCCTCTCAGGGCAAGAGTGATACATGAAACAAGCAGCAAAATATGCTCCTTACTACACACTATTTCTTAAAACACCTAGTTCTCAAATCAGAAGTTTTTCTCATCCCATCCAGGCAGAGAAGTATATAAAAGCAAACTCAGTTACCAACTGTAGTTGTAAGACAAGTCTCAAAATGACCATTGCTGGAATTTCCAATTTTAAAACTAGGTCCAGTGTTTTAACTTTGGGTAGACTGGACTCCCTGACCCTGATCTGGCTTCTTACAAGCCATCCCTGGCAAGAATATAGTTTAAAAAAATGAATTAAAAAAGAGCTACTTAGTGCAAGATCAAGAGGTTTTTAGCTTCTTCATTAAACAGAAGGAAATACATCACATACAAAATGCATGAACTGGGAGCAACAGAGATGAATAATGTATCTGTTACTTGTTTGCATAATGGAGTTATTTGATCTACTTCGACTTCTCAAGCAGATCAAAAGCAAAAAGTAATGGTTTTCCCACCTTCTTCCAAGAAAGTCCTCAGCAACTCATGCCAAAGGCCACAGTATGCCATAGCTGTTGTGGGGACACCCATAAAATAGCATAGCAAATTTTGCTGTTTGCATTGGGAAGATGCCAATCACTAGGCACCTGCCTGATTTAATGAGAGAAGCTCAAGTACTCATGCATAAGGTGGCAGACAAATGTCCATTTGTGCTCATATGGCAAGAAGAAAGTTTGTACAGGGAAGTAGAGAACAAAGGTACTTTAGAGAGGTTATTTTAATATATTCAGGGTCCTTTTACCTGTAAACAAGCCATACTCATGAACTTTTAATGCAGTAGTTTCTCCCCAAACAAGGATTTTAGAAAGCTCCGCAAACTTCTAAATGCTCTCAAAAGTCTTAAACATTACTTTCTGAATCCAAAGGTCATTTGATGAGGTTCAATCATTTGTAGGGCTAGGTTCTGTAGTTAGAAGTTCGGTCCTAAACTGAAGTCAACAGCAGCACTATCCAATGAGGAGCAAAGCTGACCGTGTAAGACCTATAACAGAACAGTTTCTGTTGACTTTACATTAGTAGCCATTCTTGTTCATGTACACATGGTACTGCCAACTCCTATGGTCTTCGTGCAACTTTCACACAATTCAAATGGTTTTAAAGCTAGAGGTCTTACAGCTCCTGCAATCAGATTTCTCCAAACGCTTTTTCATTCCAGTGTCCAAACCAAAACTATCCTGAAATCTGCTTTGGGCTGTGGAGAGCTAAGTAGGATGGCGAACATTGATTTTCTTGCTGAAAAAAAGCATTCCCTGTTTCCACCATCAACCCAAGATAAATAATATGTGTTACTTTCAAAGAAACTCCAAAGCTGAAAGCAAAGCCCTATACACAAAAACAGTCCCGAACATTGTTGTGTCTGGGATTTTTTTGTTTGGTTTGTTTTGGTTTTTTTCAAAAAAAATTCTTTTAAATACTCTTGAAAGGATGACATTCACCTCAAAATCCAAAGACAAACTTTGTCTGTGGATCTTCTGCAGTAATATTCTGCTAGGACATTCTGTAGATGGGAAGGGATTTTCAGCTTCTCAACTAAGTTACTCTGCTTTCATATAAAGTAAGACAGTATTTATGCAGAAATATGTCAGGAATTCAAAGGCACTTCTGAATACAGAAAGATCCTTTCTGGTAAGAGGAATTTGCTTGGGTGCACTGGCAAACTAAGCATTGATGCTTTATCACTTCAAACATGACAAAATTACTGTCCTCATAGAAAAACTAACTGACATGGCTTTCATGGACAGAGGCTAACAAAGTAGTTCAATAAATTTTCACTTTAGTTAAATATTTTCAGTGCAAGTCATAAGAAAGGGCAGTCTGTTTCCAAGCTTCCTATACAACATCTCTGTCTTCCTATCACACATGAGGAAAGGGATCATCCAAAACTGCCCGGTCAGGTCTAAATCCATCCCAGTATTGTTAATTACTGCCCTAAAAACTTTCTTGCTATTCATAACCCAATTTATTGAAAGATATTAAAAACATACCGGGAAAGGAGAAAAACAGAAAAAACACAGGCTTTTCCCACAAAGTGGCTTGTTTTCCCAATCACATGGATACCTTTTCCTTGGTTTGAATAAAGTCTTCTTGATTGCAAACTCTTCAAGCCTGAATTACATTTGCTTTTAGGAATATTTACATACATGATGATAAACATGTCTATATTCCTTATATCACACATTTTCCATCACAAATGGGTTTTCTGTGGAAAAGTTCTTAACATTTGTCTCCATAGGAACTAGAGCAACTCTGGCACATAGTATCCCATTGCAGAACACATCCTCAATATCTTCTCTCCTGAAAAGGCTACACCATGGGCCCTTCCTGTGAGGATCAGATTGTGTCTCAACATTCAGGACCATCACACCTGAAATGTCAGTCAATGCCATTTTGACAGAGACAAGAAAAAACAATTCTTCATGATAAAGGGGTACAGATAAAACCAATACTATTTTGAAGGAGTGCTGGAAAAAAAAATTCATTTTGGAATCTATACTGTAAATATCTCTAGATGTTTCAACAACTCATCATCACTGTTAGAGTCCGAAATGCTAAGATATGAGACAGAGGTGCTAGCAATGTAAATGTTTATTAAATGATTAAATGTGAATAGGAAATCAGAAAGCTGACTGGCCAGGGTCCCCCTGTCAAAGGAGGAGGACCCTGAACCAAGGCACTGGGGGACATTTATACCCACAAAAACACAATTACCATACAGACTTTAACAAGCTAGAGAATAAATCAATTAGGTTTACATAGTTGCCTTAGTTCGGTGATCTTCAAGGCCGGGGGGTTTATTGCCTGGAAACCTCCCTTAACTGCCTGCAGTCCTCTCTAAACTGCCTTATCTTTGCAGCTGGCTTCTTTGATCTGGTCTAATTGCTTACTTTTGGAAAAGTGAGCCTAACAGGGGGAAATAAGGGGGAACCAAAGGGGAGGCTCCTGGAGGGACTCAGAGGGCTTCTGAGGAGGACTTCTGCAGTTCTGAGGGGCTCCTACAGCCCTTTGATCCCACAGTAGCATCAGGTGCTGTTGTTAGGGTCCAAGGTGCCTAACAATCACTCCAGTATGTAATCTTAACCCTTCAGTCAGGGCAGTTTCTTCAGCCAACTCCTACAAGATCTGTGCTAGCCATGGTTTATGGGAGAACCCACTTTATACAATTGGGAATTAAAAAAGACAGTTAAAGAAGTCTAATGACTACTGATCTGAACCTGGACTTCTTCCTTACAGACATCTGGCCAAAGTTTTTTTGAGGTTAATGTGCAAACTGTGAACATTGCTTCAAAAACCTCTGCTGTTTCTTTAAAACCCAGTTATCTTCTGCATAAAGATTGCCTAGGACTGTTATTCTGAGGCTCCACACTTAATATCTAATATTCTGAACAGGATTCACTCAGTTCACCTCTGTAGCTTTTCCTCTCCAAAAGCCAATCCGGCAATCTCAGGCAAGCATCCAATACCAATACCAGTTCTTACAGATTTTTTTTAGGGAGGGAGAGATCTGACCAGTCCCGTGGTCCTTCCCATGAGGCTCTCAGACTGACACAGCACCCCAAAGCATTGCTTCATTTTTCTCAATAAGATGTGATGCAGCAAATAAACAAGACTAATTCATACATCAAAACACAGTGGAGATATTTAAGAAGGCACAATGAATATTGTCAGAGGCCTACTGGATGTCTTTCCTTGATTTTCATTACAGAGACAAGTTTAATAGGAATTAGCCTATTAATTGTCCAAGTTAACAAGTCTCAGGAAGATACACAAAAGGGGGAAAAAAGTTTCTTTGTTTGGCTGTGCTGAGAAAAGTTTTCATACATATGAGCAAAATTTTGCTTCACATCCAGCAACAAGGAGCTTTACAGCAACCACACTAATTCCCATCTTCTTGAAATTCATTAGAGAGTAGCACCATTTTAAAGTTTTAAAGAAGTTTTGGGGTTATTTTTTTTTCGTATGCATTAGGCTGTTAATGGCAAAACTTCACAAACGTGAGTGGCTGAAGCAAAAAGGAAACCAACTCTGAAGTCGAAAGCTCTCTAATGGGGTTAGACTGAATAAAATTATTCCAGACTGTTGTATAATCATCTGGGTTTGGAAGACTCAGACAATTTAGTTTAGCAAACACATAAAAGAGGAGGGAAAACATTTACTATACTTCAAAAGCCCTCAGCAACTGAAAGAGTAACAAGAGCAAAAGTACGTATGACTAAATGATTTAGTACTTCTGTTATTTATTGATTACATTTGAAGCCGAAGGGGAGTATTAGATAATATAATCTGACCAACTATAAACATGGAACACTGTTTCAAACAAAACACTTCTGCCTGGATCCCAGTAGTGTCTGAATGGCTAATTAGGGTCTTCCTAGTCTGCATTTGAAACCCAGAGAAAGAAGAGGTTGGATCATACTTGAACTTCATTTTCCTGGTTAATAGTGCAAATATCACCAGCCTACAATGTATTTGTGCTCACAGTCATCAAGGCAAAATAAACACCACAAACAAATGCATAATCATACCTTCACACACACCCCCGCAGTAAAATCATAGAATCACCAAGTTGGAAAAGAACTCTTGGAGGGTAGTCGAGGGTAGATGAGGTGCTCAGGGACATGGTTTAGTGGCAGACGGGAATGGTTGGACTTGATGATCCAAGAGGTCTTTTCCAACCTGGTGATTCTGTGATTCTACTATGGCTAAGCCCACTGAGGGGGTGTGTGAAGGTATAATTATGCATTTGTTTGCAGGGATTATTTTACCTTGATGTCCATCAGACAGCAGAAGAGATTTTGTGTGGATCAGAGAAGAGGGGGGACCAGAGGTCTGAGGGAGGATGCAGCAACCCACTGCTCACCACACCCCTAAATACTCACACATTTGTACAAGTTTGAGTCACCTTCCCTGGAGGTGTTTAAGGCACGGGTGGACGAGGTGCTAAGGGGCATGGTTTAGTGTTTCATAGGAATGGTTGGACTCGATGATTCAGTGGATCTCTCCCAACCTGGTTATTCTATGATTCTAAGTTTCTGCTGGTTTCAAAACTCACTTCAACCTAACACATTCCAGCATATTTACTAGAGGCAATACACAAGGTTGTAAGAAAACAAAATAGGAAGAGAATAATAGATCAGAAATACAATTAGACAGAAAAGCTGAAACTCCAAAGCATTTAATTGGATATGTAACCTAGAAAGGAGAAAATCTGAAACAAATTTAAGGCAAAGAGGTGTACAGAAAGGATTTCATTTACCTCTACATACTTTCCAAAACCAAGAATACAACCTAAAACTAAGCTACAGTAAGCTAGAGATTCCCATTTATAATAAGACTGCAGACTCAAGAGCATAAATTTATACAATTGTTTGAGGTTGCTTTTCTCCAAAAAGGCAAACTGTGGTATGGGAATTGGTGGGGTAAGAGGGTACAAGGGAAAGGGTCTGATTGTCCCAATTACAACACTGTATCAAAAAGTGAAAAAAATTATGGGGGCCAAATAGCCCCAGGGCCCCACTGTACCAGGCACTAGACAGATCTCGCCTCCACTCAAATAAATTGCCAATGAAAGAAAACATCAAAAACACATCAATACAGGGGTGACTATCAATACAAAGCTGCTTCTTGAAAGGTAAAATATGACCACTGTGATGTCTGAAGTCATTCTGAAAATGAAGGGAAATGTTGCTAGTAAGGTAAGTGGTTATCTTATTTCAGAAAATAAAAGGGCTCCCATTTCCTAAAAAGGGAAGCAGGAATGAAAGACTTTTTAACCTGGACAGAGGTGCTCCAGAAGTCAGAATGAATGCCTGTCTGACACCGATCTGACCTCAATGATTTGGACCATGTCCACAGAGCTGTACTTATTAAGAGTATGTTGCCTGGACTGGTGGTTAAACTGAAGAAGATCAATAGTAACTGAGAAGGTGATAAATGGAGAACAATTCACTGAATAGTGAGCTGATTAGCCTCTGTTGCAAGATGGAAGAACATATCCCATTTGCTTTCATTCCCCCTCTATGATCTAGAAAGCCTCAATTACAGAGGATACTCCAAAAAAGCTGGTCATAGAATAAGATACAACCAGGGCTCTGAGCGCCAGTGCAACAGTGGTTCCACTCATCTTTGTGGACATCACAGATAACTATCTCTTGGTTCTTCAGGATCAAACAAGGATTAAAACTATATTAGTGAGAACTGCCTGCACGCTCCAGGCTGAAACACAAATTCTTAATGTAAAGCTCCTGCTATGAAATCATACAGCTATGGAACACTCAAACAGACAAATATAAACATACTTACACTTGCAACTCAAAATTATTTGGGACAAGGCAAGAAATAACAGGGGAAAAGACCAAGAACTGTCCTTTGGATGTGTTCTGTGAGTGTGTGCATATATCTTTGGAGAAAACAAAGTGGAGTAAGACCACAGATTAAGCCAGATGTTTTGTGTTTGCAATCAACAAGTGAGATGCTATTTCATTGTAAATAAAGAGTTCATGCTAACAGTGCTATTGTTGTCATGTAGCTCTTACTAAGAAGGTAAGTGTTCAGTATTCAGTATAGAATTTATCCTTTTCTACTCTTCTCGACAGGACATTTAAGCGTGTAGCTGTAGTTTAAGGAGAGACTTCTATGGCCGAAGGATCCCACCAATACATGTGGTGCTTCACATACACACCTGCAAGGTTGGGGTTATAAGAGATGAGGAATGGCAGCAAGTTCCTGCCAGAAGAAGGAAACCTGCTCCCCTCAACCAGACAGCAAAACCCAAGATCCCCCTACTGAACAAGTACTAGGTGCTGCAGGTGGAATCCAATCCTGAGGATGATGGCTCCCACAGCCTAGAATCTTTCCCTAGGCCACACCATCCTCAGAAAAAGATAATAACATCCTCCATTAAGAAGAGGAGGGTTATTGTTCTAGGGGACTCCCTCCTCAAAGGAACAGAGGGACCCATTTGCAGACCTGACCCACTCCACAGAGAGGTCTGGTGCTTACCAGGGGCATCAGTGAAGGAGGTAGC
>WAAB01015110.1:251530-309907 GCA_013389865.1 Piaya cayana | reverse complement strand
TAAGAAGGTAGGTTTTGTGATGGGAGTCTGTTACAGACAACCCAGCCAAGGAGAAGCAGCTGATGAGCTCTTCTATAAACAGCTGGGGTTAATCTCTAGATCAATGCCTCTTGATCTTGTGGGAGACTTCAATCTCCCTGATATCTGCTGGGAGTACAATAGCGCAGAAAGGAAGCAGTCTAGGAGGTTCCTGGAGTGTGTGGAAGACACCTTCCTTATGCAGCTAGTGAATGAACCAACAAGGGAAGGTGCCCTCCGACTTGCTGTTTGTAAACACAGAAGGCTTTGTGGGGGATGTGGCAGTAGGAGGATGCCTAGGACTAAGTAATCACGAGATGATAGGGTTTTCTGTTCTAGGCGAAATGAAGAGGGTGCTTAGCAGGACAGTAGCATTAAATTTCCAGAGGGCAGACTTCGAACTCTTCATAAGGCTGGTTGGCAAAGTCTCATGGGAGACAGTACTTAAGGCCAAGGGAGCCCATGAGGGCTGGGAGCTCTTCAAAAAGGAAATCCTAGCAGCTCAGGAGAAAGTCATCCCCATGAAAAAAATTCATTGAGCAATGAAGACCCCAAAAACAATGTATAATTATTCCAGGTATTCCACCATTTTCACCACTTAGCAGGGTAACAACACAAATATACAAATAGGGAAAATACTTCTAAACTTTGTACAGTACAATGATAAAGATGCAAAATGTAACTCCTTGTAATCATGTAATCACTGAAGAAAGTATTTTTAGGTTACATTTGTAACAAGAATAACTGTTACAATAACATTTGTGTTAAGCAATGTTAGAAAGGGGCTAGAAAAATCCAATGTTGCATAGTTAGAAGCAACTCTCAATCACCTATGGAAATGAAACATAACTGAAATATGCATTAAATTTGTAAAAATAATTCTTCTTTGAGTGATTTACTGAGTAATACTTCATAAAAATGCTTTTTATAATTATCACAGAATATGTAGCAATAAAGTAGACCCTTGGAAAGCAGTTATTATTATGGGGTCTTATCCTGCAAGAAAACTCAAACTTCAATATTAAACTTCATTCCATTACCAAGAAAAAAAAAATCAGTCCTAGATTTTTTCACAAAAATACTCCAGAAGATTCACATAAGAATGATTGAATAATTTTATTTAGACAAATAAGCAGCCTATATAACAATACCATATAATTCAACAATCAAAAAATGCCTCCTTCACCTAGTGTAATGCAGTACTCACTTTGAAGGTCTCTGAACAATGTGAATTCAGAATTTTAAGCTCTCAATTTGCCCTCAATTGCTTAAAACTGATTTATGCCATGTCTCATAGGAACATAAAGATGTTTTATCATGTATGGTAAAAGTTCACAGTTACGGAGTGCTGCTTTATTTTACTTCCTTCCTTGCAAGAGAGACAAGATGGTTTGGTTAATCTAAAAACCACAATGACTATCCAACAGCGTATGACAGATACAGCTAGTGATGGATGTGGATAAACGGTTTCAGAAGTTTCTAAACCTTTCCAGAATTAAAAAGAGACATGTTTTTCATAGTGACTGGTGGAGAGGTTTCTAAAATTGCTCAAAATGTCATCACTAAGCCATTTTCCATTACCATACAACAGGAGTTCCTCAAAACATTTTTTTCTACATTTTCTCCCCATTAAAAAAGGATTAAAACTAATGCACATTTTTAATTGAGTTTTACCAGTCTTTTATGTTTCCAAAGTAATACTTTTTTAAAACACTGATTCAGGAAAACACACTCTGGTGCTGGTTTCATTCCATATCAGGATGAAAACAAGTATCAAAATGTTATCATTTCAAACAAGCAAATAACAATTTACTGAAAGCTCTAGCAATTCCTCCACTGTCTCTGGGACAGTATCCTACACATTGTAGACTAATTTATTCTGATTAGACAATGCACATTTTATAATGCAGAGTATGTTATCCAAATAAATATCAATAACATGTATATTACAGATCTTCCCCCCTTTCAAACCTTTAACTGTTATATATTTAGATAATACATATGGAGGAATAAAAATATTTCAACTCTATCCCAAGCAGCGAGCCAGTATCATCATTCAAAATCTTAGCAGTATCTCGACTAAATCATCTTTTGAAGTTCTCAAAGTAAATAAGTAGATAAGTGTGCAGCTATTAACCAAAAATAAGAGTCGGAGTATACTTACTGCATTTCCTTTAATGTACTAGGAAAAAGAAGAGTTGACCTTGTTATAGAAAAAGTATCAGAAGCAAATGACTTCTCAAAGAAAATACATGCGCATCTTCACACACTTATGAGAAGCTTAAAGAAAACAACTCGTGAGCAAAAGCAGTTAGCATTGTAAGAGAGAAATAAGTAGATAAGTGTGCAAACAAAGTGGAAATACAAAGCTCAAAAGAGATACAATATTCTCCAGATATAAATCAGAAAGGAAAAACAAATCACACAAAAAACCTAAAGAAAAGCTGATGACAGAATCACATGGTTGGAAGGTACCTCTGGAGATGATCCAGTCCCAAACCCTGCTCAGAGCAGGCTCAGCTAGAATGGGTCACCTAGGGCCATTAACATTTAGGTTCTGAATATCTCCAACAACAGAGAGCCACAATATCTCTGGGCAATCTGGTTTAGCGTTTGACTGCCCTCACAGTGTTTAAAGAAAGGAGTTTTCTTTCTCTGTCTCAGTTTGCACCCATTGCCTCTTGTCCTGTCACTGATGACCCCTGATGTCTCTGCATCCTTTACATCTTTCCATCAGGCATAAACACAGAGTGATAAAATCCCCCAACCTTCTCTTCTCCAGGCTGAACAGTCCCAGCTCACTCAGCCTCTCCTCATTCAACAGGTGGTCCAAACCTTTAATCATTCTGGTGGCCTTTCATTGGACTCATTCCAGTACATGCACATCTTTTGAACTGGGGAGCCCAAAACTGGGCACAGTCCTCCAGATGCTGCCTCATCAAGCTGGGAAAAGAAGAAAAAAATCACCTCCCTCAAGCAGCTGTCAATGCTCAACCTAACACAGCCCAGGAGGCTGGTGGGTGCCTTTCCCACAAGGGTGCATTGCTGGCTCATGGTCAACTTTAAGTCCACCAGGATCCCCAGAGCCATTCCTGCAAAGCTGCTTTCCAGCTGTTCCACTTCACAGCCTGTACTGGTACATGGGGTTATGGGCAAGACAAAGACATCTGTCTCCCCAGCCTCTGTAACATCTCATCACAGAACAGTCAAGCAGAATGCCTGTGTACAAAGAACCAAGTAATTCACTGTTCCCTATATATGTATGTATAGGTATGCATGTGTGTGCATTTATATAATGTTCATACCCATGCACAAACATACATTTATCTACAGCTAATCTGTGTACCTATAAAAACTCTACACACAAAAAAAAAACATTTGAGGGTTGCAGATAATTCAGTTTATCAGATATAGAGAAAGCTCAGTTTGTTTTTCAGGTCTGGCCAACCTAGTTACCTTTATTTTCAAATGTAACAGTAAAAATCCTACTATCTACCTTATGCAAGTAAATGGAAACTGATTGCCTTATGAACAACAGTTGTGGTAAACTGAGGGATTAAATTTAACTGCAGAGGAATTTTGATCCTACTGCACAAAACCAGTGCTGTATTACAAATATAAAATTGTCTTTTTTGTCTCTACAGTAATATCTACTTTTCCTCACCATCTCTTACATGTAAAGGAGTCATCAGACAGTAAATATTTATCTTAAGAGGTTTCACTGCATAAGATGTTGGGAAGTGGTGTTTTTTCTTTCACTACTTATTCACTGATAGAAAGAAGAATAAAACTTTTAAAGGAGATGAATGAGACAGAAAAGCAGCAATACAATCAAGCTCAGTTAATGGCTTATAAACTACTCAAAACAATGCAAAAAAAAAAGAAATAAGAAATACTCAAAAATATAAAGATTAAAAATCTAATGTTTTGCATTCTCATGTTAGTACTGGTGCTTAACACATTCACGATCTAAAGCAGCACAGGGCAACAGACCAATGAAGAAACACAAAATAAGATATTAAGTAGACTAGTAAAGAGTGAGACATTTCTCAGAGACCACCCCCTGCTCAGTGAATGGATGATCCGATAGTCACTTTACAGTACTGAGCCACCAGTATAACAGTACTAGAAGAACAGAACTAGAAGCACAAATCATGTGAACTACTAGGATCTAAATAAAAGCACAAGCAGACCAAAAGCAGTTATTTTATATTTGCAAAAAACATTCACCTCCTACCAGATGTCTCCAAGAAAATGTATGGTATTTGAATGTCTAGTGCTGTAAAATGGTGCTCCAAAAATAAAACTAAATGAGTCTGTTTCCATTAAGGCTATTACTATGGCTCAGTACATTGCTTTGAATATGAAGATTCAGCAGCTATTCTCTCTAGTTTTTCATCTTGGGATCTTCAACATGTTTTCAATCTAATTTTAATTTGTTATAGAAAAAGAGGAATGAACTTTCTTCTCAAGGCTAAATTAAATTTATCTCTTGTGCATGTATCATGAATTATTTAAAAAAGCAGGAGAAACGGTTGCTACACTTAATAAAAGTTTTTTTTTAAATAAGGCAGACGAGTTTTATCCACTGGGTCACTGTTTCTCAAGCCCATATTTTTTCAACAGTTACATGTAGAATACATGCATAGCAGAATTTTCAGATTTTAACAACCAAAAAAACCCTCTGCAGTTTATTGACTGAGTAAGCAAATGGCTAAGTATGCAAATCAGGAACAGAGTCTGCACAGTTCATAGGAAGTCGGTGTCCTTCACAATGACAGCAAGTGCAGCAACAGTGTGCTTAGCTAAGAGGAGATTCGGTGGCTTCATTCTTGACCAGAACATTATCACCAGTCAAGATCACTAAGAAAACCACAATGCTGGTCAGATACCAGTTTCAAAAATATATCAGGATTAACTCTTCCTGGTATGCTTAACTCTCCTGAAGCGTGAGGTGGACGCGCACTGTAATACACCCCAAAATGCCACTATGGAGACAATTCAGATTGGGTCCTGGCTGAAGTACATCAGGACTCCCTTTTAGTTCACACTCTCAGTGAGCATTTCTGCAGTAACAGAATTATAGGGATGGTAATTTGAATGCCTGGAGATCCCACTTCAGTTTGAGTCAGACTTCATATCAGTTTAGATATAATCGTTCTGCGTCCCAGCTGTGTAACAGCCTTTATACTATTTCACAATATACAGGAGTACTTATTCATCTTCCAAGATAAGCATATCAAATCTCACACAGGATGGGCCAGATGCTTTGATACTGAAATGCTGTATATTTATCTAACTGCATATATCTATTTGTGCTTAATGCTACTAGAGACACTTTTTCAAATACTATACAGTGTTCAGAATGCAAAGATAACAAATGAGATCCAAAAGCAGTAGCCATAGATCTGAAAGAACCAGTAGCTGATGCAATGCTGTCATCACCTGTCAACTCCAAGAGAAACCAAATACCTCCCTGTTATTTTCATTTTTCTCAGACAGCATCATTGAGCCAACCATCTACTGCTTTTTACTTTTTAATTCCGGGGGAAGGACAAAGCAGCAAATAGAAGTGACCTGGATGAATTTAAATGCTGAAGTTAACACTGCTAACTAGGATGAAAGGAATTGTTGCAACATAACCAAGATTAGCTCATGCAAAATGGAGTATTTAAAATTTGTTCTAAAAAGGCAAAGATGCTGTAGCTAAGCAACCTGGCTCTTCCTTAAACTGAAAGTTGGTTTTCACAGCACCTTGTTTATGACAGGAAGCTCTGACAAACCTCCACCTTATTTTATGTAATCGTGTCTGGGGGAGTGTCAGATGAGATCTGGTATGCTGTCATAGAGGGACTTTTCCTGTGAATGCAGATGATGCAAAGTTATTTTTTAAATAGCATCCAAAATGTACTTTGTGTCTGCTGCATGCTCTTCACATACACTGGGTCCAAGAACACAGATATGCCTTTCTGGTTTGGGATCCAAGAAGTGTTGGCTTATGTTTTCTTTATTTGGGTACTGAACCAAGCTGCTCCCCTTTACTGTACACGATTTCTGCTTTAACCCAGGATGTGATATAGTTTGATATAGTTTTTCCTATTTGCATTCCATCACTAAAGACCTTGTTTTCTTCTAAGAAGAAATGTATCCTGATATACATTTTCTACCCTGGTTTGGGTACTTCTCTTGGATGCAATCTCTAGCTCTGAGGATGATGATTACTTCCAAATTAGAAGTTAACTGCATTCCATAAGCTCTGTTTACTCAGACTGAATCACCAACAGCTTTCTGTTCGAATTTTTCTCATTCTGACTGCATTTTACATGCAAGTAATAAGGAAAACTGGTGCTACTCTGTATGACCCAATGGGCTATGACTTTGGATGCTTCTCTCATCAGACTCCCCTCCCATAGAGTATGTGCATCAATTGCCTTTTCCCAGTTTGACAAGGGCACTGGAAAGCATCAGTTTGAAAAACACTGAAAGCGTTTTTTTTTCCTCTCACACAACTCAGTCCCCATTACAATTTTATTATCAATCAGCCTCTGTCTCCACCTTTTTTTTGTTGGTTGCCTGAACCAACATACTGTAAAATAAAATGCAATGGTCCCAAATGTCTTGCTAAAGAATAGGAAAAAAAAATTTGGGGCTGTACTGCTTATTTATTTTCCTTTCACAACTAGTTGTGTGTTTGTGCAGAATAAATACACACCTAGTAGGCCTATGCTTCTTTCTACAAACATAGATATACACATACTATATACAGACAGCACTGCAGGTTTCTTGTTTACTCTGACTCTCTCATTCCCTCTGGATATTTTTGCACGCTGTCATTTGTGGAATACTGTTGAAACCCAAAGGGATGTCAGCAGAGCTTGTCTTGCATTGCAAGCTGCTGGCAGTCTCATTAAGGATGGGAGAACAGCATGGAGACTGCTGCTATTTTTCACAGACTGATGCTGCTGTTGGAAGTGTTTGGCCAAGCTTAATGGGCTATGCCAGTTCATTTCTTCAGATCCTCCTCAGTCTTGATTTTGTTGGTGGTGTCTCAATAAGGACTCTATAGTCGTTACTAAAAATGCCAGCAGCTGCTGCCAGCATGTATGGGGGAAAAAATATACCATCTATTAAGATAAAAATTCTAAAAGGTTTCTACAGGGTAAAAATGCATGTTTTCTTACCAGCCTTGCTTGTAAAATGAAATTACTTTGGATTTGTTACTGGGTAGCTATACTTTGTCTGTTTATTTCAGAATTAACTGCAACATTTTGTTCTCTACCCAATTAATTTTAATTATTTCTAATCCTGCAGGTACTAATCACCACATTCATTGCAGACCCACAGAACCCAAATCTCCTGTTCATGTATTTCTTCCAGGAAACTGTTCCTTATATGGGTGCCAAGGTATAGGGCAGAAAGGAGAACGTAGCTCTCTGTGCTTCACCAGAAGTTATCCCTTCTTCCCCCAGGTCAAGAGAAGAACACATAGCCGTAACCATAGCCCCCTTTCTTTTTGGCTGATACAATTAAAGAGACAGAAAAAAAAAATACAACTGAAACAGACTCCAGCAACTGCAGCAGTTGGGTTTCCCTGTGCAAAGCCAAACATTACTTCCTGCTTAATCAGACTGGGCAGTTTCTGGGCATTCTGAGGTTGAAGGAGGGCACTCCTGTTCTTCCAGTCCATCTAAGCTGCTATGAAATTAGGGATATGCAAGCCCTGTGCACAAAAGGGAACAAACTGGGAAAAACATATAACTGTACATTAAGAAGTCAACTTGAAAATGGTGGATCTAAAGTTTCTGTCTGACTTTCCAAAACTTGCTTTTGTCTTGTATTCAGTTTGAGGGCATCATACATAAAAAAGATATCTAAGAGCCAACCCCCTCTATCGAGGAACAACTAAGTTAAGGATGGCAGTTAAAGGAGAAATAGGATGTCTAAGGATTCCATATATGCAAGTCACAACATTCTTTAATTCCCCAACCACACCCTGGTTTTTCTTTCAAGCAAGGACTACCACTACCATTATTCCATCATATAAACAGGTTACTCTTGATGACCTCCCAAAACCAAATCCCAGTGTCACAGATAGGTTAGCACCATCTACTGATTCCATGCCAGACACATGAACGCAACACAGTACTTTCAACAACAACCTCTCTATATTCTGGTAGAAGTTGGGTCCCATCCCTCCTTTTTGTCAAGCACATACAAACCACTGGTTTACAGTGTGTTTACTTTCCCTGTAATACACCTTGAGCTCCCTCCTTTCAATTGTTTTTTATTTAGAAGATAAACATTTCAGAACAGCACAGAAAGAAGGAAAAATTCTCTGCAATGTTATCTAGCACACTATAGCCACCAGAAAATAAACTGTAATATAAGACAGAAACATGTTAGTAAACCATAAGTTGGGGTTTTGCCTTCCTTTTGTCTCTTCCCTAAAGTCATCTCCTCCCCTTCTCTGTCACTTGCTATATTTTCATAGCACTGGGGGAGTTGTACCTCTGAAATACTGAGCTGTATGCCTTAGATGTAATGGTGCTGGTAGCCCCGCTGAGTAATACCGGCTATGAAGTAAGCAGGCTTTCAAAGCCAAGTCAGATATTCACCATGGCAAAGGCTCGCCAAATGGTCTGCACAAAGGCTAAGCTGCTCTGAATACTCAAGTCACCTAACAAAACTAAAGAGAGGAAGAAAGGTCTAACTCAAGCAGAACTGGAAGTCCAGAGATCCCTGCTCTCTTCCTTACTCTACTCGAGACTGACTTTGCAATCTGGGACAAAGCATTCCAGCATCAGCAGGTATTTCTGTATCTGCCTTTAAAAAGATAAAAGAGAGGATGGCAAATATAATTTCATTACCAGGTAAGACAAACTGTGTGGAAAGCATTGCTGCACAACTATGTCATTTACCCTATTCCACAAGTAGATTCCTATGAAACTAAGTGCAACAAGCAGCATATGGGACCTGCTTGTAAAGAAAGAGCTGAACTCTCCTAAAGGGGTGACCATAAGGTAAAGGGAGAGAAAGCTCCTCCATAGATTATTTCCAGAAAGTCCTCCTCCCCGGGGTCACTGTCACTAAGCAAGGAGTCTCATACTCTACAAGGTCAACAAGGAAAAACACTCCTTGCTGGCAAGGTTCATTCTGGGGGAGATTTGTATTACCCATGTATATTTCTCTTAGCCATGACACTGTTGTTGATTTAACACTGTAATAAGTACCATGGAAAAGAACAAATAGCTGGCAGTTTTCTGCTTTACATACAAGTTGAAAAGCCATTCATGCAGTGGCATTCATTTCCTCCCCCACATTATTAACACCTTAAGGTATGAATGTGAGCCAGTCTTACATATACAGTGTCACTCATTAAAGAACTTCTGTCCTAGAATGTCCATTTCAATCCCCTTTTGCATCACAGGAACTCATTTATGGACTGTAGCACCAGTAGGCTTACTAAAACAAAAACATGTAACTGTCTGGTATAAAAAATAAAGCATCCTTTGTAACATCAGCAAACACAGTGCTTCTTATCCTCAAAACAGCACAAAGCAGTTTTGGGTTTATATTGGTACATCAGGTTGGACTCAAGGGTAGCAGAAGTGCTGTACAGGAAGAAAGATTACTGTAAACTATGTAGAGCAGCCTTTGTTAGCTCTAAAGAACATGGAAAACACTATGTAGAATAAACAGAGAGAGAAAAAAAATTTAAAATAAAATATCAAAAAAAGAAGCAAACCCAAGTGAGTCAGGAAGATAAAAGCTCTGCAAAAATCTACTTGCACATTTCCAGCTTTACAACACCACACCCCAGGATCCCAACATGAAGAACTGATCTGTAATGTACATTTGAAGTAAAAGAAATGTTATTCTCTCCTTCAGCAGACAGCAGACACCCACCACCCTCTCAACAGGAGAGTGAAGCCCAGAATGCTGAGAACCCAGTCCTGACTCAGAGCTGGTGGAGCTGGTCTCTACATCAGTGGTCCATGAGAGCTACCCGAAGTTACTCACACACACTAAGAGACCGAATCACAGAGGTGAGATTTAGGAAAAGGAGGAACACTTGCCAAAACATATAATCACATTCAGGATAATTAGTATATATTAAAAACCACAGTTTACCAGATCTCATAGTAAACCACACTTTCTTCCAAGAAGAAATAAAATTATTATAAAAGTGCTCCCTTGAATTCAGAAGTTAAAAAGTACTTAAAGAAAAAAAGCATCTTTTTCCATTTGCAGAAATATTTTATTTAAAATTAGTCTTTCAAAGACTACTTGATTTCTTATTTCAGGTTTATTTTAAGGAAAAAAACCCTGAAAAATACCAAAAAAGATATTTACAAAAATTCTGAGTTTTTCTTGCTCAAAAGTGTCAGTAGATAAATCCATCAAAACCAACTCTTTACCTAAATTTATATTTGGCTTTGATAAACTGGCATTTTATAACTAATTAGGCAAACACCTCCTGGATTCTGGTAGACAACTGTCAACTTTCCCCATATTTTAATTGTCTTTTCTGAAAGCACAAAGTCCATGAGGTACCTATTCTCACAGAAAATAAATAGGGGCCTTTGAAAACAACATCATATGCCACAATAAAAAGAAAAACCATTTAATACATTTTGATTTAAAGTTTCATGGAACACACAAACTGGCTAGGCTGAATGATCTACTGCATGCTGACAGTGTCAGACACAGACCTTTGTAAGGAAGGGGAAGCAGGAAGGAGCTGAACAGAAACATTTAGTCAACTCTGTCAAAATGTTGGCATTTGGTTATGAAAGAATTACAGTATCCAATTCTGCCTGGTACTCTGTATCACTCCACTAAAAGTCCATGCTTTTCTGAATAACTAGCATTAACATTTGAGCCACTTGCACAGTATTTTGCAAGGCTGTCCAGTCAAATGTGACACTGACATTAAATGCCTATTTTAAGCATAAAAGAATCGTTTGACTTGCAAGTAGAACTTCATAAATCATTTCACTGGTAGTATTCTTTTTCCATATAGCTGCTATTTCTGCACAATGACTTAGTTTCTCTTCTATTTAACGCTAAAATTCCTGAGATGTAAGCGTTCCTGAAACTCATGCATACCTTATTACCTTGTATAAAAAGATCTTTTCAGCATACAAACAACATCTGAAGTCTGTAAGGTAGTACTTATGCTACAGAAAATTATTCATAGTGTAGCTGAAGTGTAGCTCAGTCCACTGGGGCAGACTTACCTCAGAATTGTTGAGATGACACCTGTGTGTCCCTGAGAACCATCCCTCACTCGAACACTGGTCAATGTCCACCTTCTGTAGATTGATATCAACTTTGACAACACCTCTGAAAAGAGAAAAACAATCTTAAACACAGTGACTATACAAACAGGCTAAACTTCCTTGTGATGCTGCAGCCTACAAAGCAGAACTGTATCTTTCTTCTAAGTAAATAATTTTATTAAATCATAGAATCATAAAAACCCTAGGTTGGAAAAGACCTTTGAGATCATCAAGCCCAACCATAACTGTCTACTACTAAATCATATCCCTAAGCACTTCATCTACTCATCTTACTGCGAGGAATGATGACTTCAGCACCTCTCTGGGCAGCCTGTTCCAGTGCCAGATAACCCTTTCACTGAAGAATTTTTTCCTAATGTCTAATTAGAACTTTCCCTGGTGCAGCTTGAGGCCATTCATGCTTGTCCTGTCACCTATCACTTGACCTTCACTGACTTCAGCCCTGTCCCCCATGGCTCAGTGTCCTCCTCCAGCAGACACCCAAACCCCTCTCTCCCCACCTCTGCCAGGCAGTGCTGGTATAATACCCAATATAGCATCAGAAGGGCAACACAAGCCAGGAAAAGGCCATTGATGTCTATGAAACCAAGATAAATGTTTCCTACACACCAGTCCTCGAGGGCTGTCTGAACTGTATCAGTTCTATGCCAAGAACACTCAAGTGTTTAACAGTTTCCCTCAGAAATTTTTTTAATGAAAAGCTGGCATCCCAATCTCAAAAACAATGCTTTACTTTACACACAACACCGAAATCACCAGAAGAAAAAAAAGCCATAAGACTGAAGTTGCACGTCTTTTAAAAAAGCCTTCAAAAATGCCCTTATTCTCTCTAAAATAACCACCAGAATTACTTTGCAAGCATCATCTGTGAGAGTACCTATCTACAACTGCTGTGCAGACTTAGTAAAAATGTCAGAATATAACTCCTCATACTATTTCTTAAATCAAAAAACTGTTTGAGTTGGAAAGGACCTTGAATATCATCTAATTCCAATCCCCCTGTCATGTGGCGGGACATGTTCCCTTAGATCAGGCTGCTCAAGGCCCCATCCAATCTGGCCTTGAACACCTCCAGGGTGGAGGCATCCACAACTTCCCTGGGCAACCTGTGCCAGCAACCACAACAGCTATAACTGGACATTCATCTTCAGACATACTACTAAGTCATTAGAGAAACACAAACATATAATTCCAGTGATCTGAAGAACTCTTTAGGAAATTATGTAGTACAACCAGTAGGAAGTTAGCATAGATATGCTTCATCCTCCTCCTTCTCCTGCCTAGAATCTAAACAGTCTGATGCCAAGTACACTTAGAAATGACCTAAAATATTTAAGTGCTGTCTCTTGCAAGTTCAATTTCAAAGTGCACGCACTACACTCAACTGCTTTTCCGATGTTGCAGGTGACCAGTGACCTCAAGGGGAAAATGACATACTGTCCAGACTAACTCTTTGCAAGATGGTGATATCAGTTGATTACCAGCTTATTTTAACCTGGTGACAAGGTGTCCATCTCAGATGCTCACAGAATTAATTCCTTATCTGGTCACGTACAGAACCCAGCAGGTAAGTTTTCTGGACTTTTCTGAGCATAAATATTAGCATGTGGGCTTGAGAAAGGGCCTGTTCCACAAGTGAATCATCTTACTGTGGCTGCATACAGGCATGAAGGAGGCAGCAGGACCAGGACCAATACTATGCTATACAATAAGCATTTTGGCAAGGATCTGTTGAGTGCTAGCACTGTTAGAATCAATCACCAATGATTCATCTTTATTAGGACTGCAACAGATTTGTCTGGGAGACTCCAAGCACTTCAGGAAAGTAGGTCTTTACTTCCTTTACATGGAAAGCTTTTCTCTTGTGTACATTTTCCTTTCAACTGTTATGAGAGGAAACTCTCCTTTCCCTCTATGATCTACGAAAAGCTTTCCATTTTTCCCCACATAGCACATTATTCTTTTTTCACTAGATCTTTGCAACATATGTTCAAGCTTCACGGTAACATTACAGTTCTGCTGCGTTAGTAACAGGGTCAGCAACTACCTGAGGATACAATGCTTTCAAAAGAAAAGTTTAAGTATACATGGGGCATTTACAGAAAGCATCAAGACTTATTGAATTTATTTTGGATGCTTTGCCACTTTAAAACATCTCAGACTTGTGCCCTGTCATTATTACACAGAGTACATAGAAATGTAGTTGAAGATGTATTTCTGTTATTCATCTGTGATTAATAAAGTAGCTGGCACAGCCTGGTTAGCCACCCACATTTTCAGTTATTTTTGATTCAGCATTCGGAAAATGGAACATATGGAAGAACACATCCTCCTAGAATGCATACGGTAATATATTTATTGAATTAACGGGGAATAAGTGCAGCTCTGCTATCTTGATAGAAGCAATCAAGACAAATATCAACTGTATAAGAATAGAGTCCACTTGCCAGCATAATACACTCATTGACACAGACAATGCTGCCTGGATAAACCCAAGCCACAGCGATACATTAATAACAATATTACTGGTAATTGCAGACCATCTGGCAAGTAAGTATATTTTGTTAATCTCCTTATAACAATAAATATTTGGGGTTTGACACAATTTTACAGTCTTTAAAACAACAACAAAAAAAGATACCTAAGGATTACACATTCGTATTTAACATGTAGATAAAAAGAATTAGTTGAATTGTACATTATAGATAATCATCAAAGAACGATGTCATCAAGGACCTTCTATTTGGTCAGATGTTTGATTTAAGAGGCTTTCATGTCTGTCTTAATTTCCAGTACCAGTTTGTTGGCATGCTGTTTGCATTGAAATCTGTGCCAGAAATTGATTTAAGCTTATTTTCCTAACCTCCTAGCTATCTTGATAGTTTCAGTAGTTATAATATTTCATTGTAACAACATGTTGTAAAACCCCTATCTACAGAAGAGGTTTTTTAGCCTGTACTGCAACATCATAAAAAAAGCAGCGGAGTATGTCCTCTTTCTCCCAGCCAGCTTAAGCCAGAGCTGCACAGAATGACAGTCTGGTAACATTCAAATGGTTATAAACAATAGCTTTGTCCTCTAGATCTTCAAAAGATTTTTGGCACTGAGGTCATCATAGCTCAGATAAACAGGCATTCAAAGTTTGTCTTCTAAGTTTGTACACCTATTTTTGTACCTGTAAGCATTGTAAGCAGCCATAACTAAGGTGTAAGGCACAGTTATCAAATGCTCAAGTATACCACCCTCAGACTTAAATCCCTGCCTAGATTCTTGCTAACATATTCATTCACCCCTACACGCTGTCATTCATAAGTTCTTCTTACCACAAAACAAGGAGGTAAGAAAAACAAATTCTCTACATCTATCTCAAATCTATAAATATCCACATCTCTAGATAAATGCATACTGTAATTACTATGACCAATGTTGTCAGGGCAGGCACCTCTTCAAACCATCCTTATTTCGGAGGCTGATGCTTCCAAAAATATTAATTTTCAAACAGTGCACACTACCCAACACCTGAGGCTCCTTCAATGTACCTTTAATGGAGCATACAAGAATAACCACAGAACCATAGAATCATAGACTCACCATGTTGGAAAAAACCTCTTGGATCATCAAGTCCAACCATTCCTATCTGCCACTAAACCATGCCCCTGAGCACCTCGTCTACCCATCTTTTAAACACCTTCAGGGATGGTGACTCAACCACCTCCCTGGGAAGCCTGTGCCAGTGCCCAATGACTTTTTCCATGATTTTTTTTCCTGATATCCAGTCTGAACCTCCCCTGGCACAGCCTGAAGCCATTCCCACTTGTCCTGACCCCCATCACTTGGGAGAAGAGGCCAGTTCTCTCCTCTCTGCAACTTCCTTTCAGGTAGTTGTAGAGAGCAATAAGGTCTCCCCTCAGCCTCCTCTTCTCCAGGCTGAACAACCCCAGCTCTCTCAGCTGTTCCTCATAAGGCCTGTTCTCCAGTCCCCTCACCAGCTTCATCGCTCTTCTCTGGACACGCTCCAGAGCCTCAACATCCTTCTTGTAGCGAGGGGCACAGAACTGAACACAGTATTTGAAGTGCAGTCTTGCCAGTGCTGAGTACAGAGGGAGAATAACCTCCCTTGACCTGCTGGTCACGGCATTTCTGATACAAGCTAAGTTACCATTGCCCTTCTTGGCCACCTGGGCACACTGCTGGCTCATGTTCAGTCGGCTGTCAACCAACACTCCTAGGTCCTTCTCCTCCTGGCAGCTTTCTAGTCACTCTTCCCTTAGTCTATAGCACTGCACAGGGTTGTTGTACCCCAAGTGCAGGACCTGGCATTTGGCACCTGGGTATCAAATCTGCAAGTGGCTTTCAGCCATAAGTTGTACTGGTAATCAAGAGCTTCTGCAGGTCCATGTTGCTTTTGAAAATTAAGTTTTGGGATTCTGCATCTCAGATGTTTTTAAAACTACTCTTTTCACATATTCAGCCAGAATTCACAAAAGGCTTCTGGGACATTCCATATAACCTCCTTTTGATCCAGTCAAGGAGTTACCACTGACTTCTTACTAACAGGACAGAGACAGCCTTATATCATTCCTCAGCCATAGCACAACTGCTGCTTTTTAGTACAAATTTTCACTAGAGAATCAGATTTCACTAAAAGTAAACTTAACTGAAGAGTAAGGTATAGCAGCATGGGCACACATATTAGGATCCACCTGCAAAGAAAATCCCTGTAGACCATTTGGAACACTACTACAAGGGTGAAATACTTTAAGCTGAATCCTCTGTTGTCTGAAGAATTATTTCAAATATATGGCATACAGTGCTGTCTCTTTGGGAATTTCCCTGCAGTTTAGTCAGCTTCCTAATACTTCAAGAGTGGTGGTATTTTTTATGCTTGAGGATGTTTAAGCTCCTGCTTGCTCTGTCACAAAGCATCATCTTGTATAGGAATGCAGAAGTATCAATGACTGTGACACACCACTTATACTGGAATCTCCCTATTAAAAAAAAAAAAAGGTTTTGGAATCAAATTCAATCTATTTAGTAAGAAGACAGCATTTTTTAAAAATCTCCCATTACCATCCATGGGGTCAAAGACACAGATGGAAAGATCATGCCTCAAAGAACAGTATAGAAATGATCTAAGTAAAAATAGGTTTAGGAACAAGAAGGGCTTTTGAATTAGAAGGATCCCACACAGGAGAGACAGTCTCAGCCCAGCAACACCAGGTCCAGGGAGGTTATTCTCCCTCTGCACTCGGCACTGGTGAGACCACTCCTTGAATACTGTGTTCAGTTGTGGGCCCCTCACCACAAGAANACTGGAATATGCTGCCCAGGGAGGTGGTTGATTCGCCTTCCCTGGAGGTGTTTAAGTTATGGGTGGACGAGGTCCTGAGGGACATGGTTTAGTGTTTTGTGGGAGTGGTTGGACTCAATGATCCAGTGGGTCTCTTCCAACCCGGTGATTCTGTGATTCTGACACTGAAGGTAACGGAATTTTAAAACTGAAAAGCATGTGGAAGCATAAGGAAAAAAAAAAACCACACAAAACTTAGAGGGATAAACCTGGGCCAGGAAGATATGAATCTGCAAGACCAAAAGACATTTTCAGAAGCTGCACATTAAAAGCACAGGCTCTAATAATTAAAACATTTTCTAATATCTCAGGAAAAGGAAGCCTGAAGTAGAAGCTCTAAGGCCAAGAGGCAAACAAGGTATGAAAATTGCTCAAAGTCTTTGCAGAAAACAAATTATTTTCATCACTGCATACTTCAAAGCCAAGAAGGGTCTAACCTTTGAGCCACTCTCAAGTGTATCAATGTGACAAAAATCAGCTTACATGTGTGGGGATGATGACAAGCTGGGCACCACGGATATCCCTGCTTTGTTTCAACACATTCACAGACAACCACAGAGGAGTGACCAGAGACAGTCTGCAGGTTATAACGATATTTAGTATAACCCAGAACTAGATGTGATTGGCAGAGAGATGAATGAATGTTTTCCAAAGTGTTTTCTTATCATAAGAATCTGGAATTTCCCAGTTAATCTAGATACATGGAGCAAATTTTAAAATGGAATACATTTTTTTTCTCCAAGCAATTCATAATTATCTTATGGAATCCAGTGCCAAACTGCATTGCAGAAGAGAAAGATGGGTCAAAAAGTGAATTAAAACCATGGAGGTCAGTTTAATTCACACCTGCTATCAGTATTCATTCAGATAGCATCTGAAAAGCAGGTTGGGGAAGGGGTGGGGAGGGGTTATTATTTATTATTTGTAAATGGGATATAACCAAGATAGGAGAATTTGTTACTTCCACCACTCTTACATTTTTCCCCAAGTACATCCCAGAAGCTGTTTTTGGAGAGAGGGCTAGGTACACCTTTCATGTGACCTAACACTGCCATATTTTTGTTCTTATCTTTAGGAACATTCCTCTATCTCAGCCCAGATTCATGAATAGATAGAATAGGAGGTGACAGTACTGGAGCTGAATCTCAGATAGTAAGATCATTCATTCCCTTTAAAAGAGCTTTGATAACCTGCTGTGATGGAAGTCTTGCCCAAGGGGTAGAGAACAGAGGAGTGTAAACAGCAGTTTGACCCCAAAAAGCTAATTCCTTTTATTGCAACTTACCAAGTGCTACACAATTGTGGACATAAACACAGGATGTGTTTCATTCCTCTCCCAGCCATACTTAACTTATTTCACTTTCTGTTTCTCCACTTGTGAAGAAAGCTGAATCATACTTCTAAACAAGAACTCCCTATTTATTGTTCTTTTTGTTTCATCACCATCTAGTTTTCTATCCTTATCCATAACCTCATACAAAAAAAAAAGACAGACATCACTGATTGCTCAAAGAACACTTAAAACATACGGGGGGTTTCTATAAGCAGACAGTAAATCAAAAGAAGACATTTATTTGTTCTCAATTCTTTTTCAGGAATACAAATCCAAGACTTACAGAAGTTCTAGGAAAAAATAATTCCTTTTCATTTTTAAAACCTGTTCCTAATCTATGAATGTCTTCCATCATATTCCAAAGGGCAGGGGATGTTACAGAAAAAATGTTAAGTCTCATAATTCTAAAATATTTTCAGGATTATAAAACTAATGTATCATATCACAAAAAACTGAGAAAACCTCCTTAAAGTGTTAAAATTAATTTTCTTTCTTAGTTTCGCACTGAGACTAAAGACAGATTAGGGATAAACTAGGGGGAAAAAATAACATGGTTAAAGGAAGAAATTAAACCATATTTAAAAGAAAAAAAGTTACTAATTTTTACAATCTCTCTTTTTCTGTCTATATTTCTGGTTGTTTTCTCAAACAATTTAATAGCTGTGAAGTATTTAGCAAAATATGAAAACAAGTATATTCCCTAAAAAATTACTTGTCATATGTACTTCTACCTTCATGTTTTAATTTCCCTTCAATAACACTTCCTTAACTAAGAGTTCCCTTATGGCCTAACACTGGAGTGATCTGAGTCATTGTAATAGCACAGTGGAAATCACTACATTACACTGCCTTTAGAGAAAACACAGCTACGTTTAACTGTGCAAACTTTGCACTAAGGAATACCTCTCCAATAATTAACAGAGAAGCAACAAATGTCAGGAAGACAGAAAATATTAGAGGCAACACTTGTTTCAGCCAAACTTCAGAATGAAGTTATCTGCAAATGCTCCAGAATGCATCATCATTCAAAACAAACAAACAAACTAAAAAAAAACCACCACAAAAATCCCAAACCAACAAAGCAAGCCACCTTACTCTACTTTATGATTGTATAGCTTTCTGCTAAGACAGCCATTATTCCATTGCATTCTCCCAGTAGTCCTTAAAAAGACTGCAAATACTGCCCTGGATTTGGCAAAAAAAACTGCCTGGCCATCTGGGAGGGAAAAAATTGTCCCTGTATCCTAAAGATATTCTGACCTCCTTGATGAAAAATAGTGTGATATCAATGACCAGTTCCCAAAATGTTGACATATTGCAACACGGCATTAAAGAAAATGAGAACAGCATGCAAGAGAACATTTTGAACTGCAAAAGCAGCAATTCATTCATCAGAGTTTGGGGATAATTGATGTCATTGCACAAAACTGAAACACTGCACATGGATCTGACTAATAGAGTTCAAGAAATCCTGGAACAAGACTTGAGAAGAGGGACCATGGCAACAGAGAGCTTAACAGGAGGCTAAAGAAAGCTCGTTTGTGTAGTCTAGTAAGCAAAGGTGGAGATGGGTCACGGCAGTAAACATCAGCAGAGTGCTATTTCAGACAGAAGGCAATTCTGGAAGAGAAATAAATGGATGAGAACTGACTGTGAATAAACCTAGATCAGAAATCAGAAGCAGCTATTCCTACCATTAGGCCTGGCATGCCTGCAGACTGGAGAGTCTAGAGAGAAGACCACCTACTTTAAGATGGAGATCAGTAAACTGATGAGATTTAAAGGGGCTTGTGACAATGGACCAACTCAGTGACCCAGGAGGACTTTTTTTTTAAAAAAAAAAAACCTCCTATGATCCTAGTAGTTCACTACTTGCACACCTTTCTTTCAGATCAGAGTGATCCTCCCCATTGGCCTCATAGGCCACTGGAGCACTGAAAACATCTCATCTCCTCTTCAAAGACCAAGCAAGCACTTTTAGAGAAGGAAATACAGTCACAACTTGCAGTTTCTCACATCTTTCCACTTCCACAGTAGAGCTGAAAAGAGACCAGCTGAATCATCATGTGCCGCAGAATACGGTTCAGTCTCATCATGTAACAGAAAGTAACAGAGATCACAGAAGATCAGTGACAAGTGCCATCATGCCCTACCCTGGAGCTGGAGAGCAATCAAACACATTCAATGGTGAATTCCAGCTGCAAGCTGCATCAGCTCAGATTCTTTAAGAAAGGAGAAGGGAATGGTTAATATCGCAATATTTAATATAACTTCTGGTCTCTGTGGATCCTCACTTCTGAATGACAGCCTACACTGTAATGTGTAAGCAGGTGGGAATTCAGTCCATCTAAAGTGCAGGGAGAGAAAAGGACAATGAATGCAGACGAAGTACCAGCAAGCACCGCTAGGAAGCTGTAAACGTGGTCCCACTGGAACTGGACAGCCTCTCGTACATTTATCAGCACAATCAAGTCAACTTTGGTTTCGTCATGTTAGTACTGGCCTATAGTGTCAGCCTTGGCAAGAAAAACCACCATATTCTCTCACCAACCTTGGCCTTCACTTCAGATAGTTTAGTTGTCAGCTCTTGGGAAGGGGTCAGGGGAGGGGGTGGGAGGTGAAATTAAAGACAAATAGCAAGCTGTTCGCAAGAACTGCATGCCAACAGCACTCATTTCCTCTGGCAGAAGGCACTATAAACCTTCACAACATAAAGAACAAAGATTTTTTTGTGCACTTTCAGAATGTCATTGACAACAGCACTGCAACAGTATCATGTATTGAACATAACCCATAGTAATCATTAGTATTGCCTTCATTAAACTCTTCCCCTTGCTACACCATGTGACAAATCCATCTGTTACTGCAACAGAAAAGACAAAGAAGCAGGAGCAACGGCTTTTCCTTCTGTAATTTGAAACAACTCTCTTCCACAGAGATAATGGTGTTCTTGAACACCTCTTATTCTAATGTACCATGCCATAAACCTAATGTCAGCAATGAAGAAAGTACACAAACTTGTAGAAGAATATTAAAGGGGCACACAATAAATTACTATCAATGACCTCATGTCAGACTATTAAATGGAAGGAGTGCATAAACTGATCCATTAACATGTCCTAACAGATATTTCATAGATACGGAATAGTTACTGAATAGTTACCAATGTAACTTTCTCAAAAGATGGAGATTAATATAATTACTTTTTACCATACAGGCTTTAAACAGGAATTTAAAGTTAAACTATTATGTCACTCAAAGACAGATGGTGAAGGGAAATAAAGCTTGTTTCAAGAGGCACCTTATAGTGATTAATACTAATGCTCTAACAACTACATTAGAATTTACTTTTTTTTAATTACATGCTTATACTTTAAACCACTTCTTCTCTTAAGAGCTCATGCTGAGGCATGACTACCAAGTATAGAAAACACTGTGCAACATTAAGACATTCCACAAGTTTGGGCAGCAGTTCATTTTGTTTATAGAACTTCCTGTGTAGCTGCAGAGTTATTACTTGCGATATTGAAAAACTAAGCTTTTATCAGAAGCCCATCTTTCATATAACATAAGTCAAACTAGGAACATAGGAACCACTATTTAGCCTTGACAGAATATGTGCATGAATGTGTGTGAATATATATACACACACTTGTTCCACTCGCTTCCTTCTAGTTACCAAAACATACTGACCCATTTGTTTTGACAATACAACATTTCGTTAGTTTTGTCCTAAGTGTTCAGTACAACAGAAATACAACACTTCAAATTTGCACAGGACATCCAATGACACTATCTTCTAAATATGAAGAGGTTCTCCAAGCTTAGATGTGCTTACTGGGTGCCCTCTGAAGTATCAGAGTTACAATAGGTTATTCTATTACTGAAGTGAAGGCAGTGCTTTGTACTACACTCAGGAGGACCTGTACTGGTTGCCTTCATTGGCCAGGATACTCCAAAATGGATCTGGTCTGTTCTCCACACCAGACCTACCACAGTAGAAACCTACAACACCAAGATGCTTCTTGGCATCACAGGATCTTGGCACAGAGCCAAAGTTGAAGCTTTAGACTGTTGTTCAATAGATCTGTTTTTATTTTAAGTGAAGTCAAGACCACAGCTTCTTTGCATTAACCTTTATATCAAGAACTAGATTTGGAGACAGTTAGCATCTGTCACCCAATCTCCAGCCTGGTGCTTCTTATTACTATGTGAACCTCTATTCCCAACAAGAGATCAGCCTACACTTGCTTTCTTCTGCATCCTGAAGTTCATCAAGTGTGAAATACTGCATTTCAGTGACATACAAGAAACTTCTCGAGCTTTTCTGGGGGGACACACATGCCTATCTGCTAGGGTCCAGAAGAGCTCTGGCAGTGGAGCTGTTCTTGGTCCTGAAAGGAATTTAGCAACAATCAGCGTGCAGATGAGCTCTTAACCTTAGCAGCCTCATAACTGCGAGGATTTCAGGGCAAAAAGTAATTCCATAGAGAAAGCCAGCCACGTTCTATTCTGCTGATTTTTATTCCCCCTCTCCCACATCCCACACACACACCCCATGCATGCGCAACTGCATTCATACCTGTTTGATCCCTATGACTAAGCCAAGAAAACCAGCGTTCACATACACAACTGCCTGACCATCTAGGTGAATCAAAATTTTTTCAGCATCTGCTATGTTTTTGTTTATCTTTACCTACCATCCAACTGCAGCAGAAAGGAAATCCCATGATCCTCTCTCACCTTCTGAGAAATGCCAGCTGCTTCTGGGCAGTGGTCGTTCCCTAAGGGACAGTTGCCCCTGCACACCATGACAGAAATACCAGCAGGAAAAATCTGACATCCTACACCCCACAGGTTGTTCTCAGTCCTGGGGTACATCCCTCTCTGCTGTCAAAATAAGATGACACAAGAATGTCATCTTTTTATACCGTACCCTCTGCTGGTCACAGTCCAGTTGCAAAGTTCTGGAGGAAATGGCATTAAAAATACAAACAATTCTTTACATATGCCAGGTTTCAGCTACACAGCTATGTAACAGTTTATCCTAAGAAAAGCTTCCCTACTGCCAGGTCAGGTCATAGCCACACGTACTATGGCAGAACTGCAGGCACAAATGCTTATTCACCTACAAATGTATTTAGCACTAACCAAGCTTGAGCATCCCACAGGGATGCACTCTGGAGACCAGAAACAGCAGTTTACCACTATAAAAATATTGTTTCCCAACAGGTTAAAATCATAGCTGGTGGCGAGCCAGTTTTAGTTATGCCATGCAGTAAGAAATAACAACTCTGTAAACATCATCTTCTCCTTGCAGTCAGAAATAAACTATGACTGGCAAACACTGTTCTCATCCCCCCACCCAGAAGGGTGCCAGGGACCCACATCAACACCCGTTTCTGTGGGAGCAGGTGATGCAACTGTCACACAGGCAGAGATGAAAGCAGTTCTCCTGCTGAGCAACAGCTCCATAAGGCAGGTGAAGGTAGAGCTCAACAGGAAGGCCCGAGGTCACCTTGGTGTGACCGAGCAGCCCACTTGGCAAGGGTTGTTTAGGTCACTCCAGAGTCACAGTGCACCCTCCCCTAGGGGAAGGGAAGGGCCAAAACCTCATCCTACCCTTTTCTCGACAGAAAGCGAGCACAGCCCCCCTCCTCCTACCTGAACTCGGGGAGGAGGTTTGGCCGCAGCCCATAGAAAGCAGCAGAGAGAGTCACTAGCCAGCCAGGTTTGTAATTCCCATTCTCACACTCCAGGTAAGGTGAGGACCACCTGATGTGGTTCTTATCGGTAGTGAAGCTCTCCCGCTTCTTCCAGCTGTTCTCCAAAGTTTTGTGGCCTGTGTTTAAGACCTTCCTGTGCAGATGAGGCCTCCATTTGCGCTTCAAGCTATGGAACCACTCCATCTCCACGGAGGTGTTGGCCAGGCGGTGAGCCGAGGAGGACAAGTCCTGCAAGAGGACCTGACTTTCGTGCCTGCTCGCCTGGAGAAAAACCTGGGGGGTGGAGGAAAAAGGCTCCGTGCTGAACGTGATAGCTGCCCTGGAGATGTTAGGGTCCCCCTCCAACAGGCTTCGGATCAAGGCGCGGTACCACTCCAGGTCCTCCTGCAAGTTCTGTTCCCGCGACTTATTGCTCTGGAGGATCACGTTGAGGAAGTTGGTGGCGTGGGTGAGGGTGTCCAGGGCGCCATGCAGGGACGGGTGCGACGCGAAGCGCGACTTCCCGGCGAGGCCGGCCAGCTCGTAGCGCCCGGAGCAGTTGGCGCGGCGCAGCTCCCGGGAGTCGCCCGTGTAGAGGAACGAGACCACGTCCCGGGGCACCTCCTCGGCGAGCCGCTGCGCCAAGACGCTGCTCTCCGGAGAGCGGCTCCGCGGCGCCGGCTCCCGGCTCTCGACGTGGTTGTAAACAGGCTGCCTCCCCCGGAGCGCCCGCTCTCGCCCTCGGCCGGAGGCGCCGAGCCCGCGCTGGGCGAGTAGGAGCAGCAGCAACAGCAGCAGCCGCGGCGGAGCCATGTTCCTCGGCCGAGCCCCCGGCCCCAGAGTCACCTGTGGCGGCGCGGCCCCGCGCCCGGCAGCGCCCGCGCTCCTGCCGCCGCGCTCANACCGCCGCCCGCGCTCCGCCGCTCCGCATCCTCCGGGAGCCGCCGCCGCAGGGCGGGGGGGGGGGCGACGCGCGGCGCCGCCGCCGCTCGCTGCGGGAGATGCTCGGCGCTACTGCCGCCGGGGAGGTTGCGGGAGGCTGCTCACCGGGCGACCCCACACCGCTCCGCGCCCCCTCGCCGCCGGCCCTTATAGGTGTACGCCGGGCATCCGCCGCCCAGTGTGGCCGCCTCGCCTGTCAGTCAGCTGGCGGCCACTCACGGGGCAGGAGGACGGCGCCGTGCGGCGCTGCGAGAGGCGGCACCCCCGTCGCGGAGAGGCGTCGAGGCTCCGCGCTTCGCCTGCCGCCGGTCGGGCCCGCGGGCGGAGGCGGGAGAGCCGCTGCCCTCGGCGAGGGGCGGGGGGCGCGAGGCGCGGGCGGGGAACCGAGCTGCTGGGGCTGCGCCCCGGCCCGTGCGCGGCGAGGGCGGGAGCGACACCTGCCGGCCGGGCGCGGGGCTGGGGGGGCTGCTGTTCGCTCAGTTCTCTCCGCCCCCGCCCCGCCGGGGAGAGGACGAGAGGAGCCCGGCGCTCCGCGGGGAGGCGGGTGCGGCCGGATCCGCAGGGCTGGGGCTGGTGCCCGGCGGGGCTGCCGGCCGCGGGGAGGGAGGCGCTCTCGCCTCAAGCAGGCGGGCATCCTACGCGCCCCTCGGCATCCCTAGGGCGCGCAAGCCCTTCGGCTTCCCAAGGACACGCAGGACCAGCCCCCGGCATCCCTGGGGTGCGCAGGACCAGCCGGGCTGCCCCGGGAGGGCCGGCGGGAGGCGGTGGGCAGAGGGCTCGGTGTTTCGGTGGGAATGGGCAGCTTCGCCTTCTGGGTCTGCGGGTCTCCAGCCAGGACACCCGCACCGTCTGCGGTGGCTGCTCCTCCCGTGAGCCGCGTGTCTCGGGACGGGCCAGACACGGAGGGCGTCCTGCGGGGATGGGAACTCTTCCCTCTCCCTCCAATACAGTGGCGGGCTGGTTGTATTTCTGTATCCATAATTGTTCTTCCTTTTTTCCCCTTGGTGTATTATCTCCAAGAGACTAAAGCCTACTGGTGTTTTCGAAGTCAGCCACTTAATCCAGTGACTTTCAACGCTGACCTGCAGAACACCTGCGTGGAGCCGAATGCTGGCCGATCACCTTCCTTTCCTCCTGCCCTCCTGAAACTGCCCTTGGGAAAATACAAATGCCTAGAAGGTGTAGTTAGGGTTTTCCAGATAAGCCATCCGTTATGCATATCAGTAATATGGATCTACTTTAGCAATGTGTTTAAACATATGCTTAAATTTTGTGCATTTTCTTTGGCACAAGTATTCACCTGCTCGTTTTTTTACTCTTGGATGAGAGGTTTGTGATGGGGCAGTTAGCAAAGGATTAATTTTAAATGAGGTAGTCCACAGCAGGAGCTCCTAACTACAAATAACTCCTTTCTGGTTTAATATAAAACCTCATTTTTGAATTCAAAAGTGCAGATGAAGAGAGAAGCAAAAAGAGGATCCTTTTTTCTTTTTTTTTTTCTTTCTCCCACACACACGTGCATGCACATCCTATAAGGAGCAGATTTCAATCATGCAGAATATATGATCTAATTTTAAATCACCAACAAGATATATCTGCTCCTCAAAGCAGACAATTATTTTAGAATTATTTGAAACTATACATAAAGGAATAGTCATTCTAATACAGCTAAGCATAAACTACATTCACAGTCCACATATACTAGTGATGTAATACACTTTATCTTTGCGTATGGTCACCTTTAATAATATCCCATGAGGATAAGAGAGGAAGTTATAAATACTTTTTTTCTTTCCTCATTGCATGCAGTGGAAGAGGATATTCACTGCTTCAGAACAATTTGCTTGTGCTGAACTTTTCCCTCAAGTGAATAGCCTGTGAGATTATTTAGAAACTGCATGTACTGAGCAGCTCAGAAGCTGGTATTTACAGTTTAGCAAAGGACAGGGAGGCTGTGCTTCCAACTCTACACTGAACAAATACCTAAAGATGCATCGTTTTCTGTGGATAAGTGAGAACCAGGGCTTTTGACAGGAGCAGCTGTCAGGATTGAGCTAAACTAACATGGGATCTGTCACATGGGGAGATATCAATGGCAACATAAATAAGCAATTTTTTTAGTGGTGCGTCTGTCCTGATTCTCTTTACTGGCTGTCACAGACTACTCTAAAGGAAAGGTCACTTCCCTGATGGGGATTTAGTCCCCATACTGTAACCTTCCTTTTAATATCTGTATAAATTACCCTAGGCGTGCTAAATGGCCATGTTCACACATTCTTGAGATAATCAAATATCCCTTTAATGTACTTGCATAGTAAGTTCCTTCTGTTTCCTGATCTCCTCATAGTCCTTCCAAATACCCATTTCCAATAGCACACACCACTCCCCTATGCCCTTGTCCTTCACTAACACCCCCAGAAACTGTTGTTCCTAACACAAAGGTTTGCTAGGAGCAAAGACACAAATAGATCAGGGCACAATTCCAGCTGCTGGAAGTGTCTCCCTTATCTCAGAGTTAGAAGGCTCCCTTTTTTATGTCTTATCAGTTTACTCTTTGTGCTCTTTGCACTATTGTGTCAGAGGGAGAGGATGAGAGGTTAGCTGGAGGACTTTCTCGTGAAGGTTGCCAGGCTTGTTGTTCAGTCTTGTACAGCAGTACCCCAGAGGGTTCAAAGACCCTTTCTACATCCTCTAGGGCTCCCTCGTGCAATCAGTTCAGACCTGCTTCCAAACAGCTGTTGTGTACAGCCACATCCAAAATGAGACAGAAACAGATTTTAAACTGTTGCAAGTGTGCATCTCCTTCTGGCTTTGTAAAAACTATGCTGCAGGACCAGGAGCCTACCATTCATTGCTCAGATCTAGGAAACTGGCAATAAGGAAAGACATTATCCTCAGATTAGAGAAATCACCCAAGTGTTTCATTTACATGAGTTTACTAAGGATTGGAAGATATTTAGGAACATTTGATTTTCACTTTACTATTAAAATGTACTGGTGATTCTAGCCTGTCATTTGTAATCAGTTGACTGTGTGAGAAATCTGTTCAGCTGTGACCAGTACAATGTGAAAATGGAGTGAGAGTCCCTGGGTCAAGATTACTGTGATTGAATAATGTTTCCTCTGCTTCTGCCTCAGTTCTGCCAGAGGTGCAGCATAAAGCCATCCACCAACGAGGAATTGGGAGGCATCTGACCATTGTCCTGCATATTTCTGAGTTGCTACAACTATCACAATTGCTGCTTGCAAAGTACCGGTACATGAAGGGTCTCAATTCATTGTATTACCTATCAGGCTAGAAGTCTGCACTTAGATGTTGCATAAGCTCAACCTGAGTCTAATTACAGTGTAGAAAAAATAGCAGTGCAAAATGTTAGCAATTTTTAACGAGCTAGAGTAAGTGTAACCTACTTTCTCCAGATATTGCCTGTACAAAAAGATCTTGGTTTATCTGAACTATTTGAAATTCTAGAAGCATCAGAATAATTACATTGCTAAAACCAATTGGAACAAAGGATAGAATGTAGTAGCTGTGAAATATACTTAAAGACTCAGCTATTTATAAATATTTGTTCTAAACTGATTAGGTGATATACAGAGTAAACTAACTAAGAGTAAATGCTAAAACTTTGAGAATGATGCATTGTATTTCTCTCACAAACCAGAAATATAATGTTTATCAAAAACACTGCTTATGGCATATAAAAAGACATGAAAAATTAAGTGGTTTTAGAATACAAGTACTCTTACTTTTAGCTTAATGGGTGGGTGTTGGTTTCTCCTCCCAAATGATAGATGATAGGACTAGATGAAATGGCCTCAACTTGCACCACAGGAGGTTCAGACTGGACATTAGGAAAAAATTCCTCAGTAACCCAAAAGGGTTATCTGGCACTGGAATCGGCTGCCCAGGGAGGTGGTTGAGTGACTGGAGGCATTTAAAAGATGGGTAGATGAAGTGCTTAGGGATATGATTTAGTAGTGGACAGGTATGGTTGGACCTGATCATCTCAAAGGTCTATTTCAACCAAGTGATTCTATGATTTTTTTTTGGTCTGTTTGATGAGCCCCTTCTATCTGCCAATGAATTCTGATCCCATTAGTTCATTTCAGCTAAGTTTGACAGCAATGTGAAGGTCTCGCATTTTCTGTGAGCTTCTACAAATGTTGTGGAATTCACAGCTGGACCAAAGAAGGCAACCCATGTTCTTTTTTGTGCTAGGGGACAAACTGCAGAGTGAGTTCATCAGTTACACAGTCTTTTTGGTGCATGCAGGTCAGCCTCCTTACCCAATACACAAGGCACAGACAAGGGGGCTGGCAGGGTGAAGCTTAAAAAGACAAGGGGGAACTGGAGGTACTGTTGATGGTGGACACAGTGCCACAAGGCTTTAATTTATGATGCAAACAGTACATGGGGGCCAGAACAAGTGCTGGGTTTATTGCAGCAGAAGATGAAAGAGATAGTGATCCATTAGTAACCAGGCTTCACTAGTTCTCATTTCCTCTCAAATAAATTTAAACCACCACCTAAATATTTGAAAGGAAAAAAAATATATGAAATTAGCAAAATGCAGAATACTAAAGTTCTTACTTGGAAACCGATGGAAGAAGAGGCAAGAGCTTACCTGTCAGTTAATGTTCACTTGTAGTGAGAATCTCAAAGCCACTGGATATTTTCTTAGAAAGGAAGTTATATTTCAGAGGTTAACCTAGTATAGCACTCCTGCACTGCAGCAGGATTATGTNTTTGCTGTCTGGAAGGAGAGTAATGATTTATTTTCTCTTTTTAGCTTATAATAATCTGTTTTCTGGATTGTTAATTCTCTCTCTCTCTCTTTGGGAATCTCTGATTGCTTCCCTACGGGGCAGGGGATGTTCTGGGGGACTCGTATTCTCTGATTATTGTATATGTAGTATTTTAGTTGCATATTAGTGTTAATACATTATATATAATCGCCTAGTTTCAGCCTGCTTTGTTTTCAGTATTCTCAGCCTTTCTTCTCCTTATCTCCCCTGGATTCGTACAGCAGGGCTGGGGGAAGGGAGAGGGGCTGCATACTGTGAGGGGTTTGGGGGAGAGTTTTGACTCAAACCATAACAAAAAGACATAAAAAATTAAGTGGTTTTAGAATACAAGTACTCTTACTTTTAGCTTAATGGGTGGGTGAATATTTGAAAGGAAAAAAAATATATGAAATTAGCAAAATGCAGAATACTAAAGTTCTTACTTGGAAACCAATGGAAGAAGAGGCAAGAGCTTACCTGTCAGTTAATGTTCACTTGTAGTGAGAATCTCAAAGCCACTGGATATTTTCTTAGAAAGGAAGTTATATTTCAGAGGTTAACCTAGTATAACACTCCTGCACTGCAGCAGGATTATGTACAGCACGACCATCTCTGGCAGGAGTTTGTCCATCTTCTCTCAGAGAACTTACAGTTAGGTGGACTACATTGCCACCCTAACTGCCTTGTTCCAGCTTTCATTATCTTAGTACTGAGTGTGGGTTGAGGGGGTTGCCTAATAAACTCAAACTTTTTTTACTTTCTTTGTTTCTTTGCTTTCTTCTCAGACTGCAGTCATCATAAGCCAGTAACTGTCTGCAAAAGACTACTTTGACTTACTCTTTTTTTCTAAATTAATGAAATTTTTAACAGGCCATGCTTTCTAAAGCTGTTACTGACCCTGCTGTTCTCTTCCTCACTGTCCGCTTTGTTACCCTGTTTCTCTAGGTGTCCCAGACAAGGCCTCCTGATATGCATCATCTACAGGCTATGTAAAATTCTTTGTTAACACACCCCACACTGTAATCTGCCTGCTTTTTCACCTTCACCATAGTACTGACCACTGCTTAAGTCTGTAATGCAGTGTAATCCTCATAAGCTTTCAAAACATATTGCTTTCTAGTTATCCATTATCTACTTTTGTTTGAGGATTTGAGCTCTGCTCCATTCGAGTAGTACTTTGCACTTGTCTTTGTTGAATTTTACCTTACTGATTTTAGGCCATGTCTCTGATTTTTCAAGTTTAACTTTAATTCCTATTCTGTTCTTCAAAATGCTTTTAACTGTCTCCAAGTTCCATGTGTTCATTTGCCAATTTTATGACCTTTTATTTCCTTACCCAATTTGTTCAATAACCTATTTAATAGTGTATAGCTGAGATCAGAACCCTTCAAGAACCTGCTTGAAACATCCTCCCGGTTTGATTGTACACAACTGATACTTGCGTTTTGAGAACTACTTCAGAGGCAATTGCTTACCCACTCATGACCCACCTGTACAATATTTCTTTAGCTTGCTGATGAGGACCTCGTGCTAAGGATGTAATGAATGTTGCTGGTGCAGACATATAGGACATCTACTGCTTCATCACTATCCATGTATTCAGTTATGAGACAAAGAAGAAAATTCAGTTTGTCTTATATAGAGTTTTCTCAACAATCCCACATTAGCTAATTTTAACCAACTTCTTATTTTTTGATGATTACTAAAAAGTAGATTAACAGTTATTTTCTGAATCTTCCTGGTGATACTTATTTTATGAGATTCTTCACAATCTCTCTCATTTCTTTTTCTGAAAATACATAGTATGATTTTCTTCCAACTTTAGAATCACCTTTCCAAACATTTGAAATGGCAAGTGGTAGTATATATTTGAAAGATTACACTTTACCTCCAACAGAAAATGTTACACTAAATTAGGAGAAAATTGGCTGTCAGACAACATATTCATGGCTTTGACTTTTAATTGTTTATGGTGAACCTGCAACTTATACGCAGATGTGTCAAATATGCAGATGTAGGCTCTGCGTTTTGAATAAACACTATTCAAAAGCTTTATAAACTTATCCACAATTGGGAAAAGATAAGAGGCTGATGAAGTTAAGGTTGCAAACACTGTTTCTGCTGCTTGTACTTCACAGACATGAGTTGAATGCTGGGAAACATTGTGCACTCACACTGAGAGGTGTTGGTGCCTTCAGACGCTATTGCAAGGACACGGTGTAATGAACTTGCACTAAGGAGAGCAAAACTGCAACTCAGGACACATACCAAAAGCAGTCAGATCCCTGCACCAGCTTCCATGAGTTTATTTATTTTAAATTTAAACAAAGATTTAAACCAGAAATGTCTGTGGCAATAAATGCAGAGTGCAGCACATGGAATAAATTACTAGTACAGTACCAGGGCTGCCTTCACAGAGTGAATCCTGTTTCCTGTAATTTCCAGGATGAACATTGTACTAAATAAGGCCCTTAAGTAAGCAACACCCCTAATAATGGCAAGAGATGACTTGGTGCTGTATCCAAAAGGAGATATTAGGAGATATTGTTGCTCTTTTCAAGCCCAATTTTATGAAGCCTAAAAGCTAGCCTAAATCCCTGGCCCCTGCAGCAGAATGGGCAGCTGAGCTCAGCCCCTCAGCCATCCCTGGGAGAGCAGTCACACACATGAAGGAGGATTGCTCACTCCCCTTTTAATCTGTTTTTGCTGCAGCAGGAGCAGCATTTGACAGCAGCCTCCCATTCAGGGTAAAAATACTTCTTGTGCTTGGCCGCTTAAGTCATGTACTTGGCTATAGGCTAATGGATGTCTGCTAAAGCACAGGCAGAGGTGATGGTATCACTCATCTTTAGATCAATAGCCCGTGCCTAGAACATTTGTGTGGCAAGTGAGAGATGGAAGCCCTTCTCAACAAGAGTTTCAAAACTGCAACTCTGGGGAGACAGCCCAACAGCAGAATGGCAGTTTGTCAGGGCCAGAATGGAGCAGACAATAAATGAATAAAAGGTAAATGCACCAAGACCGGGTAAAGGAGGAATCACCTGAAAAGCAAAGTTTTTAAAAAATTATAAGCATCAGGAAAATTAAATCTCAACCAGCTCATGTCATATAGAGAAGCTGTTTCATACGAACACCTTGCCTTTAGTAATGAATGAATTGACTACAATGACCATCCTAAACAATACAGTGGTTTTTAACAGCTTAGTGTACATCTTTCAGAACTATTAGTGAAGAATAATCTGCCAGATAACCTTTCTGGTGGGTTTCTTTGTTCTCTTACACCAAGAATAACATTCACAGTATTTCCAACAACAACTCAACAAAACTAATCCATGAAGGCACACTACCCTGTCAAAATCATACCTTCCTGTCCTAATCCAGTCTGTACAGTAATTAAAATGCTATTTGTTGTTTTCTTCCTTGATTTCTCTCTGCTTAGGATTTAGGGCATTGTAAACCTTTTCAAACCTTCAGAGGTGTTACCCACAATATGATAGCATGGTAATTACTTCAGTTTTAACTATAAGTCTAGATTCAATATTGTTCTTCTCAATTATTCTACCAATGACTTTTTTCCAAATACTTTTCAAAACTAAAATCATCATGCATTTGTTTTCAGTTACATAAAATAGAACAAACTATCATCTGATATAAATTAGCATATCTTTACCAAAGTCAATGAAATTATATTAATTTATATAGATAATTGTTTGCCCACATGCCTTACATACAAAAGGAAAAATCCATAATTCCTATTAAAATATTTCAAAAATGTACATCCTTCTACAGTTTGTTCTAAGAATCTGCAGATATCAGCTAATGAAAATAAACTTTGAAGGGAAGAATCATTTTAGTTAATTAGGAGCTAAACCACAATCTCAAAGTGAGTTATGTTTTAAATTGTTGCTGTATACTGTGTGGTTAAGTATTAGCCTTTTAACAGCTCTGCTGTTTAATGCAAAGCTGTCCACTTGAAATAAAAGGTAAATAGTGGACCTTGAAGTCTGAGGCAGTTCTCGATTACATGGTGATAAAGCACTCAAAATAAACTCGTGGTTAAAATGCTGCTTTTTTTCCCCCCCCCCCAAAAAACGGATCACACTCTCTTTGCTCCTTTCCTTATGCCCCATGCCATATTCAACAGTGAAACCAGAGGTGAGATGTGATACTTTTGGCTCCTGTTTATCAGTGAATAAGAGGGAAATACTGACAATATCAGAAAGGGAAAGAGAAAAAGGAGCCAAGGAAATTTCAATTTCTTACTGTCTTTTTTTAATAACTTGTGAAAAGAGAGGCTTTTCTTGACTATACGTCAGCTAGACTATACTCTGGAGGAGAAAGCTAGTGTGCTAGAGGCAGTACAGGGGAAAAAAGGAAAATAGTGAAACAGCCTTTTGACACATGTACAAGGCTCCAAAACACCCATCTTTTTTATTTACAAAAGCAGTTTTAATGGACAAGCGGGCACACAGCAGGATAACCTTAGGGCAATGTCTTCAACAGTCGTACAGAATGGAGGGACAACAGACAAGCAAGATTACACAGCCATTTGCCACAGCAGTGTTGGGGTGGAAAAGGTTGATCCAGAGTCAGGAGGGCACTGAAGAGGGAGGTATGACATGAAAAACTAAGCCAGACTATGAATAGCTGCAGACTAGCAAATACACTTTCAGATTTCCACTAAGGGCGTCATCATTAGTGCCTTTTTTTTGCAACTGTAGTGTTCATATTTCCCAATGAGAATCACTGGTCACCAGTACTTGTAGTGAATAATGATATGCAGAGCTACATCCTTCATACAGATGGTAAAGAAGTCTTGTGGGGATAAGAGCTTATGGTCTTTGAACTCCAAAAAAAAATCTCTTTAGATGAAGAAATCTCTTCAACCAATCCAACACTCCCCTAGCATCCTCTTCAAAATGAATGTCAGCTCAAGAGCAGAAGAGAATTTCTGTACATTTCTGTCAAACTGGAGACACTTGAATCTATGGTTCAACTGAGCAAAAATGACACTCAGGAGGAAGTGTTTGTTCTGCACTGATTCTACAAATCGATGACTTCCAAAAAGATTGGAAGCTAATGCGGATGAGGTGAAGGGAGGATTCAACCATTATTGTGAAGAGGAAAGCTATTTCAGAGGAATATTTCTGTTACCCTTCACTAGAAAGAGTGATGATTTCCTGTAGGAATAATTTAAAAAAAAAATCTACTTCACAGAAATAGAAAAGAAGGATAACTGGTTTTCCACACTTAACATCATTCTGCAGTTCCTCTCCCTAAGACATTTTATAGTCAGTGGTTCAGTTTTTCACTGATTCTCTCAATTCCTTTTCTAAGACAATTCATATAATAAAGTCAAAACAAAGATATGTGAGTTACATGTTAAGTTATAGCTTCGAGGATATTTTTGCTTATATACATTTTTCAGCTAAGGGACTGTTGATATTTGCTTATTACAAATCATAGTTTGTGAAGGACGCCTAATGTCCAAAATCCTACCCAGCAGCATGGGATGGATGTACTTGAGCTGTTTTTACAGCATTATCCAGCTGCTGTTTCAATCTATGTAACATGCACCTTGGACAGGGCTTAGAGCTAGGGCGGACTTAGAAATTACAGTGTCAAGAACCATATTATCTGTTTCTTCCACTCTTTTTCATTTATTGTGCGTAAGGGATAACATCAGTCCAGCGCAAAACTTAACGGTGTGTCTCTCTTGCTAATGTATGTTAAAATACCAACTCTCCAGAAATCACTTTGCTTCTTATTCCCTATTGTGTTCCAGAAAGAGAATTATGAGCTAGGTCGCTAAAGGCAGCTCAAGTGCATCCATGCCATGCTGCTGGACAGGATTTGGGGAAAGAAGGCACCCTTCACGTGTGACTATGCAGAGGACAAACAATTCAGATCAATGTCTTTCTATTTACCTGCAAGAGAATGTCTTCCAGTTTACCCTGCTGTGATTAGAAGATAAATAACCTTCAGCTTTGCTCTCAGCATCAATCATTCACTGCTAATATTTTCAAAAATTGTAAGCAGCCTATATGCCACTGATTCTTTTGAATCGTGATGTTTTGGTTAAAAATTATTTTGGAAAAGGACACTTAGACTCTTTAGACTTGGGCAATTCATAGCATTTTGCTTTTTTTACCTCACAGATCTCAAGGAGTTATGTTGAAAGATATGTAAAGCATCCGTTCTCTTCCAGAAAAAGGGGAGGCATCTTCTATTTGGTAAGCCAGAATTTATCAGACATCTTATCTCAGATCTGCTATTTATACTGCCCTTCTGTAAATGTGTTATCACTGCCCTGCACACTGTTCTAAGGCATTTTCCACAAAACCTACAGATTTCCTCATCCAAAATGAGCACAACTCAGATCAAATTTATATAGAAGCTGGAACTCAGTCTTCGCTTTGGATGGTTGTGTGTGGGAGTGCATGCATGTATGTGTATTTGTGTGGGCGTATCAGCATTCATTTCTTAAATTTTGTTCCTGCTGTAAAAATGGTTTATTTTAATACCAAATTGCAAGGTTAGTTCATTTTACAAGATGGTAGTTTAACACATTGGGAGGAGGAGGGAAAAAAAGATTTTTTCCTGAGATCTGCAGTGTTTGTGATGCTCGGTAACAAACAGAGCAGAACAAAATTCTGGTGACCATTTTGATGAAAAAGTGAATGGGCTCAGTAAACCAAGAAGCAGTAAGGAAAATCAAATATGAGACTTGATAATTTTTTCGTCTTCCAGACATTCCATCTGAATTTCTCTAATTTTCTTTAAGGAAAAAATATAGTACTAAGGGGGTTTAATTTTTTTTAGTTAAACATACTCAATTAGTTTGTGAAGAAACATCTCTCTGTAAAAAACAGATGCAATACTTTGTGAGTTCATTCTTTCCCTAAAGCTAAAATCAGCTGTAGTAGCTTTCCTTCTAACTCCAGGAAAAAAACCTATTCTATAACTTTGGCACTTTAATCTCCACAAAGGCCATATAGAAACAATGACAACAAATGGAGACTGGAGAATGAAGGCTAGCTGGCTTTAGGGCTCCATTACACTAAAAATGGGAAGAGAAAGGAAGTATGTCTTCAGAGCCTGCAAAGTGCTGTAGCTTATGATACACAAAAATGAAAAATTCAGCTGCCTGCAGCTGGCTCAGGTCCCACCATCTCTGCAATTTAAGGCAGCAGGAGTCTTCTTTCTCTGCCTCTGTCAAATGAAATATTTTCACTTGTCATTTTAGGTAAGATGCCAGTTGGGTAAAATTCACATCATCTGCTTAAAGTCTCTCATGCCTGCTCTTTGCATGCTCTCTCAGTGTCCCAGAGTCAGGGTTACCTTTCAACCTGCCACACACTCAGCCAGGAGGAACCTCTCCTTTGGGATCATATATCCCAGCAGCCCCACCCTGACACAGGCACAAGGTTGTGTACTGAGGTCTGGGGTTCACCAAGGTCTGCCTGAGACCCAGGCACTGTCAAAGGAGGAGGCAACACCTTGTGACTTGTGTCTGGGAGCAGTCATGTGGTGTATCTCCCACTGCATTTTTCTTTGCTATGAACAACAGTGATTTTTTACTAAAGAAATGCCACATACCAAACACACCAGGTACCTCCATCAAACTATCAAATGCTGCAAAAATAATCCAACGCTGAAAAGAAAATCCCTTTCCTTCCCATATGTTCATATTCTATTTAGTCGTTGTGATCCTCTGATACTAATTAAATTCTCTGCTTTTGCCTCTTCCATTGCACTCCTAAGCATTCATCTGTGTTTGTATACACACACACACATCAACACACTTGGAACCCTAAGATACTGTCCTAGCCATGTTCCCTTTCTACTCCAGACCCTTATTTCACCTACATTTTTAGCCCTGGAAGACTCCATTTCTCAGCTGTGGCAATGTCATAGCAACCATTTGTTTGTGAGGACAAGAAGAGGAAGGGGTGGCTGGCTCACACACCTGGGAAGAAGCAGAAGGTAGAAGACAGGTAGAAGATTTCTTTCAGCATTCCCATTATACCCAGGACGTGTGGCTGATGGCTATAACAAGGACTGCAGTGCTGAGATGTAAGGGTTAAGTCAGCTGAGGTCCAGGGTACATATTCTGCCTGAGCCTTGCAATACTTTCATTTTTTTTCTGCATCCTGTGAGCTCTGCAAATGTGTGTAGCTGCTATCTAGCTCTGTTGTGCTTTCCACTGCTGCTCACTGTGCTGCAGATGGTCACCTATCTCTTTGCTCTAGGCCATCAGACTTGATAAATTTCTATTGCAAACAGAAGATAAGCTCCATGTTTAGAAAAGTGGAATGATACCAAGTCTATTACCATTTCTGCTACCCCAGGAATATTCATTATGCATATATTTTACATTTATGCCAGTTGGACTTAGTTCTGCATCTTCCTGTTAGCTGAAATGATTACTTTAGATTTTGGCAGTGGCATGATGATGCTGTGTTTACCTGAACAGGATTTTAACTTATGACCCTACTCAGCAGCTTAACTTATTCTGCTTCGAGCCACCTTATTTTGAATTAGGTTGTGGAAGCTGGTGTCATCTTATCAATAGCAACGGTAGAGGACCCCTCACAGTCTGTGTCCCTTGGAGTTTGGCCCCCATTGGGGGCCACCTGTGACACAGGGAGCAAGGACACAGCCCTGAGCAGCAGCATCCAGCCTGCACAGCTAGTGTGGGTCCTGGGAGGCTGCTGGCCCTGTCCAGCACCACTTCCATGGCGATGTTTGGCCATTAATGCCAACCTGCGGCCATTCCTACCAGGCTCTGAGGACACAACCACCCTGTTCAGTGGTCTCAAAGCATTTAGCTGCATAGGTGCTAGCTGCATTGAGGACAGTAAGCCTCTAAGCAGTCCCTGGGCCATTTTGCAGACCTAGCCTACAACCCTTGTCTAACTTTGCTACTATCTTTCCTATAGATTCAGACATTTCAAGCTCAACTGCATCTTTCTGAACAGACCTGCTTGCTCCCTCTCCCTCTGCATTGTCATTTGCAACCAACTGTAGGATGTTCTTTCTTCAATCTCTTTCCTGCATTCAGTTTTACCAGTCTGCCACCTCTTACAGTCTTCCATTTCTTGTCATCTGAATAATCTATCCTTCAAATCTTCTCCAAATCCCTGGCACTCTTCCTGTTTTGCTGTTTCCCTTCTTTTCCTTTCTTCTGTTGATTCTGGTGCCAGCATCCTGGTAACAGCACTTTTTACTGAGAAGTGATAAAATAGGGTAGTAAAGGTTTTAAATCTCATAGTTCCTCCCCTTCTCTCTCATTCATTTTTCTCCTGGTCATCTCCATTGACTTTCCTTCCATGTCATTTCATATTCCTTTCTCACATCTCTAGAATTCACCAGCACCCTGCTATTCCTTCTGCAGCTTTACAAGTCTGGGGGTTTTTTTCCCTTCAATTCTCCCTTTTTCTTCTTTAAAGGCAGAGGCAACTCTTAATCTTTGCAGGAATTATTAATCTCTGTGCAACACCTGTCATCTTCTGTGCCCCAGCTTCTCATTTTACATCTGGTCTGCATTTGCATAGTCTAGTCTTCAGCTGGGTTTCCTGGTGTCTTTTATAGCTTTCCACACATAGTTTTTAATCTTTTCTCTACTGCTTCTCCCTTCCTTTTTATCTCAGAGGCAGAAGGGCCCTGTTAGCTAGTTCTGTTTCATAGGAAATTTTCTTTAAACATCAAAGAATACCAGGTTGCAAACTCTGTTAAAATTAGTGCACAGCTCTCTAGATCCTGGTGAGTTATAGCACTGGAAAAAAAGATTTATGCCCCAATATTTCTTATTCATCCATGGGTTTAGTGCCAATCATTTTTTTTCTAGCCCTGAGGTTTTAGCTCCCAGTTCATCTCTTTTTCCATGTCTGTACCTCTATGACAGTTTTGAAAATCATCATTTTCCTAAAACCTTACCCTGCCATTCTCAGTCACTCACTTCTGTCACTAAATTGTACACAGAAAACATATTTCTTGTGCCAGGATTAAATAATTTATCAAAATTGCTTAGTGGTGGAGCTCCCACAGCCTTACCAAGCAACCTGACCCTTGCCCTGCTATTCTTGCTCCCTTGCACATCATCCTATTTTTCTTGTGCCAACACAGTGGACATGGTGAACTATCCACTCCTCCTTCTTTGCAGGTACATTTTAGATTTTGCATATTTCTGCTTTTAGCCTTCCCTTCTCTGTGGTTTGTTACCAAGGGTTTTCAATCTTCTTTTCTGGGTCATGTTTTCTAGAGTTCTGATCATTCTTGTGTTCTCTCCTCAGGTCCCTCAGGATCTCTCCCTGCCAGATTACTCATACTACCACTGCTTTACTGAAGAGAAGTGTTTGCCTCTCCATTACTCTACTTATTCCCCAGTAAAGTTTATCCTTACACTCTTCTTGCATTGCAGAGGAAGTCTTCATGTGCAGATCTGCGGTGCATAGATGACCCAAACATATGGATATCTGCTTCTTAATACATACAGAAGCATCTGAAATAATTCTGATAGCACGTAGCACACATTTGCTTCAGTCCTCTGTCATCCTTTCACCACAGGATATGTTGTCTTTTTCTAGCAATTATTCTCTGAATTCCCTCAGTAGTGTCTTTGGTCTGAGGGCATGCTTGGTTTCACTGTCAGTCCCTCTGCTTTACACGATTTTACTTCTGAGTAGCTCATTTCATTTTTACTAGCAGTTTTCTTTCTCCCTAAAATAGTAGGAGTTAATTGCAGGGTTTGTGTTATTCATCAATATTTCATTTCTAGAATTTCCTGAAGACATATAAAGGGCCAAATACACAAAGTTCAGTGCTGTATTTCTATTTGAAATAACAGAAAGATATAAATCCACCTACAAGCAGTGACCTTTCCGGATTTGCAGCATTAGATCATATTGGAAAAACTCTAATGGATGAAAAATACAAGTGCTAGGAAAAAGTAATATCTGTGATCCCTGGTGTAATATTTCCAAGACAAGATTTTATAGCGGTTATTTTACCCTTTGATTTATTCATACATTTTGCATCTACCCTCAGGCCAAAGTGCTCAAACTTCTCCATAAAAAATTTTCATTTGGTCAGATTTTTTCTCAGATGAGATGCTTGTTACCTGTGATAGGTCTTTCTGAGAGTCCTGACTTTTTCCTTTGACAAAGGTCGCAGTTCATGTTAAGCCTGTAATTTCCCTACAATAACTTTGTAGCTCTTGACAGTATTAGCAGAGATGAGAATGCCCCAAAGGGTAACACAGCAAAATGAACTGTGAGAATTTGCTCTGAGTGATAGCTAAGACCTATTGGTGGTGGATGTCCACCCACAGACATGCACAGAAACACAGAATGAATTGTGGTCACAGTGAGAACTTTTGTCCTAATGTTTATGGCAAAGCTCACTGAAGAGTACTTTCTACTTTTTAAAACTGGTCTGGGCATTAAACCAAAAGAACTATAAATGCTGAAATACCACTTTTCAATACATAAACCCAAGAGAATAAGCAACACCAGTTCTTTCACTCAAGTTTCCTTCATATTTAGCTTTGGTTCAAGTTTTGTTATCAAGTCATACAAAGCTGAAGAAGTCTTTCTAAAGCTTGTCTGATCCTCTTCCAGTAGTTCAAGTAGCCTTATGTTTATTCAAGCCATTAATGCTAAGATTAGCATCCAGAATTTGTTGTAGTCTTTCTGTAATTGCAAATGCTTTATCCTGGTAGATGGATTGCAATAAATGAGCCTGACAGCATTCCTTGTTAAATGTATGTTGTCCTGCCTATGGCAGCCAAAGCTGACATGTTAACCTGCAGTTCCCCTGGCAGCTTTCTTCCACCTCTACATTTCAGTCAATGCATTGTGCCTGAAGGAGGAATGTTAGACAGCATTCCAGCCTTTACATGCTGTGTCTGCCCTGTTTCCATCTTTTGCTGAGGGTATCCATGTGCGTTTCGACCAGAACTTGGGGGGGGGGTGTAAGGATATTTTTCACCTTGTATCTGTTCCAGCTACCTTTTCCTACAAGGGGCTTTGATGCAGTAGCAATTGTACTTGGGTGTGTAGTGGTCCTGTCCTAAACTTTCCTCAAATCCTCTACAATATTCCTCACTGTGTGACAGTATTCTAGATCAGCAAGCAGCACAGGTCAGATCATTTGCCTAATCATGCCTCAAACCTCACCCAGGATAGCCTGCTACCCCGAGTCATGCTAATTTCTTAAATGCAATTGTGCCAGGCATAGCTTACAGACTTTTACAGTCTTCTAGATCTCTGTATGGACACAGAAATATTCCATATAATAGCCCTTAGCAACTGATATTTCATAGGATAGTCCTTATCTGTGAGAGGCTTGTGCACTTCAAGGCTGTGCGTTGGACTTTAGAGAAGAGATGCTTGAGTACATGTAAAATAGGCTGAATTCTACCTTCTGTAAACAACCTTTCCTTTTGTGGAATCAAATTTAAAGGGAAGAAAAAATGTTTCTTTTTACTACATTATTCCTAGGATCTGCCACAGGGATCTGTGACTATAATAGAAGCATCCATCATGTCCAAGATCCTCAAGGCTTATTAAAGAAACATTGCATACAGCCGTATTCAATGACTAACAGAGCAACCAAATAATTCTACCTGAGCCAATACCTTGGGACCTGCAGTGGTAAAAGGCAATCCTCTGACCTACCAGTGGATAGAATTTGCCTTTGATCTTTAAAGGTGGGCTAGAAATTCAGCTTTCACTTTGCTCTTATTTTAGAGTTAGCAACCTGAATAGCTATGAAGAGCTTTTCTTAGGAGGCAGGAATAGTCATTAAGCTTTTATTTGGCCCAATATTAGGAGTGGAGCCAGCTGACTACTTTGGAGAGGGCTCCTTATTCAGGTATGGCATTTTGAGTATCCATCCTAAGAGTTGTCGGGGCTCAGTGGGCAAAAATGGGCAAATAAGTGGGTACCCACAACAGCACCCACCGTGCACCCGCCCCAGGCTGTTCTCCCCAGCCGGGGGCTGCAGGAGCCAGCAGCCCGGGGGATGTGTGACATAACAGAGAAATAACATTAGGGGGAGCTCTGTTACCTAGTCCAGTTTTCAGAAGAGTGAGTGTGCAGGTGGCGGAGCAGTGGCTTCAGTTCTAGGGAAATCCTTGTCTTTCTGTTCAGTTTCAGGCTGCTGTGCAAGAGTAACAAGCACTGGCCAGTAGTAAGGTCACGTTCATTACAAATATTTTCCTATTAGAAAAATTGTCTTCTAGCTAACCTCACTCTTAAAACTGGCCAGTTTATCATCAATGCTTTCATCGTTTGCAACAGCAAGTCAGAAGTGCCACACAGTTACTTTTAGTGATAGTCTTTAGATCCGCAGACCAATTAGATAATGAGACAAATGATTAGCCATGGGAACTTCATGCTGCTGGATTGTATTGCCGATACAATGAAATGGATTGGCAGTTTCTCTGCAAGTTTAGGGCTTATGACCCAGACATTTTATTGCAGTAGTTACACCAGAACATCTGTTATTGTTGTATAAGCTCTAATGTGCATAATTCAATTCATAAATAAACATTAGAGAAGAAATGGAGAAAAACTAAAACTTCTGATTCAAAGGAGATGGGATGAATTTGAGTTACAAAGAATAAATATGGGTAGATCATGGCATAGCAGTTTTGAGGAAGGGAAAACATGAGTACTCTAAGAGGGTGGAGAACAGGAGAAACTGAAAGAGGCAACAAAATCTACATGATACTACCAGAGGGATTATTATTCTCTTTTTTTTTTTCTTTTTTTAATATTGGGACACTAAGATCAACTCTAGACTTATTTCAACGGGAAAAAAATGAAATGCTTTGTACTAAATGGTCTCTTGCCCATCTTAAAATGCTTTCTACCCTAACCAATCCACTGAAAGCAGTGGTAATGTTTGCACAGCAGTCCACAGTTATGCCCTGAAGCACATTTTAAAGCACCTAAGACAAAAGGAGGAGGCTTTGTGTTCAGGTTCTGTGTGCACCATCTGGTGAGAGGAGACACACAGACTTTAAGAAGGCTGCCAGCTGGCTGGCCATTCCTCTCATTTCAATAAACATTCAACATGTTTTCAGTAAATTTTGAATGATAAAAGTCTGCTTTTTCCTTTTTTACAGTTCTCACTGGAGAGGGTGAGACCTTTTTTTTTTCTCATGACTATATTACATATTTCCAGCAAGATGAACTTTCCCTTCAAATTGTTATTATCTCATGAAAATAGCCCACATGGAGTAATTCTCATTATTAGGATACTGCATTATGAACTTTAAAGGGCGTTATTAGCTCTTTGAAGTAGGTTAAAGAACAAGATCACTTAAAGATCCCTATACCTGAACTATTCCAAGGATGTTCCAATCAATGAAGTAATTTTAAAGAGAGGTTTTCCTTCCTAAGATGTTTCATTTATACAAAGCAATAAATGCAGAGAGCTCTGGGATGAAACAAAAACGCTGTGCTATTTTCACTGCATAAAGGTCCAAGACAGCAAGGAATTGCCTTGTCTAGGTACATGAGGATGATGAGTACCATCGCTCGATCACTCTGTATTCAGGAAAGACCCTGCAACCAACACTGGCTGTCTTTAGGAGTTAAGATATCAGTTTTATGTCTTGGAGGATGCTTATCGTCCATGAACATCCTCACAGGGTGCTCATCATCCACGGCCATTCTCAGAGGATGCTCATCATCCATGGACATCCAGATGTTCATGTCTGAAGTGAGCAGGATGGAGCAGTCTGGCATGGGGAAAGATACTTGTATAATCTAAAACCAACACAAACCTGAACCACACTATCACCCTTAGTAGGAATGCAACACTGTAACACCAGTTTGAATTTTTATCTCAGTGTCTTATGAATAAAATCATGGGTGCTATTATGATTGTTGGAGTACCTGATTCGCCCTGTCTTTCTTTTAATGTCTGTGAGGATATGCAAGCAATCAAATTGCTGTTACTAGGGGAAATCCCAAAGCACCAGCTATTGTTTGATAATTGCTTGTCTGAATGTTCTTCCTTGCAGGACATGGGAGGTCATTTTCCCCTTTTTTACTCCTAGATAAGCAGTCTCAGTCCCCTTGATCTGGAGAGGTACAGACAGGAAATTGCCATGAAGCCAAACACTGTAGCCCCTATTTCATCTGCCTCCTAAGAATCTGTGCCAATGAGCATACCAGCTCCGTTTACATAGACATTAGCCCTTCATTTCAGTTTCTTAATCTACCCCAGCACTTTCTTCCATCTGCTGCTTTGCATCTTGTGCAAAAGAATGTAATTTTTTGTTTAAACATATATTTTTTTGAGCCATGCACTAGATAAGAGGTTTCATTGTACAGCCTCAGGTGTTAGTACCAGGTTAATGCCAAAGGAATCAGAGGGCAAAAGACTGGTGGACAGACAAACACGATGTGTTTAAGAGACCTGAGTAAAAATATTCATAGCAACAGCTCAATCCTTCAAACAGTCAGGTCAATAACTTTGCTGGGGCATATTCTCCTATTATCTCACTAAGCTTTTGTAAAATTATTCATATGCATAAACAGAATCTTTCTGGGGTCATTTCACTTCACTCAGTATTTTAAGCTAATCTTTTTCTTTGTTGATCTATATTATTCACACATCAAGAAGCTGAATCAAAAGCGCAGTGATATTTTACTAGTTTAAAAATCCTTTGGCTCAAACTGTAGGATAATTTCCTTCTCAGGAGGATGTCTCATTTCAAATAGTTCTGGCATACCCTCTCTTTCAACACCTACCCCAAAAAAATGTAAAAAAAAAAAAATATATATATATTTTTTACTCTTTTCCTTCTGGGTCTGTGAAATAATATAAGTGAGAGTACATAGGATATTTGTGACCTTTAATTTACTGGCAATACCCGTAATCTGTACAATGAAGTAGGAAGGAAGTATAGTCCATCTCAATGGCAATTGCTATTGTGAAAAATGTTTCACATGCTAAAATGTTCCTTATGGCCATGAAAATTCATCCTTGTGCTACTAAAAACAGACTAGGAAATTATTACATACAAAAACATAAACAAAAATTTCCCAAAATAGCATAAAAGAATGAGAAAAACAATCAAGTTAAGGAAATTCCAAATGAAGGTGGTAACTACATCAGGCAGTGGCAAAACAAATATAGCACACATAAATAAACTAAGACATAATAAAAGATAAATTTACTGAAGTGCATTCTGTACAACTCACATCCTGCTGCATTACTTTCTGTCATTAATTACCCCATCTACATCCAAAAAACATCAATCAGCCAATTGGAAGCACAAGTTAATGAGCAAAATTTCATACTCTTGGATCAAGCTCCTTTTCCTTCATTTGTCTTCATTAGCAGCACACCTCAAAGCTTTCCTGAAATAGAAGGCAGCGAATTAGTCTAAGAGATTTTAAAAGTCACACTCAAGAATGCTCAGAAGTAAAATAGCAGGATTAGCCTCAGAGCTGTTAGGATGAAATTAAGGTTGTTATTATCGTTACTAAAAATTACCAAAACTACGTGTTTTGCCTTCTCAATTATTTGCACAATCTGTATGTTTGACTTGGTGTCACATTTGCTTGACACTTTGGCACTGAAAGATCTACAAATGCTTTATAAATTATTGCTTGGTCTGTAAATCTAAACCATAATGACTTTCCTTCCCCATCTCCTCCTGTTCAGTACGTCGCAGTCAGCAAGTTTCCCTTCACAATGCCCTGTCCTCTCTTCCTACTCCAGCTAAGCTGGATTTATCTCTTTACTTTCCAACAACAGAGCAGGAAAATCAGCCACCACTGGTACCCATAGCATCTGCACAGAAATAAGGAGAAAAATATAGCCATGGGACAGCCACACAGAGGTCCTGCTGCTCCACACCTCTCCTTCTGGAGACTTCCAGTCTCCTCCAGCTCTGTTGCCCTTGCAGAAATCACATGCTCCAAGATTCCTTTGCAGAGTCCAACCCCCTTTAAAAACAGTTATGGGCAGGAGTTGGACAGGCAAAGAGGAAAGTGGGGTGTTCTTGTGTTTGTTCTCCCAGGAAATCTCTTCATGTTATGTCTTTTCTGTTCATGAGCTGCCAGAGAAAAAGACAAGGAAGCCATTCTGTATCAGCAGCCAGTCAGCTGGAAACCTCTGCCCTTGACTGGGAAAACATAACACTGCTTTATAGTGCTAGGCAGTATTTTGGTGACCACAGATATGCACCAGCACGGGGTGAAAATGAGGCAGTTATTGAGCAGCTCCACTGGTTTACACACATGTGGTGATGTGTGATGCTCAGAAGCATGAGCATCACTGAGAGGCAGCAAAAGGTACAAGTGTTTGGAGATTAAATGTTGCACAAAGCACAACTCCTTGTTGTCCAGAGACACCTGGGTTTTCCAATGCCCACATATAGAGGGATCTCAGACTCATGAGGATAGAGGTTTCTTCTCTACTGATCCTATTCTATTTAGCATTAACACAGATTCTGTTTATAAAAAAAGCAAGACAATAAATGGCAAAAAACCTGGTCTTTCCTTGGAGTGGAGCAGTATTTAATTTGAGGAGTATGAAACACACTTCAAAGCATCAAATAGTGTCACATAAACATGATCAAAACCACCCTTTGGTGCAGTGCTGCCTATACATGAAGAAATAGGAAAAGGAAAAATGGATTTGAGCACTGAGAGTTAAGATGACTTGCTTGTGGTGGGGTTCATCATGATAGTGAAATTCAAATAGTTCGTGTAGTCTGGGGTCTCCAGCCCTGTGAAGGATGAGGGCACTTGCAGGGATCAGACTGAGGTAGTGAGACATGATTCCCACAGCAGATCAGTCCTTCATACAAGGGGCCCCATCGCTGGTCACTCTCATCACACCACTAAAATTAAGCCAAATCCTGCCTTACCAGCAGCTGCTGACAGTGAGAGCAGGTGATACTGAGGTAGTGTAGGTACAGCATGGTTAAACTACCCCTGCATAACAAGGTTCCCTAAGGATTCGCATCATGGACCAAGATAAAGGACATTCTGATGGAGGTTGGTGGCAGGACACAGTGCTCCTGCAGCACCAGAGCCTGAAGGAATAAATCCCACTTCAAGGAAGACAAATGACTGAAAACTTCAGGGTACACATTTCTAACTGAACACTTCCCTGCCCAACTTCCTGGGCAGACAGAAAAAAAGGCTTGATCTGGTCTTTTTTAGTTTAGAAGAAACCTTAGTGAATACAGCTGAGTAGATATTTAATTGATTAAATAGGAAAAATAATTTACTTCATTTTATCATCAATTTCCTTGCAAAAGCTCAAGAGAATTGCAATGCCAGACTCTAGACAGAAAATTATTTCTGCAGGAAAACACATGCTGAGATGCAAAACTGGGCTCTGGACAATGAACGCAGGTCCTCAAAAAGAATCATAGAATCACAGAACAACCAGGTTGGAAGAGACCCACTGTATCATCAAGTCCAACCATTCCCATCAAAAGAAGGCCGGGGCTTCTTTTGAAGAAATCTTCTGAATGTAATTTGAATAATTAGCTTGTCTCTGGTATTTCTATATCCCAAGACAGTCCATGTGGAAGAAGAAAAATACTCTGACCAATGTTTTAGCCCTATAAAAGAAGCCATTCTGGTGACGCTGGTGGCCGCTAATGAGACAGCTATTATTGCTATTGATTTTCTGTGGAAAATTGACAGATTTATGTAGCCAAGCCTTGTAAAAGGGATATAAGATTGATTTTTATACCAACTGTCCATGTAGCTTAGTCAGTCATTTATACTGGCAGATTGATGATAAGTGGAATAGTAATCATTTGGGAAATCTATCAGCAATTTATAAATTCCAATCAAAGACTTCTATTACAAACTCTCAGTATGCAATAGCAAATACATATTAAATTGCAAACTTCATTTTGCAATGCTAATCTGCCTTTCTTGGCACTGTCTTTCCAGTTCTGCTGGAGAGTACATGCCAACGCTGAGAACAAAAGACAAATTTTAAGATTTGCCAAAGCTAATGTGTCTCCTACTCAAAAGAAATCCTTCAGCAGAGAAGGTGCCCAGGTGAAGAAAGTTAGCTAGTGTCTAATCAAAAAATTCCCATTATGAAATCTTCAAACTCCTGGTGATGTTGGTCAAGGGTAACATGGTAAGTGGAAGTGATAACCCAGAGCCCTAAAACTGTGAAAAGTTATTACTGTAATTGTACAAATGAAGTAGTGGCATGCTTGAGTGTGTGAGAGGCAAACCATCAGATGTTATGCCTGTCTGTGATCCCTCAAAGAGCTGACAAAGGTCAAAGCAGACCAACCGTGGTGCTGCCCTGAGCAGGACATACAAACCAGGAAATGTCTGTGTGGCATGAAAAATGTGTGGCATGAGCTGCACATGCTGTTGCATAAGCTTCTTGAATAACCTTAATTATTCAACATATTTCAGAATTCAATATTATTATGTATCTTACTGTGTTACGTAGTATAAAATAATCTGGAAGTAGTTAAAAGCAAGAGAGGTAGAAGAACATAACTGGATGTTACCACAAGCCACAGCCTGACTCCAATCATGTTAATTTAGGCTACTAGGTAATAAAGTAACAGGAAAACATTAGCGAAGAGGAGTGTTAGATGTGAGTGATAAGCTGTGATGTCCTATCAACTGGATTAACAGAAAGAAGCTGGACTGCAAACAGTGAGGAAGTATATCTGCTGGCCTTAAAAGGACAGATAATATTCTATTTAAGGAAGAGCTCGATCCATATCTGAGCTCATGTTCAGGGAAAGATTTCTGTCTGCAGATGGCTTGGGAGCTTCCTTAGGGCTCAGGTAAATTTAGGTAAGATTTTTCCCTTGCTGGAGAATTGGCCACCTTAGCAGTGACTGATCTTTAAGAGAAGCCTTAGAATTTTCAACTATAATGCCCACTCTTGTGTCTCTTATCAGAAATTCGGTACTGAAGCCATATAGAAACTTTTTTTGCTTTACCAATATCATGTTGTCCTTTTGCTACTCTTTTTATCATGTGTTCAAAATTATAACTCTCTGCCATCCACAACAGTGAATGCCTCATTCCTGCAGTTATTTCCTTGGATTTTCTTCCTTTCAGCTCTGGTTTACAGATCAACAGCTGCTAGTGAAATGATCCCCCTTAGCACATGCTTAGCATATGGATAAAATAATTAGGCCATTAGAAAAACGCATTGTGGGGATATGAAAACTAACAGAATGCTACAATGTATAGGGAAGCAATTAAATTATATAAAGGATGAACTTTGACTGCACCTTGAGAACGATGAGCTTTCTGTTCACACCAGGTAAAGAAACCTGCATAACAAATCCAGAGTCAGGCTGAAGGGAGAGAGGGAGGGGGAGTTTGGTCTTACAAAGAGGTGACTTTAGAGCAGGTTTCGGCACATCTGACAGTGCCTTATGGGTGAGCAGTGCTCATGGTAGCCAGCATTCACTATCACCAGTGGCTGACAGGGGAGTCAGGCTGGAAGGGGCATTCAACACTCAAGATTATGAAAGGATGCTCCTTCCTCTCCTGAACTGGTACCCAGCAGACAGGTATGCATTTCCATTGTCACTGTGAAGGCAAACCGAACCACTCAGAAGTGGGAGCTCTGGGAAGAGCTGTGCTATGAAATGTGTGAGATTGAGAGTTTGACCTGGTCCAAACCACAGCCAGGCCAAGCAAACATCAGGCTGCAGCTGCTCTGCTGGTGCAGGGAAAGCAAATCCCAATATGGGTCTGAAACACAGCCATGGGGTCAGTGCCTGCACAGGGTGCTTAGAGAGGGCGGTTTGATGGTGTGTGAATGTCTGGTGGCTGCAGGAGAGCAGGGGTGCTGCTCCAGCACTGCAGAAGTCCCTCCTGCTGTGGAAATCTGAGCAAGCATTCCTAGCAGTTCAGAGCAGCTTGCATGATGCCGCCTGGACATGGGTGGCTTTATCCCTTTTATGTTGTGCTCTATTTGAGCAAGAAAACTAATAGGTGTCTTTGTGGAACTGACTAGTTCGAATGAAGCCTTATGTCTGTGTCGGGGGGGGGGTGGAAAACAAGAATTTGTCATGAACCACTGCTGTGGCACCCATCTAAAGGTGCACATGCAACATTAAGCTGCTTCTCCTGTAACTGCTTTGGCCTCCCTGTGGCTGTGTGGCATGGCAGAGCTCACGTCTGAGCTGGCTGCCTTGCTGCGATGGCTGTGGCTGCATGACCTGTCTCTCTGCAGCAGTGCCCGCAGACTCATTGCATTTTTAACTGCCGGTCAAACTCAAACAGCCGTGGCCCTTGGAGCTGTGGTCCTCGTTTTTTGCAAGGAAAAGCTTTAGCATACAAATAGAGTGAATCACAACTTGTGAGACAAACAAAAATGAACACAATCATACTTGTCATGATTTAGCCCCACCCAGCCATATTTGGCAGCTAAAGCCCTGCAGTTGAGCCTCCAAAATCTCTTCCCTCCCTTCAGCCACAGGGAAAGGAGAGAGAGAAAGGAAAGGAAAAATATTTACATGTTGGAAAATAGAGCTACAACTTTAATGCAATGCTAATGACAACAATGAAAGTAATTAGAAAGTAATAAAATATCTACAAATATGAGATCGCACATCTCAATGATTATATGTGACCACAAATACTGCAGAGCAGACATGAGGGAATGGGTCCACAGCCAAGAGGGAGCTGGATTCAGGAATGCACAGACCTGGGATTGGGAACAACCAGACAGGGTCCTCACGTGACATCAGCCATCACAGAAGAGAGCAAGACCGTCATGATCTCTCAGTTTATACTGAGAATTATGTATATGGGATGGAATACTTTGTTGGTCAGTTTAGGATCCTCTGCCCTGTTTACCACTCCTCACAGATGCGGCTCCTTTTTCATCAGCTTGAGGATGGCCTTGGTTAAGTATAAACATTGGCCTTTTTGCTTACCAATGCCCTGTGAATGCCACTTTAGTGAAGAACACTGTCTCAAAAACTTGCAGTTAGCTTTCAGGAATGAAGTTAGTGAATTAGTCACAAAACTGACCAAGATTTACCTCAAACTACAACAATACTACATGGAAAATCTTGTGATTTTAAGTCAGTCTCTTCTCTGGGGATCAGGATGAGCCATAAGCTCTGACCACCTCTCTGGCCAAGTGCATGCGGCAGTGCTCGTAGTGCCTCTGTCTTCTCCACAGTCATTGCTTACAGCAATGGCCTCCTGTGATTTTTTTTCCCATCTTTTTTTTTTTTTCTTTCCCAATTTTCCCTCTCTTGCTCATCCTTCTCAACAGCTCTGTCACATTGGCATTACATGTCTTCTTATCTTGCTTGATTTTAAGCCAGTTTGGTTATGTTACACAAAGCAAAAGCATGACAGATAGGTCTTCTTCTCTTGTTCTGGAGCCAGCCTGTGTACTAACCCAAGCATTCCATTTCCAGGCCTAACATGTAGCTGGGCATCCTGTCAGCTGCTGACAGTCGCGTTTGCTTCACATGAAGTGAGGCTAGTTTCTGGCAACATTGAGCTGATTTAAATTCTTCACAAGATCAGCTGATTAATTGAGACAACAGAAACATTGATCAGCAGGAACCAGCATATCATGAATATTCAGGAAGTCCTAAAGTAAAATTTCTTTAATAAATTACATTCCCTCTTTCATGAGATCTGGAAGTGTCTCATTCATGACTACTGAGCTAGCAGCTTCCCCTCCAGCCTCCTTGTACAGCAGAGTGTGTTCACTATCACACTGAAGAAATATGCAGAGAATACTCAGAAACAGCAACAGAGATTTTTCATGCACTGATTGCCTGTCCCAAGAAAAAGCACTAACCTAACCTTGATATAAAAACAATTTTTTTTTACAGTATGAGCAAACATTCACTGGAACAACCTTCCCAAGGATGTGGTAGTGTCTCTGGGACTAGAAGTTTTCAAGATGGGCCAGTTTGAGGGTGCTAGATAATCTCCAGGCTCTCTTTTACAGCTGATCTTTTGAGACCTCTTCCAACCTGTACTGTCCTATGACTATATAGTAAAAGTGAACATGAGTTTCTGAAGATGTAAAGATGATGATCCCACAGGTCTGTATCTCTGTTGGCTTTCAGTAACTGTACCTCTGAAGCCACTGGAAACTGGTAAAGGCGGTGAGGGCAACTTTGGAGTCCCAACAACTACACCATCTCTCTTTACCAGGCGGCGGCGGCGGCAGCAGCAGCAGCACCGCCAGAGCTTTGCAAGTAGCTGAGTTTTGCAGCAAGCTGGCACCCCAGACCTGAGCAGAGCAATTCCAACAACAGAGACAGGGTCAGCATCTCCAAAGCTGAAATCCTCTTCTCTCCTCTTATTGTGAGATTACATACAGGTAGTGTGGCATATTTCTGTGCACAAAGAAACCTAATTGGACTCATTACAGCAACATTTGCATACATTAGCATCATCACTGACTCAGAGAGGACATATTATTATACAACTGTCCCCATTTTGCAGGGGCCCTCAGTCAGCCACCTACAGTGCTGGCAGCAGGCATTTTGTTGACTGAGACTACTGCAACCCACTCTCCATGCCGTTTGTTTGACAAACAATATTGTATCAGCCAACAGATTTAGCTATCTGTCATCATGATGACACATGTCTGGTCTATCATTAAAAGGGAAATCTTTCTAAATGGATATGTGTGTAAATTAAAAAGGCATTGTTTTAGCAGCTTCTTAACCTAACTAAATTCTGAGAAAACTGAATAGAAATTTTCCATTACACTTCTTGTCCTATTTTATAAATCATAACAGAAGCTATGAACCCTTTCATGTACAACTTTAAACAGCACATACTGAAGTAATGTTTCTTACATAATCAGTTATCCACATCTTTTTAGAATGCATAGAAAATTATAAGATTTACAACCAATAAGTAGTTGGTGCATTCTGAATTAGAAGATCTTTCATAGCATCATAGAATCATTCGGGCTAGAAAAAATCCATAGCACCACTGAGTCCAACTGGTAACCTAACACTGTCAAGTCTATGTCTCTGAGCACCTTATCTACACGGCTATTAAATACCACCAGGGATGGTGACTCAACCATTCCCTGGGCAGCCTGTTCCAATGATTGACAACCCTTTCAGTGAAGTCATATTTCCTAATACCCAGTTTAAACTTACTCTGATACAACCTGAGACCATTTCCTGTTACCCTGTCACCTGTTACTTGGGAGAAAACACCAACACCCACCTAGCTACAACCTCCTTTCAGGCAGTTGAGAGGGTGATCAGGTCTCTCCTCAGCCTCCTCCAGACCAGCAGCCCCAGTTCCCTCAGCTGCTCCTTATAAGACTTTTGCTCCAGATCCATCCCCAATTTTGCTGTCCTTCTTTGGGCACACTCCAGCACCTCAACATCTTTCTTGTAGTGAGAAATTTGATGGGATTGGAGTAAATGCTTTGGCTTCTAAAAGGTTTTAATGCACTCTTTTCTGGTTTTCTTTCATGGAAAACAAACATACAGGAAGACGCTCTAAGGAACCTGATGTTAATTTCAAGACTGACACTGACATCTTCCCTTCTGTGTGCCTATATGAGGTCAATCCTGTTAATGGAAGAAGAAACATAAAAATTCTTAAACAGAAATTGTAATTACTTTTTCACACAGAATTTGCCTGGAATAAGACAAATTGACATTAATTTTTTTTTTGCATGTAATACATATTTAGTATGCAAGTACATGCCCTTTTATCACACACATGTCCTAACAAGCTGGACTGAAGACCACAGATAAAGGAGCAAAACATGAGCCATTAATGCCTGTGTGGAAAATACAGTTAATGAAAATAACAGAGCAGCTCTTCAGCATGCAGAAGCCAGAGCTCTGCAGAGATGCATCTTCCTGCTGCACCAGAGAGCTTTGATGATGATTAGAGTCCCACAGTCCTAGAGAGACTAATCAGTGATAGTCATGTAAACTGGGTGCTGATGGATCCTTCCAAGAACCTGGGGAGAAATACATTTGTGACAGTCTCTGTGATATGTACAAAACAACCCCTGTTCTCAGCTTCATTAGAGATAAAACTTGTGATGGGGAAATAATGGGAAAGGTGGTGAGGTACTGTCAAACACTTGTCAAGGCAAAAGCCAAATGTCATTTTCTAGACAATGCTGCTATATTAAACAGGCACTGTAGCAGAGTGCATTATGCAAAGGAGGAGCAAGACGGACAGTTTGGCAGCAACTCCTTTACTTTGGACAAGCACATCACTTCCAGTTTTTCTGGAGGACAAATATTTTGCTAATTGACAGAAAATGCCAATGAAGGAGCCTACGAACCACAGACCACACTCAAAACTCTGTTTGAGTGAAGAGACCTATAAGTGACACTGAAACACAAGATGATAGTATACTTTTTTTGCTAAGAGAGATTTGGAGCAAAGCTTTTTCTTCTTCCTGGGGATACGTGAGAATTAAAGGGAGAAGTCACAGTGATACGCTTAGATTTCCATTTAGGGCACCTCTTCTGACAAGACTGGTTTTGTACAGCCCTAGCACCTCTGTGGTTTGTACATCTGTGTAACACATGACATGTGCAAGACACTCTGAAGGCTTCCTCATCATGAGGGGAAAGGAGCCACAACACAGTCAAGTTGGGAAAGAATGTGAGAAACCACATTGAAACTTGAGAGGAAGTGCTCCAGAGGGCAAAATGCAGCTGCCAAAACAAACTTGACCATGACATTCTTCAAAATGTGTTATGGGGTCTGTCATGCCCACAGAGAGGACCATGCTTTTGCAGAGTAAGGATAACTCCTGCCAGACATTCAGAGCCTGCTGCAAAGCTCTCTCAGACACAGAGCTGGATCACCTGTCAGGGGAAACACTGTGCTCCATCTATTTGCCCCAAAAAAAGAAGACATATGTGTCAGGCTTCATTAGAAAAATACGGGGGGTGGAGAGTGCTATTAGTCACAATGTGTTAAAAATAAATAGCTTTAAAAACAAAACCATGATTCAGAGAGCATAGAACTGGTGCTTCAAAAACAAACCATTGTGCCCTTTGGTCTCCTTGAAGGAAGGTGGCTGCAGCTCCCTGCTGTACCATGTGCCCACAGTCTCCTCTCTGGAGAACACGGTGCTGCAGAGATAAAGAAGCTGTTAGAGCAGCCGTCACTTCCCTCCCAGATAAGGATGACTAATAACTCACTCAGCAGGCCCCGCTTTTTTAGGAGTGCCATTCTCAAAGGCTTACAATTAGTCAAGTCTGACTGAAGAAAATAACGTTTCCCAGGGAGCTGTAGCCAGCTGAGAAGGTTGGTGGCCTAAGATGAATCAATTAATCCTCATCAGCCAGTCCCCAGAGCAGCTGATCAGCGGAGGTCACTGTGGCTTTGCATGAAAACCTGCTTCTGCTGAAGTGTGAGCTGGAGTGCACTGGTACCACCAGCATTTTCAGAGTATGGATCCTCATCCTTCCACCAACACAAAATCCCAAATGACCTGCCTGCAAGAGAGACCCCCGAGCTTGCTGAGCCCTGATGTGAGATTGTTGCAGTGGGTTCTTCAGTCCAGTTTTTACTATAATAAAAACTAAACCTCCCATTGATGGGGCTCAGCCAGAGGAAGGTTGGCTGCCACTAGCCAGAGCCAGCGTGCTGTTGGAAGAAGGGAAGGCAAAAGCATCTTCATCCCAGAACCCACTGCCTGGAACCTGGTGGAAGCATCATCTCAGCTGCTGTCACTGGCATTTCCCTAAATGCTTACTCCACATACCAACATAGCTGTGCTTTTTAACCCTTTGGTGCATTCAGCTGCCATTCCCCAGTGCTGCTGTTAATGCATATAATAGGGGAGGTTCAAGCACCCAGAGAAATCATAGAATCATAGAATCACCATGTCGGAAGAGACCCATTGGGTCATCGAGTCCAACAATTCCTACCAATCTCTAAACCATGCCCCTCAGTACTTCATCTACCCGCACCTTAGCAGCAAAGGCTGGGGCTGCCTGTCAGTAGGAAACCACTGCTTTTGCTGTTGCTGCAGAGAACTCTTGCTGCAAATGAATTCCTGAGGGAAGCAATGACACAGTCTAAAGGCACAAAAGCAAAGAGGGTCTGTTCAACCATAACACAGTGCTGGATATGTCTGGTAAAGAAAGTAGGGTGGTGTGGCTGCAAGGCATGCTACCAAAGCACAGTGATCAAGGTACAGCCACTGCTAAGTGAGGAGAGATAGGAGCAAGCACACTCATTCCCTGCATGCCAGCAAAGGGAAATAACAGATTCAACCCTGCAGACTTCAGTTAGTAACCACTGCTTAGGCTGAGAATTTGGGGCTGCAGGTAGAGGTCACGTAGGTGAGCATTTTTTACAGCATTTTAAATCAGTTCCTGTGACTCATTATAATACAAGTATTTTCCTTGCTGAATGTAGGCATATGAAAATTACCTGTGGAACTGCAGCTTCTTTTAACTACTGCCATGTTGTAGATATCAATAATTAAATAGCAACCATTCTGAAGATCACAGGAGGAGACAACAGACTAAATTGATGATGCTGTGAGGAAAGGGTATTTTCTTACAACTCTGAGAATGTCTTAAAAAGCCATCTCATGAGACTGCATGTTTTCCATAATCTATCTAGCAACAATTCAGCATTTGAGTGAAAGTAATATACGGGATTAAACAAAATGTAATTCTAAAAATTCAATTAATTAAAAAAAAAAACCCTCATGAAATGGCACTTTCATTCTGAAAGTACATGCTCTCTCCTGCTTTATTCAGCCACATTTCCTACCAAAAAAATAATACGCCATCCCCACAAGGGCAGTAGCACAAGATGAGTGCGGCACAGTCTGTCTGCCCTTTGCATCACTGGGAAAACTGAGTGCTGCCTTCTACCTTTCAGCTGCTAATGTGCACGCACTGCAGAAAACCAGCCTGGCTTTCCAGCATACAGATTATGTTTAAAAGGATGGGGATGAAAAAAATGTCAATTGTAAGCCAAGCAAACAGTATATGGTGTTTACTGAAAACATAATAGCCCACCCCACAATTGATAGCTACAGTTATGGCTCTAATACTGCTTGTTTTACTGGAACAGAAGGAGGATTGCAGAACAGTCCTGAAACACAAAACCAGGCAGGCCATCATTTCAAGGCAGATTAGGTAGCTACATAACGATCTGTATGAAATGAGCTGGTAATCATCCCACTTTTGGAGGCAGTAGATACTACCATTAGAAAAATCATCACCAATGCTATTGTCTTTCTTACCAGAGGCAATTCAGTCACCAGTCTCTGTCCAATCCCAGAAACAGCCCTCTGCAGTGTACAGACAGGCAGGGATGCAGATACCCAAGCTACACTCCTTGGACACTGCCTCTGTGCTGCCTGGCAGGCAGGCAGAAGCATGTGCCTTTCTGGGATCTCAGGGTAGGTCTTCTGCCCAGGCAGCAGCTATTGTAGGTGAAATAGCTGTACCAGCACATGATAATCCAGCACTACAAACCATAACATCCATGTTAATAAAACTTGTCTAGAGATAGTCTTATTCCAGGATCAAGGTCTTTTTCCTTAACTATACTACTGTGGACTAGAAAACAAAAATTCCCTGTTATTCCAGATGTGGGGTTTCCCCATAGGGATTTATACATATGCATGGTTTACACAGAATCATAGAATCACCAGGTTGGAAGAGACCCTCTGGATCATTGAGTCCAACCACTCCTATCAACAACTAAATCACACCCCTCAGCACCTCGTCCACCCATGCCTTAAACACCTCCAGGGAAGGTGACTCAACCACCTCCCTGGGAAGCCTGTTCCAATGCCCAATGACCCTTTCTGTGAAAAATTTTCTGATGTCCAGCCTGAACCTACCCTGGTGGAGCTTGAGGCCATTCCCTCTCATCCTGTCCCCTGTCACCTGGGAGAAGAGGCCAGCACCCTCCTCTCTACAACCTCCCCTCAGGTAGT